>OY720455.1:30121655-30269155 GCA_963082715.1 Harpalus rubripes | reverse complement strand
ATCGACCGAGGATTTTCTTCGTCCATGAATCGCACGTCGCGACTTATCACAACTGTTCGTTTCTTTGTTGACCAAATTCGGTATACCTTTGAGTCGTCGGCATAACCAAGGAAAATACCTTCTTGACCGCGTGGATCAAATTTTCCTTTGCCTGGTTGTCGCTCTAGGTAGAATACCTTGCTCCCGAACACTCTAAAATAAGATATATTAGGAGCCTTACCCTCCCAAACCTCGTATGGGGTTCGGCCTCCCAAACTCTTTGTTGGTAAGCGATTTCGAATAAAGTTTGCAGTATTTACTGCCTCAGCCCAGAATGAATCAGGCAGCCCCGATTTAAGAAGCAGACATCTGGCGACATCGAGAAGTGTGCGGTTCTTCCTCTCGGCTGTGCCATTTTGTTCCGGGTTGAATGGGACTGTCAACCTTCTGGATATTCCTCGCTTCTTTAGGTATTCGTCGAATTCTGCGCTTGTGTATTCACCTCCGTTATCCGACTGTAGTGCCTTGACAGTGCTTTTTTGGTTTTCCACTAGAGCTATATATTCTTTGGTCGCGCTAAAAACTTCTGATTTAGATTTTAGAATTTTAATTACGCACCATTTCGAGCTGTCGTCGATGAATTCAACATAATATTTCCCACCACCATTGGACGTCGTCCTCATAGGGCCACACACGTCGGTGTGTATCAAGTCCAATATCTTCGTTTGTCTATCAGACTTCTTGGGGAATGCGGTTCTCGACATCTTTCCTTGCGCACAGACGTCGCAGTTCAGTTGCTCCGTGGAGTCCTTCAACTGAATACCTGTGATTGTCTTGCGTACGGCTTCTGAAACGTCTTTTGCGTTGAGGTGACCCAACCTCCTATGTAATAAATCGAACGAAATTTAATTTTTATTTGTAGTGGAAGACACTGCACATGCATCTTGTTCGGATTCTTGCACATAATATAGTTCACCAACGCTGTCGGCACGCAGTATTACCTTTCCGTTCGAATCGCTTATTTTGGCGTCGTTCTGCCTAAAACAAACAGTAAGTCCACGGTCGGTTATTTTTCCGACAGATATAAGGTTGGTTCTCAGGTCTGGAATGTGTAACGCGTCACTCAAAGAAACATTTCTCTTGTCACCGTGTACACAAGACGTAAACTCAACTGTTGCTTCAGCCGCCGTTTCTGTTGTAGTGTTGTTCGCTAGATTCAGAGTACCGCGATTGGAGTCATTTGTTTCGCGAAAGTGTTTTAGTTCATTACAAAAATGAGCTGTCGCGCCGCTGTCGAGACACCATTTTTTATTTAAATCACCCGAACCGTTTCCCGACGCAATTAAACACACGTTACTCGCGCTTTTGAAATCGTGTTTGTTTTTACTTCCACAATCATTCGCTTTGTGCCCTAGCGATTTACACTTGAAGCATCTTATTTTATTTACGACTTTACGTTTTTCACAGTCATTTTTGCTTACTTCCGTTTTATCTTTCCGATCGCGCCAACTTTTGTGTTTGTTAGCCATCATCGCGTTCGATGATTCGCTGCTACTACGCAGGTTGCTCTTGCACGCGTCGCTCTCTTCCACTATTTTTACGCGGAGAGCATCCGGTGCAGGCAATTCATCTCTTGATTCGATTGCGCAACGAAAATTCTCATAACTCGCGGATAGACTGTACAACAATAGTATTGTTAATAAATCGGGATTGATCAACACATCCATGTCACTTAGTTTATCTACCGAATCGAAGAAATTGTTTAAATGCACGCGCACATCGCCATTGTCCGCCATTTTCTGCAGCGTCAGTCGTTTCAAAAGGGTTGCCTTTCTTGCGGGACCTTTTGACTGATATATTTCTTCCAGTCTTAGCCACATCTCGCGCGAAGTCTCACAGTTATTTACCTGTTTCAATTCGCTTGAACTGATCGACAATATTACGTCCGATCTAGCTTTTAGATCGTTCTTCACCCAATTCTGAATGTCCGGCGCATTTGCATTATTCGCCGCCCGTTCTGGTTTCACTACAACCCCACACACATAACCCCACAGATCACTTTTAATTAGCACGGCCTGCATTTGCAACTTCCACGTGACGTAGTTGTCTTTTCCGAGGAGTTCAATCCTCGAGGCATTCGCGGAGTTCATGATTACGCTTTACGCTACGTTTTGTTTCCGCTTGTCACTTGCGAACCTGGGCCCCATAACCTGTTTAGAAAGTTGATTGGTTACTCCAACAGATACGATGCAGTGGGTGACGAAATATAGGTTAATATATTATTACACACACTAGTTACAATAGTAAAAAGTAAAACATTAACTAAAGAAAAATAACCTCAAAGACAGAGAATGCACACACGTGTTACATACTGCGAGATTGAGCAAGAAGTGCACAACCACGGTTTTTGTGGTAACGATAAGAAGAGACGACTGCTATTAGTATATGCATACATACAAACATACATACATACAAACATACATACATACAAACATACATACAAACATACATACATACAAACATACATACATACAAATATACATGCATACAAACATACATACAAACATACATACAAACGTACATACATACAAATATACATACATACATACAAACATACATACAAACATACATACATACAAACATACATACATACAAACATACAAACATACAAACATACATACATACAAACATACATACATACAAACATACATACATACAAACATAGATACATACATACATACATACATACATACAAACATACATACGTACATACATACATACAAACATACATACATACAAACATACATACATACAAACATACATACATACATGCATACATACATACAAACATACATACATACAAACATACATGCATACAAACATACATGCATACAAACATACATTTATACAAACATACATACATACAAACATACATGTATACAAACATACATGTATACAAACATACATGCATACAAACATACATGCTTACAAACATACAAACATACATGCATACAAACATACATGCATACAAACATACATGCATACAAACATACATACATACAAACATACATGCACACAAACATACATACATACAAACATACATGCATACAAACATACATGCATACAAACATACATGCTTACAAACATACAAACATACATGCATACAAACATACATGCATACAAACATACATGCATACATACATACATACATACATACATACATACATACATACATACATACATACATACATACAAACTTACATACATACAAATATACATACATACAAATATACATACATACAAACATACATACATACAAACAAACCTACATACATACAAACATACATTCATACATACAAACATACATACATACATACATACATACAAATATACATACAAACATACATACATACAAACATACATACATACATACAAACATACATACATACATACAAACATACATACATACAAACATACATACATACATACAAACATACATACATTCATACAAACATACATACATACAAACATACATACATACAAACATACGTACATACAAACATACGTACATACAAACATACATACATACATACATACAAACATACATACATACAAACATACGTACATACAAACATACGTACATACAAACATACATACATACATACATACATACATACATACATATATACGTACGTACATAGACATAACTTAAATCGCAGAAATTACAAACTTAGGATTTTGTATTCACTTACATATATCATAGGCACGAGCACTCCAATATATGCATCTCTAGATACATTCACATTTTTTACAAAAGTACCTAGTGCAACCAGTTCCTTACATTTCACATGCGTATCATTCTCCGGTCAGTACGTCTATTTATCTATCATCTTATAACCCGAGTAAGCAAACTCATGTACCTATTTGTTCCAATCTTGCTCCGTCCACCATTACATTATACTCAATTTTCAGTCCATTTCTTTCAAATACTTATGCCTGGCGTTTATATCATTCATTTGAAATACTCCTTATTCTAGCCCAAAATAACTACATCCACATAAGCTAACGCAAGCACAGTACTTTAGCCAATTTCATCATCATCCGCTTTATTCAGTGCCTCAGTCTCACAGTTATTTACCTGTTTCAATTCGCTTGAACTGATCGACAATATTACGTCCGATCTAGCTTTTAGATCGTTCTTCACCCAATTCTGAATGTCCGGCGCATTTGCATTATTCGCCGCCCGTTCTGGTTTCACTACAACCCCACACACATAACCCCACAGATCACTTTTAATTAGCACGGCCTGCATTTGCAACTTCCACGTGACGTAGTTGTCTTTTCCGAGGAGTTCAATCCTCGAGGCATTCGCGGAGTTCATGATTACGCTTTACGCTACGTTTTGTTTCCGCTTGTCACTTGCGAACCTGGGCCCCATAACCTGTTTAGAAAGTTGATTGGTTACTCCAACAGATACGATGCAGTGGGTGACGAAATATAGGTTAATATATTATTACACACACTAGTTACAATAGTAAAAAGTAAAACATTAACTAAAGAAAAATAACCTCAAAGACAGAGAATGCACACACGTGTTACATACTGCGAGATTGAGCAAGAAGTGCACAACCACGGTTTTTGTGGTAACGATAAGAAGAGACGACTGCTATTAGTATATGCATACATACAAACATACATACATACAAACATACATACATACATACAAACATACATACATACAAACATACATACATACAAATATACATGCATACAAACATACATACAAACATACATACAAACGTACATACATACAAATATACATACATACATACAAACATACATACAAACATACATACATACAAACATACATACATACAAACATACAAACATACAAACATACATACATACAAACATACATACATACAAACATACATACATACAAACATAGATACATACATACATACATACATACATACATACAAACATACATACGTACATACATACATACAAACATACATACATACAAACATACATACATACAAACATACATACATACATGCATACATACATACAAACATACATACATACAAACATACATGCATACAAACATACATGCATACAAACATACATTTATACAAACATACATACATACAAACATACATGTATACAAACATACATGTATACAAACATACATGCATACAAACATACATGCTTACAAACATACAAACATACATGCATACAAACATACATGCATACAAACATACATACATACAAACATACATGCACACAAACATACATACATACAAACATACATGCATACAAACATACATGCATACAAACATACATGCTTACAAACATACAAACATACATGCATACAAACATACATGCATACAAACATACATGCATACATACATACATACATACATACATACATACATACATACATACATACATACATACATACATACATACATACATACAAACATACATACATACAAATATACATACATACAAATATACATACATACAAACATACATACATACAAACAAACCTACATACATACAAACATACATTCATACATACAAACATACATACATACATACATACAAATATACATACAAACATACATACATACAAACATACATACATACATACAAACATACATACATACATACAAACATACATACATACAAACATACATACATACATACAAACATACATACATTCATACAAACATACATACATACAAACATACATACATACAAACATACGTACATACAAACATACGTACATACAAACATACATACATACATACAAACATACATACATACATACGTACATACAAACATACGTACATACAAACATACATACATACATACATACATACATACATACATACATACATACATACATACATATATACGTACGTACATAGACATAACTTAAATCGCAGAAATTACAAACTTAGGATTTTGTATTCACTTACATATATCATAGGCACGAGCACTCCAATATATGCATCTCTAGATACATTCACATTTTTTGCAAAAGTACCTAGTGCAACCAGTTCCTTACATTTCACATGCGTATCATTCTCCGGTCAGTACGTCTATTTATCTATCATCTTATAACCCGAGTAAGCAAACTCATGTACCTATTTGTTCCAATCTTGCTCCGTCCACCATTACATTATACTCAATTTTCAGTCCATTTCTTTCAAATACTTATGCCTGGCGTTTATATCATTCATTTGAAATACTCCTTATTCTAGCCCAAAATAACTACATCCACATAAGCTAACGCAAGCACAGTACTTTAGCCAATTTCATCATCATCCGCTTTATTCAGTGCCTTTGGTAATACATCTATATACAAATCCACTAAGATGTACCACAGCCTTGCTTCACGTTAATATTATATTTAATCACTCAATGTACCATCAGTTCTCAACTCAGCGTCATTACTCTCACTACGAAGCTCGAATCGCTTCTATTAAATATTTTTTATTACTTATGATTAAATAACATCGTATTAAATTGATGCTTTCCTACGGATTACACGCGTAAAACCGAAGGATGTTTGTAATAAAACACAGAAAATAACTATAGTAATTATCAGTCAAAAGGAGCAACAATTGTGTGCAGGTAATAATTTAAAATTATTCTCTTTCTGGCATGTTTAAATAATTTATATCATAGAGCACAATAAAAACAGACAAAAAAATCTGATATGGCCAGCACATAACCTCTCGTTAGATATCTGGTTGTACGCATAAAACAAAAAATATTTTTAAATACAAATACATACGAGTATATTCATGTCTCACTACAAAATACTTCTCGCATATATTTTCAAATCTATGGGATATTTTAATATAAATTATGTCCAATACATACATTTTCTTTATATTCAATATCCTGAAATTTTCTTTTTCTACTTTCCTTTTCTTTTTCTTTATATTCGTCATTTTTTCGCAAATTCCTTTTATATTCTTTTTACGTATATTCTTTTACGTTGTTGCCTTTTTACCTCTTGCTAAGAGAGGTATTGTAGTCATGCTAAAAATCGCATATCCAGATTCTAGTGAATAAGCACGTTTTAAGGTCCCTAGAATCCGATTATAACATTTTTACGATGATGTCCGTATGTATGTATGTATGTGTGTGTGTGTGTGTGTGTGTGTGTGTGTGTGTGTGTGTGTGTGGATGTTGGATTCACGATTTGGCATTCTTACATCGTTTACAAACCAGCAGTCACTCTCCTTTTTTTCTTCTTCGTTCATTCCTCTCTATATTCTCGTTGCAGATTTTCTATAGATTCAAACATATTATACTATTTCCACGCCTTACACGAAATTCAAATATGCAACACCTTACGGCCTTACCCACACATTGCGTTCTCCTCATCTTTATACAATTTCTCGACAAGTCTCCAAAGCACAGAAAATAAAATTATTTAATTTTTTGTAGGTCAAGTACAACCTCGAATCAATATAGAAAGAAGCGCAACAGGTCCAGAAATAGCACCTATACTTTGTCGGCGCCTTTAGTGCCCGAATTGTGAAGTGCGAAGGGGGAAATTTAGGAGGCGGGGATTCAATCACTTTCAGTTATAGTTAAGCAAAGGCGAATTTTTATTTAATGTAAAACAGTTTTATTTTTCTATATACAGGGTGAACACTAGAACATGGGTAAACAATTTTTATCAAATATTATCTGTCCCGAAAAACATTACGTAGTGCTTTATAAAAATTTAAAGAATATAATTCAGAATTTTTAGATGCTAAAATTTTTAAATTACTTTTTTGGTCCTCAAGTAAACATTATTTATACACGCAGTAAAAATGGATTTAGTATGCGAGTATTTAAAAATTTTGACTTTCAAATATTCATAATTTTATTCCCTAAATCTGTATTTTTGAATCACTTCATACCATTTTCCGGGACAGGAAATATTTGAGTTAAACTATTTTCCCATGTTAAACGTTTAAGTCACGGTTTGTAGTGTTCACCCTGTTTGGTCAAGGTAAGAAAAACAGATGCTTCATACAAATATTTATTACGGAGTGATTTTGCAAAATTAAAATTAATTATGATTTGCAATTATTGTTTTTTATGACCTTTTGTATTTTTGACATTCTATTTATAAATTTTGAAGAACAAAGTAATCTCATACTATTACATTACTTGAATTAAAAATTAAATTATATGGAAATTTATAGGATGGATGAACTAAAGAAAACTTAAATTTTCAATTAAATTTGCTAAAACATATTTTGACAGTGCTATTGCATGAAAGTTTTCAAATCCCAATGTTCTAACTTCGAAATATAAACTACATTCTTGACCTAAAACGGTCACTTACCGTTTATAATACGCTATACAGTTTCAGCCCCGTGAGTACAACTAAGAGACAGTGCCGCTCCGTGGATAAAAGACGCATTTGTGCAAAATGTAATTTGCGAATTAAAAGAAAATTAATTTTAAGAATCTTTATTTACATACCTACTGTGTAATAAATATATGTACGTACATAAAAATATAAATAAAAAAATAATACATACTACATATACACACTCTACTTATTTACCCTCCACGCCTCCACAAAATTTTTAATGGGGTATTCTAATGTAGTAAAATTTAAGGTAAAAATTGTTAAAATATTGTGGCTTATGCTAAAAAATAACGAAATCATGTAAAAAATCAAAATTTAATTTTTGTAACATGAATTTTCTAGCAATCTATTTTGGCGCTAGAAAGACATTTAAAAATTTATATCTCACTTAAATTAAATAAAAAAATTACCCAAAATTTTGGATTTGTAATACAAATATGTGAAAGTTTCAGAAAATAAAATAAAAATCATATCTACTGTGATAATTATATAAATTTTTTTGAAAAAAATTATCTGAATAAGTTTACTATATTAATTTTGTGGACTGGTTATTCTTTGTACTCATTTATTCGAGAAAATTAGGTCTGTTCGGAGAGTAATAAGAATATAATTTTCTGTTTGATGCCACGTTTTTATTCGTATGGTTCGTCTGTGATGAAACATAATAAAGGCTTTTGAATCGGAATAAATATTATTTATTTATAAAAACCTCTCAACAGGATTAAATCCCAATTACAGAGAGGTTTACATATACAAACATCCATGTGAGATTCGGACCCAGAACCCCTAGCGTACTCATGACTACGAGCCGTTGCTCTAACCATTGAGCCACCGGAGCCGACAATATGACCAAATATCTATAAATTAAAGCGTAGTATTTATGTTTAATAGTATTTGTTTCTCGAATGCTGTAATTTTTAAAGAGATTATTCACAAAATCTCAAAATACACAACATTTCATATATTTATAATATGTCATTAATATTAAAATAATATTTCAAAAATACAACTAAGAAACTGGTTCATTTCCGTGCTAAATTATAAGATAACTATATCACCAGCTGAGCAGTTTCTTAAAGAGTAGCCTTAGTATGATATTTGAGAGACCTCGAAGAGACGGCCGGACACACACACACACACACACACATATATATATATATATATATATATATATATATATATATATATATATATATATATTGAAACGATTTTGGTTTCGTTTCGCGGTTTTATGTTTAAAATTTATTTGTTTAATTGTATTTTATGCCCGATGTCTCTGTGAGCGCATCCGTCTCCTGTGCCGTCGTGTTGGATGTTGAACAGGAGACGTGTTTCACACTCGACAGCGGTCGGACGTTTGTTGTTTTTATGTAAAATACTAACGTTTTTTTGCCATTTTTTTGTTATCCATGTTCATCTAAATTTTGCGTACTGCGATTTGCTTTGTGCATTAATTGTGAGCTGGTCAGTGATCTTCCTGGGTGAGTTATAATAATATTTTTTGATTTTTATTGAAAATATATTGTTAACCTTGCTCTGGATGCATCACGCCCCAGTTTACGAGTGTGAAGCACTTCTCTGGGAGTTGTAGCTTTTAATTTTTAACTCGTACAGTTCTCTTATTCTAAATTTACTATTTTTGCTTGTAAATTTTTGGTGGGTTATGTTCAAAATTCATATGTATTTTTCTTTTACACCCACGTTGGCTGTAAAAATTTTAGTGGTAAAATTTATTTATATTGTTGTTGTGAAGAGAACTTTTAAACTCCCTTGGGTTGGTCAAAATTTTTTTATAGAATTTTTTTTGTCAGTTATTTGGGGTTCGGTTCAATCGTTTCCCATTTTTTTTGGGGTTCGTTAATGATTTGTATGGCGGAATTTATGACTAGCTATGAGCTGATCTGAAGTCATGCGTAAGTAGTAGGTTATTTTTTTATTATTATTATTTTTGTGGGAGCCAATATAGTTTTTTTGAGATAATTTTTTTTTGGATTGTTGGCATCCACGAGTGTAACCCACTTACAAAGTTCTCGCGTTGAAATAATTTTCATGATTTACGAACCCATTATTCTCTACCTTCCTTACCATCTCTATTTGTGTCTAATTTCACTTCTAGCTTGGCCAGCTATTCGCGACTAAAATTACCACCGCAGCGCTAGTGTGCTTTTCAATATGGCCGCTCAAAATCATACTGCTTGAATGACAGCTGCAAATATATATGATAAAATATTTGTTTTGTACGACGTTAATCGTAATATAATTTGTTATTTAAAGAGTTTTTTAGGTGAAAGGTACGTATTTATGGTTTATGAAAGTATACTTTATGATACATGTCATAACATTTTTATTTGCAGATAATCGTGAATATGTTTAAGGGAAAAGATCATCGATTAATATCGACGGAATTATTTTCTTATTTACAAGCCACAAATACTTCAAGGAATTTTTTGGAAGGAGAAGAAGTGATAAATAGTGGTTTGGTGGTTTTATGATTTTGATGGCCAATTTATACAAACTTGCATTGTTTTATATAATTTATTTAATGTATCAATAAATACATTTTTCTTCAAGCGTATTATAATATTCATATTGTGTTACTGTACACACACTATAGAAGACATTCATTGTCTTACTAGTACAAAAATGTTGTTATTGTTGTACTAGTAAAAAAATGTTAGTTTGTTTGTTCACCGCTAGCGGCGGCATTCGTCACAGCAACACAGATTATATCGAAAATTGTTATTTGACAGTTGTATCGTTTTTGTTTTGTAGTGTTCACAGCCAGCTTTGGCTGAAACTGCAAACACTACAAATAAAAAATTATAAAAAAAATGTCAAAAAAATCTTTGAAACACTTGAAGAAAAAATAGTATATGTCATTCGGAGTAGAACGCCCTTTTTGTGTTTTACCCAGCTTGCCTAGCCTCGGCTAGCGCCTCGGCCGCAACAGCTGGGTTCAACACAAAAAGACCGCTTTCTACTCCTAATAACATAATATACTATTTTACAAGACGCTGCTGTTATTGAATTAAATAAAATTGATAAAACTACATAATTGAAATTTTGTTTTAATTTTATGAATGTCAAAATTATTCTTTCTTCAATATTTAGATTTTTGGTACGCAAAGAAGGGAAAGTACTTTCAAGTGACAATGCAATAGATTCTAACATATTATAATTTGATATTCCTGTTAATGTATTTAATTTTGCATCGGAATCTATTAAGCTAACAAAAGACTGAAATATATCACCACTCTCACTTGAACACCAATATTTACGGAATGCTTATAATTTATTAAATCTAATAATGCTTGTACGGTCACTAATTCTTTATTTGATAAAGTTTTATCTATTTTTCTAGTCTGTTTCTTCATAAACCAACTCATCGACATTGTAACTCTCTTCAAAACATTGTATAGATGTAGATGGACTATCTACATTTGATGTATCACCACGAGGCTTGGTCTGTATCTTGAAGTAGGTAGTCTTTCTAGTTTTTGTGGTAAATTCTGGCTTGGTATTGCATTCGATTTCAACATTTTTTTCTTTGTTGATACATCTAAAATAAGAAAAAACTTCGAAAGATACTCATATAAAATAATATGAAAATAAAGTACCTAGCAGAATGTAATCTTTCTTCTTGAAGTGCAGACTACAAATTCTCATATATCTGCTTACATGTTTACCGGTACGTATTTTCAATATCCAGGCTTTACGTTTATCAACAAGTTCTGTTTGTCCTAATTTATTTTGAATTTTAACCTTCTTCTCTCCTACTCTTGGGAATAAATGAAAACTAAGATTTTTGTCCCTACTTTTTTTAGAAGATCAACCGTATACACAACAATTAGTGTTATCTGCTTTTCTAGATTTTCTCGGTGAATTCATTATTTAACTTAATTTATCGTATGCCAACTGATTTGGTGTTCCACCTTAAAACAGTGATACAGGTTAGGTCGCTTAAAATATAATAGTACAAGTTTTAAATAATAATACATTTAATAAAATGTAAATATATTATAAATAAAAATAAGTTTAATTACTTACCGAACAAAAACTGCAGAATATGCATATAATAACAACCAACAAATATATTCATCTACCACTATCTCAATAGGCTGGCTGAATCAGCAGAGAGCTGAGTATGATTTTGAGAATTTCCGATTTTCCTCGCTAGGTGGCTACGAGTTAATTTTAGTCGCGAATTTTCTTCCACGATTTGTTTATAATTTTTTTTTACAAAAGTGCACTATAAATTCTAGTTTTTTTGTAAATTTGTTTTGTAGTTCTTTTGTTTGTAAAGAACTGAAATTAATTTTTCTTGGCAGGTTTTGTTGACTTGTTTTTTTTGTAGGTTTATTAGTCTATTCTCATATTAGATTTTTTTACAGTGATTTTATTTGGGGGTCTAAGTGACCTATTTGTATATTTAACTTCGAGTGTTGATTTAATCTTTTATTGCCTATTTTGTTATACGTTTCCGGCTCTGGGTTGATTGTGTTGCGAGAGTGGAGGAACCTACCGTCTAGTCAAGCTACGGGACGTCGACGCCTACCACTAGGGCCTCCTGCCGCTCACGACGCTACCGAGCTCCAGGTCAACGAAAGGAACGTGGACACTACAACGCCCTTGGCCTCTACCCAAAAGCACCGGCTACCTGCCTACGGCGCCGGCCTCCTACGACGACGCCGCGACGCCATAGGAGCGTGGCGGTGTACCTGATCGTTGCCCACAAATACCCACAATTGGTAGGGTACTAGACAGCCTTGGCGTCCGTCCGTCTGCCCCGCTATTTTGACGGAGCTCTGACGTTTGGTTACTCCGCCTCCAGGTTCCCCGCTCTCCAGCCTGATCGGCCTAGGACCCCTCAAGATTGTAACCCCATTCAAAAAGGTCTGTAAAGGCATAAAGGATACCATTTTTTTTAAAATTATTTATTTAACACTGTATTAAATTTTTGTCTATAACTTTCTTTGAGTGTGTATGTCCACTCCCTTTCCTGACATCACTGGCGCCCATTTTTTTATTCTTGTGTCTAGTGACCCACGACCCCGCGAACCACAACCCAACCTGAGCAGCCGCGGTAAGTGTGTGACTGTAATTTTCCCTTCGGAGAATTACTGCCAAAATTTATTTTACTTTACATTATTATTGCTACCATTACGTCACACATTTATATTCTTATGGCGCCCAAAACGTAAGGCCCCCTTTTATAATTTTGTCATTCTTAGTAACTATTTTTGCGCATTTAAAATTTTTTTGTTGATTGTGGTGTCGCTGGATCATAATCCTATTTTCTTACCCTACTGCCCTTCTTTTCCCTTCGGTTCTATTCTACTTAAATATTTTTTTGAACTTTGGTTTAATATAATTTTCTTATTATGTCATTTCTCGTGGAGCACCTCAAGTACCTGCGACCTGACGAGATCAGCTACGAGCTAAAAATCCGTCTTGGCAACTATACTGGATCAATTGAGGAAAACATCAATGTTTTAAAAGGATTATTGGAAATGGAAAGTCTGGGATGTTCCACAGTAGACCCGGCGTGCTGTCCTGATCCTATCGACGACGCTCAGGCAGGTTTGGATAAGTTGATGGAGATATCGGGTATGATATTGCATTTTCGTAGTACTAATCCGCAACATTTAGAGCAATTTCAAATAGAAGTAAATGCTCGGTTGTTAGCTTTGCAAATTCGTATATCTCGACTTCCCCAAGAGTGGAAGGGCGAACTATTGAGATTGCTCTCTATGGTCAAGTCTGCCCTCTCGTCCTTACCTCCTTTAACTAACACACAACCATCAGTTAACTTAATCGATTTCGACGATGTCCCTATTAGTCCGATTGCCCCAAATATGAATCTTTCTCCCTCATTAAACACGACTCTTTTACTTCGTTCCTTTGAGGAAAGCAGCGTAATTTTCCAGGAAAAAATCCGTAGAATTCGGTTCAATAACTTGGAACCAACAAATAACAATCCTCCCGTACCTCGTGTCGGAAATAACTTTCATTCTGTATTCTCACCGCGTCTCCCTAGCAGTACTTTGTTGCCTCGGTCGGTTCCCTGTGACCATAAGGTCCTGGTGGACAAATGGAATATAAAATTTGACGGTAACTCCGGTCACAATCAATTTCTTGAGAATATAGAACGACTCGCGTATTCACGTGGCGTGTCGCATGAACAATTATTCCACCAAGCTGGCGATCTTCTTACCGGTCACGCTCTTGTGTGGTACCGTATGATTTACCCTTCGGTGTCATTATGGTCGGAACTTGTTGCTAAACTTCGTCATAATTTTCTTCCTGCAAACTATGACATTGCTTTAATGGATGAAATTAGAAATCGTACACAAGCCCCCATGGAAAAAGTCGAGATATTTATTGCTATTATGGAAAATTTATTTTCGCGTCTGAGTCAACCACCTGACGAAAAAACTCGAGTTTCTTATATCATGCGAAACCTACAGCCACATTTCCAAAGATTGTGTGCGTTGCAAGATATTGTCACTATATCAACATTAATATCGGTCTGTAAACGCCTTGAAGATACGGAACAACAAGTATCCCAGTTTAAAAACCCGCCAACTCGTTCTTCGTATACCTTAGAACCAGATTTATCTGCCCCTAGTGTCGCGAAATCTGCGACTCGCACAGACAAAAATATTTATCGGCCTAGTGTATCCTCTTTGAATCCTATCAATCAGGGTAATCCGAGAGTTTGTTGGAATTGCAATAGCCCGGACCACTTGTACCCAAAGTGTCCTATTCCTCTCAATCGGTTCTGTTTTTCGTGTGGGCGCAAAAATGTCATCAGGCCTCAGTGCCCAAAATGTTCAAAAAACGTGTATGGCGTCTCGGTTTCGTCAGCAAACGAGACACCCGCCGTCCCAGAGCTGACAAGCCCGCTGGAAAACTCCACCGCGATGAGTGGTCTAAATGGTTAAATGTTGTATCTCGTTTTTTTATCAGGGTAATATTTCTCCCGTTTTTTAAAACTGTGGTAGTGACGATAGAGCTTACGTCACGGTGTCAGTCAAAAATACTCATATTTCTGCCCTTATCGACTCCGGGGCAAAAATCTCTGTTGTAGGCGGTCGCGGTTATGACTTACTAAAACATTTGAACCTTAACGTCCAGCCCAGTTCCTTGGCGACCATATCCACTGCTGACGGAAAAACTCACCCCATTTTAGGTAATGTTTTGATCCCCGTTTGTTTCGGAAAAACCGAAAAACACTTTTCTTTTGTTGTCGTGCCTTCGGTCAAACACTCTATCATTCTCGGGGTAGACTTTTGCCGCTGCTTTCAAGTCCAATTGGATTTTGCTAAAAATTCTTGGTCCACGCCTCATAACATTTCTTGCTTATCTGCAGTTCATAGTCGAGAACAATTACCTGCCTCGCAACAAGCTATCCTAAATTCTGTTATAGCGGACTATGAGAAGCTAGGTTCTTCCGGGCTCGGTTGCACTACAAGGGTTGAGCATGAAATCGATACGGGTGACGCGAAACCACTTAAACAACGTCAGTATCCTCTCTCACCCATTCTAATGGAAGCTGTCAACCAAGAGCTTGACGAAATGTTACGTTTGGGAGTTGTACAAACATCCACAAGTTCTTGGTCTAGCCCCATACTTCTTGTCAAGAAGCGCTCCGGAAAGTACCGACTTTGCTTTGTTGGACGCAAACTTAATTCGGGTACACGTAAAGACAGTTACCCTTTACCTCGTGTGGACTACATCATCAGCAAATTAGGGAACGCCAAATACTTATCATCTGTAGATTTGAAAAGTGCCTTTTGGCAGATCCCACTTTCGCCGTCCTCCCGAGAGAAAACTGCCTTCTCTGTTCCGGGTCGTGGCCTTTTTGAGTTCGTCCGAATGCCTTTTGGTCTTTGCAATGCCCCTCAGACTCTGCAGAGACTGATGGACGAAGTTTTCGGACCTGAATTGGATCCCAATGTTTTCGTCTACCTTGACGATTTAAACATCGTGACCTCCACATTCGAAAAACATATCGCCATTCTTTATAAAGTTCTAGATCGCCTAAAGGCAGCCGGCTTCACCGTAAACGTCGACAAATGTGAATTTTGTTTATCATCTCTTAAATATCTTAGTTTTGTTATTGATCGGCATGGTCTGCGTACTGACCGCGAAAAAGTTTCTGCCATTGCTAATCTCTCTCGGCCCAGGACTGTTACTGAAGTCCGCAGAGCACTAGGTCTATTTTCGTGGTACAGGAGATTCGTTCCCAATTTCGCCTCCATGTCAGCTGTCATAACTGACCGCATTAAAGGTAAAACCAAGAAGTCTGTCATTTCATGGACCACCGCGGCTGAAGATGCATTTCATCAACTAAAAACGTCTCTAATTTCGGCTCCTACCCTTGTTAGCCCTGATTATCGTCGGCCTATAAAACCTTTTAAAATCTATACTGACGCCTCCAATTACGGTCTCGGAGCTGTAATTACACATATCGGTGATGATGACGAGGAGCACCCCATCGCTTATGCGAGCCGGACTCTTAATAAAGCCGAAAAGAACTACTCAGTCACTGAGAAAGAATGTTTGGCTGTACTCTTTGCCATTCTAAAATTCCGCTCATACATTGAAGGTCTTCATTTCGAAGTCATTACTGACCACTACTCCCTCCTGTGGCTACTTCGCATGCAAGACCCGCACGGTAAGCTTGCTCGTTGGTCAGTTCACCTTCAACAATTTGATTTTACTATTTCCCACCGGCCTGGTAAACTTCACGAGCTCCCTGATGCTCTCTCTAGATGCCCTCTCGAAGTTTCTATCATAAATCGCGATAAATTCGCGAATACTCACGATAACTGGTACTGTCGTATGCGGGAAGATGTCACCCTGAACCCTACCGACTATCCCGACTGGCGTGTTGAGAATAACCTTCTTTATAAAAATGTAGCTACTCCATATTCGTTGCCGCCCAATTTAAGTTCATGGAAGTTAGTGGTACCGCGAGAATTTCGTAAAGACATTTTATTACGATGTCATGATGACGTCACGGCAGCCCATTTAGGAATTTTTAAAACCCTCAATCGCGTTGCGTCCGAATACTATTGGCCAAAAATGCATCAATTTGTTGCCGGATATGTCAAACGTTGTAAGGTGTGTTTGGCACAAAAGGTTCCCCAATTACCCCCTCCTGGTCTCATGGGTAAGGAAAAGATCATTCGATTTCCCTGGCAGGCCATCTCAATAGACATCATGGGACCCTTTCCACCCTCCTCTTCGGGAAACCGTTATCTCTTGGTGGTAACCGACTGGTTTTCCAAATTTGTACTCGCCCAACCTATGAAAGAGGCTACCGGGCCTCGTATCTGTAAATTTCTAGAAGAAAATGTTTTCCTTCTGTTTGGCGTCCCCCAGTTCGTGATGTGCGATAACGGTACACAATTCATCTCTAAACTTTTTACCGATCTCATAAAGAAATATGATATTCCCAAGTTATGGTACAATGCCAAGTTCCACCCGCAAGTAAATTTTGTCGAGCGTACCAATCGAGTCATAAAAACTGCTATCCGTTCTTATCTCGATAATAACCACCGCGCTTGGGACAAAAATCTCCAAGCCATAGCCCAAGCCATACGGACTAGCGTGCACGAAGTCACCAGATTTTCCCCAGCCTTCTTAACTTTCGGCAGACATGTACCGCTTTCGGGCACATTCTATAAAACTCTGCCTACCAATATCTGTTCTGACAACCATACTGATTATGTCCATTCTCTCGCCGATTTAAGTCAATTCTTCCTTACCGATCAAGACCGTATTCACCACGCGTACAACCGAAACGCAAAATATTACAATAAACATCGCCGCCAGCTCGAATTTCAAGAAGGTGACGTTGTTTATCGTAGAAATCGAGTCCTCTCGGTCGGATCACGATGTTATTCATCAGCTCTTGCTCCACGTTATGTCCCTAGTTTAGTTTTCAAGAAAATTTCCCCGTTAGCTTACCATCTGCACGACCTCAATGGAAATAATGCTGGAATCTATCATGTCAAGGACGTGAAGCCTGCTCCCGCTGATCCCGATTCCTCCCTTAATCTTTCTGATGACTCACTCCTCACCTAAGGATCCTTTTTTTGGAGAGAGGGCAGTGAAACGATTTTGGTTTCGTTTCGCGGTTTTATGTTTAAAATTTATTTGTTTAATTGTATTTTATGCCCGATGTCTCTGTGAGCGCATCCGTCTCCTGTGCCGTCGTGTTGGATGTTGAACAGGAGACGTGTTTCACACTCGACAGCGGTCGAACGTTTGTTGTTTTTGTGTAAAATACTAACGTTTTTTTGCCATTTTTTTGTTATCCATGTTCATCTAAATTTTGCGTACTGCGATTTGCTTTGTGCATTAATTGTGAGTTGGTCAGTGATCTTCCTGGATGAGTTATAATAATATTTTTTGATTTTTATTGAAAATATATTGTTAACCTTGCTCTGGATGCATCACGCCCCAGTTTACGAGTGTGAAGCACTTCTCTGGGAGTTGTAGCTTTTAATTTTTAACTCGTACAGTTCTCTTATTCTAAATTTACTATTTTTGCTTGTAAATTTTTGGTGGGTTATGTTCAAAATTCATATGTATTTTTCTTTTACACCCACGTTGGCTGTAAAAATTTTAGTGGTAAAATTTATTTATATTGTTGTTGTGAAGAGAACTTTTAAACTCCCTTGGGTTGGTCAAAATTTTTTTATAGAATTTTTTTTGTCAGTTATTTGGGGTTCGGTTCAATCGTTTCCCATTTTTTTTGGGGTTCGTTAATGATTTGTATGGCGGAATTTATGACTAGCTATGAGCTGATCTGAAGTCATGCGTAAGTAGTAGGTTATTTTTTTATTATTATTATTTTTGTGGAAGCCAATATAGTTTTTTTGAGATAATTTTTTTTTTTGGGTTGTTGGCATTCACGATTGTAACCCACTTACAAAGTTCTCGCGTTGAAATAATTTTCATGATTTACGAACCCATTATTCTCTACCTTCCTTACCATCTCTATTTGTGTCTAATTTCACTTCTAGCTTGGCCAGCTATTTTCTTCCATGATTTGTTTATAATTTTTTTTTTACAAAAGTGCACTATAAATTCTAGTTTTTTTGTAAATTTGTTTTGTAGTTCTTTTGTTTGTAAAGAACTGAAATTAATTTTTCTTGCCAGGTTTTGTTGACTTGTTTTTTTTGTAGGTTTATTAGTCTATTCTCATATTAGATTTTTTTACAGTGATTTTATTTGGGGGTCTAAGTGCCCTATTTGTATATTTAACTTCGAGTGTTGATTTAATCTTTTATTGCCTATTTTGTTATACGTTTCCGGCTCTGGGTTGATTGTGTTGCGAGAGTGGAGGAACCTACCGTCTAGTCAAGCTACGGGACGTCGACGCCTACCACTAGGGCCTCCTGCCGCTCACGACGCTACCGAGCTCCAGGTCAACGAAAGGAACGTGGACACTACAACGCCCTTGGCCTCTACCCAAAAGCACCGGCTACCTGCCTACGGCGCCGGCCTCCTACGACGACTCCGCGACGCCATAGGAGCGTGGCGATGTACCTGATCGTTGCCCACAAATACCCACAATTGGTAGGGTACTAGACAGCCTTGGCGTCCGTCCGTCTGCCCCGCTATTTTGACGGAGCTCTGACGTTTGGTTACTCCGCCTCCAGGTTCCCCGCTCTCCAGCCTGATCGGCCTAGGACCCCTCAAGATTGTAACACCATTCAAAAAGGTCTGTAAAGGCATAAAGGATACCATTTTTTTAAAAATTATTTATTTAACACTGTATTAAATTTTTGTCTGTAACTGTCTTTGAGTGTGTATGTCCACTCCCTTTCCTGACATCACTGGCGCCCATTTTTTTATTCTTGTGTCTAGTGACCCACGATCCCGCGAACCACAACCCAACCTGAGCAGCCGCGGTAAGTGTGTGACTGTAATTTTCCCTTCGGAAAATTACTGCCAAAATTTATTTTACTTTACATTATTATTGCTACCATTACGTCACCATATATATATATATATATATATATATATATGTATATATATATATATATATATATATATATATATATATATATATTCTTTGACCAAAGTTTCGGCAACCGTGATGGCTTCTTGTTTGGGTAATGGACAGGTATCATCCCACTTGGTGAAGTAGTCCATGTACTTATTTCCATCGTCACTTTCTGGGAATGGTTCGACCACGTCAATCGCAATACGCACAAATTGACTGCCAACGTTGTATTGACGCATTGGAGCTTTTTGTCCTCTTTGCGAACCATTGTTTCCGCACAAACCACACATTTTTTGCGTAAAGTTAAGCCAGTAAAATTGCTGGTGCAAGCTTCGTACAGTTTTTATGACTCCAAAATGGCCTCCAGATCTTCCATACGACTTAGTAAGGAATACAGACAAGACGCATCTTCAACCAACCAATTAGCAATTATGCACAGCAAAGGAAGAACAAACTACCGCATTAGGAGAAATAGATATGACCGCCACTATTGGAAACACCTCCTTTAAACATCGTGCGCTGTAGCTGACGTTGAAAATGAATTAATACTCGGTATGGACGTAATGAAAAAGCATGATTTTAAAATTGACCTGAAGAATGGTGTGATGATGTGATGAAAAAGAACTCACCAAGGCTGTGCGCGTACTAATGGCCGAAAACGTTACTCTTCCAGAACGAAATGAAACTATCGTGGAAGTACAATTAGATGGTAGTTTCTGTGAGGGAAATATTGTTATACTTGGGAAAATCACTGATCAATGCCAGCTAGTTAATAACCAGTTCGAATAATGAGCGAAAATTTTTATCCCGTTTTTCTTAAGAGGAGAAAAATTGTACTAGAATGCTTGGGAGTATCTTCGATTACTGTAAAGGCCAAGAGCAACACATCTCACGAAGTTCCAGACACGTAAATCAACCAATTGTCAACATCACATCAGGAATTTACCGCCGACCAAAAAACCTAGGTAAAGGATTTAATTGGAAGGTTTCAAGATGTGTTCAATTCGACAAGAAAGCCAACGGGAGAGTTAATGTAGTTCAACATAAAATAGACACCGGAGACGCAAGCCCCATCCGCCAACCTACAAGAAGACTACCATTGGCGAAGCGTGAGGAAGCGAAAAGAATAGTTGAGAATATGAAGATGGAAGGTATGATCGAACCTTCAAGCAGTCCATGGGCTTTACCAGTATTGTTAGTGTTATGTATGTGCTGCCACCTAGTGATATAATAAGAATAATAGAGGTCAATGTCAGCTGATATATATATTTGACAGATTGTATTAATAAAGTAGAATAATAATTATTATAATTGTGTTTTATTGTGGAAATCCACACATACAAATACAACAACTGGCGTCGAGTGTTATTTAAAAGAAAAGAACTCACGCAAATAGCAATAATAATGCCCAACCCAGACGAAACGCAGGGAACATTATCAACTGAAACACGAGGAAATGTAAAAATGATGGGAATGAATTTAGATCCCTTCGAACCAAAGAAATCTGTTTGGAACACATATCTTAAAAGATTGAATAATACATTTAACCTATATAATGTCCCGGAAGAAAAAAAAGTTTTGGTCTTGCTCGATGTTATAGGTGAAACAGTATATAAAAGGTTATGCGATCTGTGCGAGCCAGAGGAACAAGAAACATTAAATTACAATGATTTAACAGGGAAATTAAATAGTTATTTTTAGACTGCACCAAATAATTTATCTGAGCGAATTCGTTTTAAGAAAAGAGTACAAGCAGTTGGAGAAAGCGCACAAGACTACGCAGCAGAACTGAAAAAATTAACTCGGCATTGTAAATTTCCCAAAGACTGGTTCAGTGATGCTCTATGTACTCAGTTTGTTTATAGCCTACAGTCAGAGTAAGTTCGACTGAAATTGCTAGATAGAGATAACCTCACATTTGATAAAGCTGTTGAACTAGTTAGTCATATGGAAATAAACAAGCAAGCATTTGCTAAATTTAAAGAAGAAAAAGAACCATCCACGATAAATAAGCTCCATGATAAGAAGAAAACGAATTCAGCAAAGAAAACAAAATGTTTTCGATGTAATTGCACTAATCATGAGGCCCGCGAATGTAAATTTATAAGCGCTACCTGCAATAAGTGCGGAAAAGTTGGGCATATTGCACCGGCATGCAGGTTAACAGAAAAACCAGAATACATGTGGAATGTCAATGTAGTAGGGAATAAACGAAGAATTTCTACCGAATTAGACGTGGAAGGGAAAAAGGTACGATTTCTGATAGACACAGGAGCTTCAGTATCTTTAATGAATATGGAAAATTTCAAAAAGTTAGGAGTAAAGCTACAAATAATGCTTACGGATTTGGAGCTTACTACGTACACAGGCCAGCCAGTACCCTTAGTAGGATACGTGGAGGTACAAGTGCAACCAAAAGGGAAACGAGTTAGTAAAATGAAACTATATTTAGTAAAGAATAATTACCAGAATGTGCAGGGAATGGACTGGTTAAGCAATTTAAAATTAAATTGGAAAGCAGTATTTGAAGAAGAGGAAAATCAACCAGAAGTCTGCGTTGTTTCAACACAACAGAAACTAAAAGAACTGAAAGCAAAATATAGTAGACTATTTACAACAGGAATAGGAAAAATTAAAGGAATCCTAGCTAGAATAAAGTTAAAAGATAATTACAAACCAGTTTTCAGAAAAGCTAATAAAATAGCATTTGCTATGGAGGAAAAGATAAATAAAGAATTGGAACGACTAGAAAAAGAGGGTGTAATCACTCCGGTTTCACACGCAGAATTTGCGACGCCAATAGTACCTGCTGTAAGGAAAGATGGATCCGTTCGCATATGCGGAAACTTCAAAGTCACTGTGAATCCTCTTGATAGATCAGTATCCGATACCATCAGTAAAAGCCATCACAACCAAAATAGGTAAAAATAACTATTATTCAAAGTTGCATATCAGTCAAGCTTTTACAAATATCGAAATACATGAGCAGGATCGACACATATTGACCTTAAATGCTCCAAAAGGTTTATTTACGTACAACAGGTTACCGTTTGGTATCGCCTCTGCTCCTGCTATTTGGCAGAGAACAGTAGAACAAATTCTACACGAAATCCCAAATGTATCGGTAATGTTCGACGATATTGCCATCGGAACAGACAGCGAAGAAGAACATGTCGATGTTCTACAACAAATATTTCAAAGACTAACTGAACATGACATTCGACTGAATGCCAAGAAATGCAGTTTTATGCAAGACACTATAGAATATTGCGGATACAAAATATGCAAAGAGGGATTACGTAAGGGTGATCATCATGTAAAAGCGATACTAGCAGTGCAGGAACCGAAGAATGTAACTGAAGTTCGTGCATTCTTAGGCCTGGTAAACTTTTATGGTAAATTCATCAAGGGTCTAAGTTCCTTGGCACATCCATTGAACAAGCTTTTATGCTCGAACACAACATTTCAGTTTGATAGTGAATGTAAAGAGGCATTCAACAAAATAAAACGATGCGTAGCGTCTGATACAGTATTGGTCCACTTCGACAGTCGAAAGCAGCTTATTTTAGCAACGGATGCAAGCCCGGTAGAACTCGGAGCGGTATTATCCCACTTAAAAGAAGAAGGCACAGAACGGCCGATTGCGTTTGCCAGTAGGACTCTGAATAAAACGGTACAAAAGTACAGCCAAATTGATAAAGAAGCCTTGGCGATTGTATGGGGAGTGAAAAAGTTTTTCCAGTACTTGTACGGTCGTAGATTCCGTTTAATAACAGACCACAAGCCTCTTATATCAATCTTCAATCCTACGAAAGCATTGCCAACATTTTCTGCATTGAAAATGCAACACTATGCATTATATTTGCAGAATTTTAATTATGACATCAATACTGAGTTTACATGCAGTTTTGAAACCGTTTTTAAAACGTTTTTGGTTTTGAAAACGCCATGTATACAGTGTCAAAACGGTTTTGAATTATCTCAAGCCAAAACTAAAATTCATTGGTTGGACTTGAAAACTAGTTTCAAAACTACTCATGTAAACACTTACAACTCAGTTTCGATACTGCGCATGCGTACAGAGCATAACGTTTCTGTCGCTTTGTGTTACTAACCTTCAAATATACTGACAGTTGTATAGTTTTAGTGCGTAGCGGTATCAAGTATAAAGAATAATTGGAATAATAGCAAAAAAAAGTATTTGGAGTGAAGAGACTCTGTCATTTACATCAGCTAAATGCGCATGCGCCGAAACTGTTTTCAAATCAATTTTTAAACTTGTTTTGAAAACAGCATGTAAACAGTTTTGCATAATTTTGACTGAAAACTGAAACCATTTTCAAAACTGCATGTAAACGTAGTAAATATATCGTAAAACTAGCGAGCACGGGAATGCAGATTGCATGTGTCGTTTTCCAATGAGAAGTGAAGAGCTGTCCGAATTTTCAATTGCGGATATGTACGAAATAAACCTTATTGATTCGCTCCCAATAACAGCTAAAGAGATCAAGCAAGAATTACGGACGGAAAAATCAATGCAGTCGCTTTTATCAGCCCTGAAAAATGGGGTTACATTGAAAATAGATCAGACCTTTGGGCACCCACAACACTTTTCATTTGCGAATGAATGTTTATTACTTGGGACCAGGGTTTACATACCTGCAAAGTATAGGCATAAAATTTTGGCGGAACTGCACAAGAGTCACCAAGGAATCGTGAAAACTAAAAATCTCGCAAGAGGATACGTATGGTGGCCTAAAATAGGTAGCGACATTGAGGCGATGGTCAAAAATTTTGAACCTTGTCAGAACCATAGAAATAATGTTGAAAAAGTTTTAGACTACAAATGGATTTATTCATCTGCGCCGATGGAGCGTATCCATATAGATTATGCGGGGCCTTTTAGGAACTGCTATTACTTAGTTATACAAGACGCATATAGTAAATGGCCGGATATTTATCCAGTGAAAAATATCACCGCAGAAATAACTATAAAATGCCTTTCGAGATTCTTCTCGTCATTTGGCCTTCCCCATATCATAGTATCCAACAATGGTCGGCAATTCCAAAGTGCAGAGTTCATTAACTTTTGCAAAAGTAATGGAATACTTCAAAAAATTTCTGCGCTATTTCACCCATCAACCAATGGGCTAGCAGAAAGGCTAGTACAAAGTCTAAAACAATCGTTGAGATCATTTTTACAAGACGTGAAGATATTTCAGTTATAATTAGCGATATGCTAACAGCTTATCGAAAAACACCACACTCCACAACAGGACACCAACCTGCCAAAATGTTTTTAGGAGGAAACATAAGAACAAAATTGGATCTTGTCAAACCGAACATCAGTCAAGAAATAAATAACGACAGATTGTCAGCACCAATTAAATATCGAGATCACAAGATTGGTGAAAAGGTGGCAATACAATTTTATGAACAACCAAATAAATAGAAATTTGGGATAGTAACCAGACGAGAGGGTGACCTACATTATGTAGTAAAAATTGGAAATCAGGAGCACAGAAGACACGTAAATCAAATGCGAAGAGTTACAATTCAAATCAGTGAAAAAGAAGGTGATTATGAAGTTACTAATTCTGAGCACCGGACAACAAGCAGCAGACAAAAGGAAACATTAAATGATAAAAGAAATTTAAATATTGAAAAAGGATCGCAAGCTCATCCCACCACTGCAGCAGCTCCTGAACCGCCCCAGATGGAAGTTTCAACACCAACAGCCACTGAAGAGTTTTCCACGCAACCAGTCGCTGAAGGGTTTCCGCGCCAAAGCCTTCAAAAGTAAACAGCTCAACACCCCAGGTTGCTACTAGGAGTGGTTGAATAATTAAAGCACCGGAAAGATAGAATTTGTAATTTAATATTATAAGTGTTCTTGCAATATTACATATTATTTTGTAAGGGAGGAATTGTTATGTATGTGCTGCCATCTAGTGATATAATAAGAATAATAGAGGTCAATGTCAGCCGATATAGTTTTGACAGATTGGATTAATAAAGGAGAATAATAATTATTATAATTGTGTTTTATTGTGGAAATCCACACATACAAATACAACAGTTAGTAAAGAGGAAGGATGGCGTTATACGATTTTGCGTCGATTATTGTCAACAACGTGACGAAGAAGGATAGCTACCCGCTACTTCAAATAGACGATACACTGGATACTTTGGCAGGCTCGAAGATCTTTTCCACTCTGGAAAGCGGATACAGGCAAGTAGATTTAGATCCAGAAGATAAGGGAAAGACAGCCTTCGCCATTGATACCTGATACTAGCAATTTACCGTAATGCCATTTGGGCTCTACAATGCCCCTGCAAAGTTTGAACGAATCATAGAAACAGTATTGGCTGAGCTATCTTGTAAACCGGTTTAAACTATCTCGACGAACATACTTGTGGCAGGTAAAACATTCGAGCACCACATAAAGAATTTGGAAGTGGTTTTGGGGAAGGGAAATCTAAAGCTCAGCCAAAAGATGTGTCACCTATTTCAAAGAAAAGTTCATTACCTTGGACACGTGGTTTCCGGTCAAGTTATTGCAGTTGACCCTGAGAAGATGAAGGCTGTGAGAGATTCGCCAGCACCTAGAGACAAACATGAATTTAGAAGTTTTATTGGTTTGTGTACCTATTGTCGACGATATGTACCAGGATTTGCCAACATATCCAAGCCACTGACAAGGCTTACTGAAGAAGGTCAAAAATTTATCTCGTAAATGGACTGTAAAGTTGCATTTATAGAACTTAAACATGCTTTGACAAGCGCACCTGTCCTAAATTATCCTTTACCAGAAGGAAAGTTAATACTAGATACAGATGCCAGCAACGTTGAAATTGGTGGAATGAGAAGACATGAGAAGGTTATTACTTTAAGTAAGAATGTCAAAATCGGAGAAGATGAATCCGTGGAACATTTCTACAAATATTTATACGGAAGGAAATTTTTGGTAAGAACTGACCATGCTGCATTAAAATAGCTGCTACAATTCAAGAATCCTGAAGTTTAGGTGACTAAATGGATTGAAAGACTACAGGAATACGATTTCAAAATCGAGCATAGGACAGGTACTAGCCATCGTAATACCGATGCATTGTACAGAAGGCCAGACCAAGATGAATGCAAGCACTGTCGACTAGAAGAGAAATTGTCGCCAGAACAATAGTAGTCGACGATAATTGGCAGCCCCATGGATTACGCAAAGATCAGGAATACGACACGATTTTGAAAATCATACCGGAATGGAAAGCAAATAAGAGCAAACCAGTATGGGAAGATGTACTGCACTCACCGAGTGTAAAATCGTACTGGGCGCAATGGAACTCCGTGGTGATTAAGAATGGCCTGTTAAAGGGTGTGGTAGAAAATACCGATGGAACTGAGAAGAGAACTCAGTTGTTTATTCCTAAAAATAGAGTACAAGACGTGCTGGGAAATATGGAAGATCTAGAGGCCATTTTGGAGTAATAAAAAGTCTAAAAAGGTTGCGCCAGCAATTTTACTGGCTTAACTTTACGGAAGAGTGCTGCAAAAAATGTGTGGTTTGTGCGGAAACAATGGTCTGCAAGAAGGACAAAAACGTTGGCAGTCCATTTGTGCGTATTGCGATTGTTGTGGTCGGACCATTACCAGAAAGTGACGATGGAAATAAGTGCATTGTGGTTGTCATGGACTACTTCACCAAGTGGGTTGATACCTGTTCATTACCCAAACAAGAAGCCACCACGGTTGTCGAAACTTTGGTCAAAGAATATATATATATATATATATATATATATATATATATATATATATATATATATATATATATATATATATATATAAATATATAATATGACGATTTAGCGTACCACGCGAACTTCAGTCTGACTAGGCAAGAAATTTTGAGTCTGCCGTTTTCCAAAATATTTTTTAAAAATTTCGGGAATCAATAAAACCAGAACAACTACATTACATCCGCCGTCTGCTGGCATGGTTGAACGAATGAACAGTACGATGAACCTGTATTTATGGAAGGTAGTCTCCAGCCACCAAAGAGACTGGAACCGACATCATCTGTTCTTGATGACTTATCGTTCATCTGTGCATGAAACAACAGTGCAAACTCCTGCGAACATCTTATTCAGACGTGAGTTGCGTTTACCATGTGACTTGGTATTCGGCAGTAAATCTGGCAGTAAATCTGGGGAAAGACTACGTTACGGACTTGCGGAGAAGTCCGTACGAACATTCAAGCTGCCAGCAACCGAATGAAGGACCGATATGACATCAAGGCCGAAAAAGATGGATATCAATCTGGGGATTAAGTGTGACTTTATAACCCAAAAAGGCGTCGCGGGCTATTACTAAAGCTGCAAAAGAATTATATATATATATATATATATATATATATATATATATATATATATATATATATATATATATATATATATATACCGGGACGCTGAGAGTAGTATACTTTAATCGGCTAATCTCTTTCGCCGGAGACATCCACGAAGACCATCATGGAGCAACGGGTAGTCGGATCATAGTTCAAGAACCGACTTTTGATGATTTCATGAAAAACTCTTCCTTTGGTCAAAAGGCGTGGTACAGCGTGACAAAAGAAGAACACCGAGATCTGATTACCGTGTCTTCAAATTATTCCCTCGGCCACTGCGTATCAGAAGAGTTACAGATATCCCGTGGCATAGCTTCAGTTTGTAAGGCGAAATTTGGGCGACTGCAAGAACTGGCCAACCAACTCTCATCTGTTATGAAACGCTACGACTGAGGAATGGCAATGCACATCAGCGATACATCTATAACGTGCATCCAGATACCTAGGAACAGAAATAATCAATTAGCCTTGGACATTGTTAAAACGTACTTAATGACGAAAAGGAAAATAAACATTCATTTATTTTTGACCACTCCAAGTGTAAACATTAATAAAGAAGTTACCGTTTATATGTATATTTTATATTTTTACAATTTAAATACCTATTTACAATAGTAACGGCCCCTTGTCGTTACAACTGGTGACCCCTTGTTAGATTGAATACAAGCTTTCGTCATGGAAGAAGAACTACATACCTTGTATGATCCTCCTACTGAAGAACTTCCTTCCCAAGAACTTCAAAATATTTTCGCTGTTATCTCAAGTAAATTTCCCGAATTTTATCCTAAAGATCCCAAATTGTTGTTTAAGCAAATAGAAATTATTTTCACTTCCCATCATATTATTTCTGAAAATAGCAAATTTAACACATTGGTTACAGCTTTACGTCCAGAGCATGCCGTTGTTGTACGAGATCTTATCCTAGAATGGCCAATTATTAACCCATATTCCACTACTAAAACAGCGTTACTCCGAAGAGCTACATCTACGGATATACAAAAGCTTAACACAGTATTAAATATAAATGCCCTCCATTTTGACAGACCGTCTCATCTTTTACGAACAATGAAACAACTAGCGGGAACGAAACAACAGTTAACCAAATTTTAGAACATCTTTTTCTGCAGAAAGTACCACTCAACATTCAACTTATATTATCTGCCACCAAGGTATCTATCATTGAGGAAAAAGCCGAAATTGCAGATAGATTAGTCGAAATCGCTGAACCCATCATCACTACGCCACAACCTGTCAATACATTTGATGTTAGAGAATTACAAACAGAACTTCAAAATATCAAAAAGTTACTTGCTAATTTCACCAACCCTCTCAACATAGATCCTCGGCATCTCCTGCCCCTCATTTTTCTAGACAGCAAGTCTTTCCCTCCCTCCTCACTACCAGCGACGGCAATACTCTCTACTGGTATCACTACAACGTCAAGGAAAGAACAAAAAAATATCAACCTGGTTGCAAATGGCAGAAGCAGGATTTGAAGTTTTCTCCTTATAAAAGGGTCAATATTAATACCATTATTAAATGTGAACGTACTTATTCTTCTACTTGTTATAGCGCTAATCTTTCCGTTACCAGTTCTCTTTTTCTGTAACTGACAAATTGTCATGTTGTCAATTTTTAATTGACACTGGTGCACATTCACTCTAGTACGCATTTCTCAAGAAAATTCACTCAACGCAATCAATCAAATAAAAATTCAAACATAAGGTACTGTCAAATGGACACGACATTGGGCTTAAAACTATATTTGACTGGAAATTTATTATCGCAAACGTTAAACATGCAATTTTAGGAGCAGATTTCCTACAACACTTCCGTATAATTATTGATATGACTAACCGAGAACTCAATATCAACACTTTATCTTTCAAAAACATTGTATTTCTTTAATTCAATCTGATAATAAATTTCAAAATATTTTGAACGATTTTCCTTCTCTAACTTATCCTTTTGACGTAAAGCGGGTTATCAAACATCATGTCACTCATTGTATTGCTACAGACGGTTCTCCTATTTTTACAAGGCCTCGCCGACTACCGCCACAAAAACTAATTGCTGCTAAAGATGAATTTAACCAATTATTAGAACTCGGTATTATAATACAATCATCGAGTGATTGGTCATCAGCTTTACATATGGTCAAAAACAAAACTCCAGACACATGGTGTCCCTGCGGAGATTATCGCGCATTAAACAGCATAACTATTCCCGATCGATACCCTATTCTACACATTCAAGATTTCGTGGTAAGTATAGAAAATGCAACTATTTTTTCTAAAATTTACTTAGTTAAGGCGTACCATCAAATTCCTTTGGAAGCATCTTCAATAGCCAAAACAGCTATTTCAACACCTTTTGGACTTTTCGAATATACACATATGCCATTCAATCTTCGTAATGCTGAACAAACATTTCAACGATTTATCGACAATTTGTTTTGCATACATTGACGACATACTCAGTGCAAGTGACATACCAGAAGAACACGGAAAACATTTAAAAACTCACTTCAACAGACTCCAACTATACGGTGTTATCATCAACCCAAACAAATACAAATTTGGCAAAGCACAAATAGAATTTCTTGGATATAACATAGACAAAAAAGGAATCACGCCTTTACCAGACAAAATTCAGACTTTTCAAACTTTTCCAACACCTACAACTCAAAAACAATTACGCGAATTCCTTGGCCTTATAAATTTCTAACACAGATTTATTCCACGTTGTGTTACAATTCTTCAACCTTTTAACAAATTAATTGACAACAAACGGTCAAACGCAAAAAAACTGACACTTACTAAAAAAGAATTGACAGCTGTCAAAAATATTAAATCTGCATTAATAAACGTCACCACATTAGCTACACCTGAACGAAATTCTCCTACCAGCATTATGGTTTACGTATCTGACAAAGGCGCGGGGGTAGTTTTACAACAATTAGAAAACAATGTTTGGAAACTTAGCGTTCTTTTCAACGTGTTTCAATGAAACAGAAAAAAATGCAGTACATTCAAAAGAGAATTATATGCAATTAATTAGCCATCAAAAAATTCCGTTACTTCATTGAACGGCAAGAATTTTTCATCCTAACTGATCATAAACCACTCACATACACTTTCAACAAAAACTCATCGACTTATTCTCCTAGAGAACTCCGACACTTAGATTACATTGCTCAATTTACAACTGACATAAGACACGTTTCCGGTAAAGACAATAACGCAGCAGACGTACTTTCAAATATAGAAAATAACTCAATCACAAACAAACCTTATACCGCTTATGATGGACTAGCTAAATGCTAAGAATTCGATCCTGAATTACGGACATTGCTAAATAATACCAAAAATTAATTAATTAATATTTTAAAAAATCAAATTACCGAACACATCACTACAATTATACTGCGACACATCTACTAAAAATCTTCGACCTTATGTACCACCGAAATTTCGCCAATCATTATTTAACCAGTTACACTCTTATCACATCCCGGAATTAATGCTACACGAAAACTTATTTCCTCTAAATTCATTTGGCCAAAAATGCACACAGATATAAAAAATTGGACACAAACTTGCGAAAAATGTTAAACCTGTAAAATCATTAGGCACACAAAACCACAACTTCAAAAATTCGAAATTTCTGCAGCACGTATTGACATCGTACATATAGATTTAGTTGGACCATTACCCGTTTCTAAAAGCTACCGCTATATACTTACATGTATCGACAGATTCACAGATGGCCAGAAGCCATCGCCATCGCCATACCAGACATTAAAATAGAAACCATCGCAAAAGCTTTTATTTCAGGTTGGATTTCCAGATTTGGATTACCTTCAACAATCACAACAGATCGCGGAGCACAATTTGAATCGTCAGTTTTCAATCAGTTACTTTTACTCATTAACTCCACAAGATTGCGTACGACATCTTATCATCCGGAAACTAACGGTATAATTGAACAATTCCATAGGCATTAATAGCCTGCGACCATTCGGACGAGTGGCATGGCAACTTACCTTTCATACTATTAGGGATAAGAACTGTTTTTAAAGATCTCTTGCAATGTAGCTGCGCAGAACTCGTTTTAGGAGCAAAATTATGATTACCCGGAGAAATTCCAAATTCAATTTTTACCGAACTCATTGACAACATAAACTTACCTCTATATTTGAAAAAATGAAAGACACACGTGTCTTAATTGATATCTGCAGCTCCTAAAGAAAATGACGAAAAGGAAAATAAACATTCATTTATATTTGATCACTCCAAGTGTAAACATTAATAAATACAGTACAATTTAAATAACTATGTACAATAGTAACGGCCCCTTGTCGTTACAAATCTAGTACCTTGTTACAAAACCACGCTCGTCGTATCGCAGCTTAAGGAACTCGCTGTGCGATTTGAGGGATCATCTGTTGGAGAATAACATTTTGAAGCTAGTCGTACCAACGTTAGACTGTGGTTTAATCGTATTAAATTGGAGGACTGTTAGGCACTTACTTTTGTTCGTTCGTTCGTTCAGTTGTGTCTCATATTGTGCTACTTTTGCTAGTAAAATCAGTGGTAATAGTTATCATTAATTTTAACTTGTTTACATAAAAGTGTGTGTTTTCGTGGTGCGAATAGTAATTTATTGTTATATTTTACAAACTCCATTTATCAGAGCAGATTTTGGATCAATAGTAATTTTTATTCAGATTATTATTAATTGTTTGTCATCTACGGAATTCATCAATTTTGTACAAGTGGCTTAAGTCTCCTCAAGGTTAGATTCTTACTTATTTCTGTTCATACTAAACTCCAAAATGGTTTTATTATGCAACCATTGCAACATCAAAGTAAATAGAGGAGAGGCTGCTGCTGTGTGTGTCGGCCCCTGTCAGCTATGTTTCCATGTCAACTGCTTATCAATCCCGGCTGCTGAAAAACAAGCACTGATAACAAGCAAATCTCTCTGTTGGAAATGCGATAATTGCAGGACATTACCTCGACCACGTACACCAGTTAGCATCGCCCCTTCCGAAGCTTTGGTTTCAAATTCTCCTGCCCTATCTGACATCATGGATTCGCTACGTGATCTTAAAAAATCAATCGATTTTTGTTGTAGCAAAATCGATGATTTCGAAACAAAAATCAATAACTGGACACAAAAGATCAATTTAATTGAACCTTTGAAGGCGGAATGCGATGCACTTACAGCGAAAGTGGATGATTTTGAGCAAAGATCACGGTCGAATAATTTGGAAATTATCGGGATTCCAGAAAAACCTACAGAAAACCTAATTAGTACCATATGTGACTTGGGTACTTTAATTCAGTGTCCCATCATTGAGCAGGATCTGGATGCAATCCACAGAGTGTCGCCATTCCAACATTCTCCAAACACACCAAATCACATTATTGTTAGGTTTGTTTCACGATTAAAACGTGACAAGTTTTTAGCATGTGCACGCCAACTAAAGAATCTAACTGCAAGCCAGCTAAGATTCGAATTAAACACAAAAATTTACGTGAACGACCACCTGAGCCCGAAAAATAAGTTACTACTGTCAAAAACTAAGGAGTGTGCACGTAATAGCGGCTTTAAGTATGTTTGGGTGAGAAACAGCAGAATTTTTGCTAGGAAACAGGACAATTCACCAGTCCTGTTTATTAACTCCGAAAAAGATTTGGCCAAACTCAAATAAACAGTTACTCAAAATAAACTTTATTGAGTCATCATGTTAAAAATGATAAGTATATACTATCAAAATGTTCGCGGTATAAAAACCAAATTACTTACCTTATACAATGAAATTTCATCCAGTAACTATGACATTATTTGCTTCAGTGAGACGTGGTTAAATAATTCTATTAGTGATTGTGAAATCTGTGATCCTAACAAATTCTCAATTTACAGAAGCGATCGTAATAATCCAAATTTTAAACAAGGTGGTGGCGTCTTAGTCCTTGTATCCAAAAAATATTACTCCCAAGCTCGTTTAGAGTGGTGTTCATTAGCAGAAGACATCTGGGTGACCATATCTGGATCAAACTTTCAAAAACTCCATTTATGTTGTGTTTATCTTCCACCGACAACTGATACCGACACCTATAACAGCCATTTCAACAAAATAAGTGATATAACATTTCATAACTCTGGAAATAATATAATAATTGTCGGTGACTACAATTTACCTGAAATTGAATGGATAGTTGCCACTGATCAGACTTTGACACCCCATATTTCGAGACGATCAGACACTCATATCGGTTTACTTAATACGATGTCACTCTGTAACTTAACTCAGTACAATAATACTCGAAATCACTTAAATAATATTTTAGATCTTGTTCTATGTTCATTTAATATCAACATTACAGAATGAACTTATCCAATTAGTAAATTAGATGTGTATCATCCTGCATTAGAAATTGATTTTTTTCTGAATGATTTTAAACCGCTGGTTGATAAATTTATTCCAAATTATAATTTTAAAAAATGTGACTATGAAAACCTGATTTATAAACTCTCATCAATAAATTGGGACTTAAAATTTAATAATCACAATATAAATGATAACTTAAAAACATTCTATGATATTTTGTATAACCTTTTAGATGCTTACTGTCCAATTTATAAAAAACAATGTAATAAATATCCAAAATGGTTTTCTAAATCATTAATTAAAATCATTAAAGAAAAAAATAAGTTTCATAAAAAATGGAAAGCATATGGTAACATTAATGATTATAATTCTTTTTCTGTGCTTCGACTGAGGGTTAAAAATAAGATAGATAGTGATTTCAAAAATTACATGAAATACATTGAACAAAATTTGAAATCCAATGTAACCTCTTTCTGGAACCACACCAAAAAACTTAGGAATGATAATAGTCTTCCTAACTCAATGCAGTTCAATGATGTTAATGCTTTCACTGGGGATGATATTTGTAATCTTTTTGCAGACTATTTCGAATCTGTGTACACTACTTTCGACAATAATGATAATAACAATGTTTTAGATATAAATAATACTATTGTTAATATTAGCAAGGTGGTAATTAATGAAGATGAAATTTTCGACTGTCTTTCAAACTTAGATATAAAAAAAGGTGGCGGCCCTGACTTAATTCATCCGTATTTTATAAAAACCTGTGCATATTACCTGGTTTATCCTTTGTTTTTGATTTTTAATAAATCATTACGTGATGGTGTTTTTCCTGATACATGGAAATGTTCCTTCATAATTCCAGTACACAAGTCAGGGAATAAACGGGATGTCCGTAATTACAGGCCTATTTCGATCCTTCCAGTGTTTGGTAAAATTTTTGAAAAACTGATTGTCAATAAAATTAAATTTGAATTAAATAAGATAATAATACCACAGCAATCTGGTTTTTGTCCTAAAAAATCAGTTTTAAATAATCTCATCCCTTTCACCGAATATGTTAGTGATCACTTACATAACAGAGCTCAAGTTGACGTAGTGTACACAGACTTCAGTAAAGCTTTCGACCGAGTTAATCATTCTAAGTTGTTGGCTACACTGCTTTCATATGGCATTCATGGCTCCCTGTTACGGTGGATAGAATCGTACATAAAAAATCGCTCACAGATAGTTTCATGCAACGGCTTCAAATCACGTAATATAATGGTGACCTCGGGTGTACCACAAGGTTCACATTTCGGGCCAATTTTATTCAATATTTATATTAACTCCATAGGTCAATGCTTTAAATATAGTGACTTCCTTCTTTATGCTGATGATTTGAAGTTTTTCAAAAGAATCAAATCTCTTACTGATTGTAATCTACTGCAAGATGATTTGATACGTTTGCAAAATTTCTGTAAATTGAACGATCTATCCCTAAACATAGAAAAATGTCATGTAGTTAGTTACACTAGATGTACGAATGTTGTTATCTACCCTTACAATGTTGACGGGCTTAATTTGGAACGTAAAACAACAACCAAAGATTTAGGTGTTCTATACGACTCTAAATTACTCCTTAATGAACATGTTATATATATTGTTAAGAAGGCGTATAGAATACTTGGATTCATCTTTCGTGTAGCCAAATCTTATGTACGTAAAGGAATCACTTATATTGCTTTATAACACACTGGTTCGTCCAATTGTTGAATACGCCTCTCAAGTTTGGAATCCGTTGTACTCTAAAAACATTGTCCTTCTGGAGTCTATTCAAAAGAAATTTATATCATTATTAAAATATAAATTCTCATACATAAATTTATCTTACCATGAATCTCTGATAGAATTTAATTTGAATACACTTGAACTAAGGAGATCCCATGCTGACATGCTCTTTTTATATAAATTATTAAACAATTTCATAGAAAACCACGGTATTATAGGTTATGTTTATATACATGCGCCAGCTGTACACACGAGAAACACGAACTTATTTTATATACAGAAATATAAAACAAACAACTTTAAAAATGCGCCATTAAATAGGGTAAAGTCACAATATAATAATTTGTATAAAAATATTGATATTTTTAATTTGACATTACCTCAATTTAAGCGCGCACTTGTACAGGCAGAATAAAATTTATGTTATTTGTTTGTAATATTTGTATTTGTATACTGTGAATTGTGTTGTATATGAAATGTTATTTGTATATGTATGTATTGTCGTGGAAGCCTTTAATTGGGTTACTGTTGGCTTCCCAAATAGCAAATAAAATAAAATAAAATAAAATAAAAATAAAATAAAGATGCTCTTCTGTTTTACCGTCGTTGAAATTCTTGTCTGCAGCGTTAACCCTAACGGACATAAAGAAATCAAGCAGACCATCGACTGTCACTTCTTTAAGACTTCGAAATACACCAAGGGTAACACGTGCAGATTTTCCCATTACAAACTGTTCCGGGACGAAACAGTCTTAAGGAGGGGGCAGTGTAACGGACAATGGGCACCGCCATTGCCGTCGCTGTAGCAGTGAGCCAGTGTCTATACGTAACGATGACGTAGTCGTCACGGCGAGTAAACAAACGTGCCCCCAACCTATTCGATGGTGTGATCTATTGTATTCGATGTTTTATCGCGAACAATGTTTATAAACTTTAGTAGGTAAGGTATTCGACAGTCTGATAGAAACAAGCGTCGTGAAATGAATAGTTGGTGATATAAATAAATAGTCAACGAGTAGTGAACATAAATAAATGTAGTTTTCCTTCGCTTATCCTCCGATATAATTACTATGTAGTGTCGCGTTATGTCATACCTGTCGGTACAATTGAAAATATATAATCAAAAAAACATCCGACGCAACACCTCATTACAGCTCATTTAGTTACTCATTCTGTTATTCGTACCTGTTGGATACGGACGTTCAACAAGTGGTTGTGTGTTGTGTTTTTAAATAAAGTGTAGTGATAATGATATTGTGAAAAAGAAGACACTCTTTACCTTCAGGCTGCCGCTATGCTGCTTTGGAGGAGGAATTAAATAGATTCAAAAGAAAACTGATTTTGAAGTCCTAGTAAGTACTAGATACTTTATTATGGCAAGGATCTGTAGTCATGTGACTTACCCTCATAGATCCGATGAACGCGTGTTTATCCTTTTTTCTGCCCTGTAACATTTGGATCTGGAAATCAGGCGACTTACCCTCTTAGATCTGATGAACATGTGTTCATCATGGCGTATAATTACACTAATCTGAACCAGATAGTCAAGTGACTTACCGCTGCGTTCCTGATAAACCTGTGTTTATCCAATTTTCAGTAATTAAGGTAAGCACTTTATAGTACTCTTCCATAGTCCAGGTTTAGTGTTGGCTTATTCCTATTGGTAACAATGTTACATACGTTCAGTGTTACATTTGTTATGTAAACATCAAACCTTCCTTGATTCAAGTAGTTTGTCACGTGACTTACGAACCTCATATTTTACTCATATAGTTTCAGCACAAGGAGATGATACATGCTCGTCCGGTATGCGGTAACGAAAATTTACCCAGGTACAGGTTCCGGAGACAAGCTTTTTCCTCTGTATCTAAAGTCTTAAGCAAAGATTTACTTCTTTCTTGGGGAAAATCCTACCGATTAACAAAGGCCAAAACGTAAACATACAAGATGAATTTGTTATAAGAATTAACAAAAATTTAAGGAAGAAATGGCTGACAAGTATTAAGCCTTGCACTCACCTAAACTAATTGGTGAAATTTAAGCGTGCATACCAGAAACAGTGGTCAAACAAGATATTTTCCTTACATGTATAGATTACTCAGAGCCTTTTTCGCTTTGGTTACTTTAAAGAGTAACATGCTAACAAACGATCTAACTCTACTGGTGTAGTAGATTCTTTGCCAAAATTGGCAGACGCTTCTCAGTTTATGGATAATGCCGCTATTGTACATAACGTAATTTCGCTTTATAAAAAATACATTTTCTCACCTGACGAAAATACAGAGTGCAGAAAAATGGTGAAAGACCGCAGGTATGGACGATTATTTCTTCAAGAAAAATATGAAAACGTAAAACGAACTCTCCTTCATTCAAAACCGTGTAAACTAACAGCGGCATCGGAACTCCACCAGGCTAAAAGAGAAGAGGGAGGCGTTAAATACAGGGCAATACAAGGACAAGAGATACATGAGAAACTATGCTGGTTCCTTACCTAATTACTGGTGTAATAGTGTAAGTGGCAGGCTCTTACGCTAGACAAAGTTGTCTTAATCTGGGTAAACGGATTTGCTATACCTTTCAAAAATATTCCTTTCAAGATTCTATACCAAAAACAGTTATTGGAAACAGTCAACTTAAAACATGAATATACTGTTTCTGACTTCTTTTTATAGGTACGATATCTAAGTGCTAGGTACTCCAAATGAGTTAATATGAAGTTATTTTTTAGCGGAAGTAATCCTAATGGAAAATTTAGCTTCATTTAAAATTTAGTAGAAATAAAATGTTCATATTACATCTTTTTTTAAAATTAGAGGATTCTAAATATTAAATAATTGTTACCTAGCAAATATAGTTTTCAAACACGATTGTTTTTACTATTAATAGAAAGCAAATTTAGAAAATAGCTCAGATTTAGTTTCAAATATCAGAGATTAATTGTTTACCATTTAGGTAAAAACATATATCATACATACTAATAATTCCTTGAACACAGTAATTCTTTTTTAACAGATACATATGTAACTTCAATCCAACACAAGAACTAAAGTTTCTGGGATTTGGAAAAAGGAAAATTTGTCTTAGCTCCACATAACTATTAGCAAAACTGAAAAATGACTATTTCGAACTACCGCAAAAATCATCATAATTGGTGATGCAGTCATTTTTCACTTATACTGTGTCACACAAAACAAAAGGTTTAAACTTGAAATGTTTTTTTAGTGCCTCAACCTCTGGCTGAGGAGATCCCAGTCATGAATTTAATTTAGCACGCGGGTAATATAACACGTAGGAACCAAATTATCGCATAAATTGTCTGGATTTTTTTAGCAGCTTAGTAATTATTATATTTTTGCAGCTTAAAACAAATGAACAGAGACATGTTATACATCGTTGGAAAAAAACTGGTGTAACTTTTCAATATGGCGCCCATATAAAAATTAAAACTTTCGCATTATAACTCGAAAATATACAGTATAACGAAAAGCTGAGCTTCACCAGTCGAAAAAATATAAAAAGTTCCCTAAATATGTGCAAACCAAAAATCCAGTATTATTTAACACTTAGAAGTATTTGCAAAATAAAAAAACAGCAAAATTTACATTTTCGCCTGTATTTAGTGACCTTTGCCTTTTTTTTGCAAATAATAAAACACCATTAACATGGTGTTTTAAAGATGTAACTTTTATCTAATTAACAGTCTTCGTATCTCTTATTTTTCTCGAGTTTCCCATATTGGAATAGTTATCATGGACATCTTGTATAGTTACAAAATTCGGGAAACTGCAAATTGACCTATATGCCAGAATTATTAACACAAAATGTAAAAATTACGCACTCCAGACACCTTCTCAGTAGACTTTACAATTAATTACACGTATTACTTTTACGCTTTTTTTCCGCCTTTTTTTCAATAATTAGTTAGAAATAATAATACTTGAAAAGCGATCGGTGTTTTAATAGTTGGTATTCATTATTCCAAAGATTGCTCACAGAAACACAAAATTTTGTTGAATCAAAAATTCCTTTCTCTTACCACGTTTCAGAGACACACATTCGTTGTCCAATGATCTTGCCCTAATAAAATATTATCCGGAGAGTGTTTATAAATAAAAACATTCCTCAAGCTGCGGTGCCTGTAATACTGTCATTGTTTTCCGAAGGAACATTATGGGTGCTGTCACAAAAGAAAAAAACCAAGAAATTTTGCTGTTCAATAAATTTAGAACCGTATTAATATTGTTTGGAATATAATATAAATTTTATAACTAACTTCGTCCATGTAGAGGGTTCCTACTACACAGGAATTTCTTATCGAGCAGCTCTCAATCTAGTCCTATCGATAAAATGCGAAGTTGAATTTGTAATTAAGACAAATTAGAGAAATTTACATTACAGAATTAGGAAATCGAAAATATGAAGTTACATAGAAACGAGTTCGAATTCTAAAATATATCGGAAACATATTTTCCCTTACAAGGACTACTATCAAACTAGTTACCTTAATGGGTCTTAGCAGTGCACATATGGTTCAGACTGTCATCAATCAATGTAAACCTTACTACAAGAATACAAGATAAAATAGAAAATAGTGAACGAATAAAGACATCAGGTCCTATTAGAAAACAATCTTTACTTGTTTCTCCCTTTTTCCGCGAAAAACCATAATTTTACACTGCTTCAACAATTATTCTCTCCATTGATATCACATCTGAATATCGTTCAAATGACCAAAGATATATAGTTATAACATACCAAAAACCGATTCATCCAGTATGTTCCCAAACTATTAGGAGATGGATAAAGTTAGTATAGTTACTAATATTTTTTCCAGGCTACAGTATAAGACACGCTTCCATCTATGTAGCAAATAGAACAGGTGGTAATATACACACGACATGGTGAACACGGAATTCTCAATGTTCAATTATCTTTTATAATAAACCTGTAATTGCCTAATAATTAACTTTTGCAAATAAGTATAGACAATCTAAATTTTTGGGATTTATAAGAGGCTATTGTTATGTATAGGCTATTGCAAACCGGCTTGGTGCTTGTATGGACTATGTATATCATAATGTACGAAAACTGTTTTAAATACAATACGGAGGACAAGCGAAGGAAAATTGTAAGATTAACCGACTTACCTGTAAGGAAGGTTGATCGTAATTTTCCGATATAATTACAAAACCCTTACCCCACCCGAAGAACCCAAGTGCGAAATGCGTATCACAAATAACGAAATGAGTAACTAAATGAGCTTTAATGACGTGTTACGTGATTATATAGCTTTCAAATGTACCGACGGGTATGACATAACGCGACACTACATAGTAATTATATCGTAGAACAAGCTCGGAAAATTACGATCAACCTTCCTTACAGGTAAGCCGATTAATCTTACAATTATATAAATGAATAAGTGAAATAAATATTGTTTAAAAAATAATATTATTGTTTAATTGTTTTATAATATTCTTAGTCTTTAAACTAGTGTTAATATTTGTTTATCATAGCGTTAGTTCAATTTATTATTTTTTTTTATTATTTATGTATCATTTAATAAACTTTAATTTTAATTAATAATAATTCTTTGATATTTACATTTCACCCAAATAAATAAAACCTTATTTATTTATTTATAATAGCACAATATGTACAATAGTATTTATACTCATATAGTCTTCATATATCAAATATTTCATATAATAAAAACTACAACTGGTTTATGGCCAATTCATGGTGGTTATTATAAAGATATACCTAGCTATGAAAACAACGAGTGAGAGAACAAATAAAGTTTTATTTTTCAACGTAAGAACCGTGGACACTACCATACTTATTCCAACGTTTTTCTAATAAAGCTATGCCTTAAAAAATCTTTTGGTAATTTTGGTAAGTCATCATTCGATAAAAAGCGACACCCTCTCAAATGTTTTTTGAGTTTTGGAAAGAGATAATATTCACAGAGAGCAAGGTCAGGACTGTAACGTGGATATCTGGAATCTTTCAGTTCTTCGATATTTTCATCAGCCCATTTCCAAACTTTTGTTTCTCTCCCTCCGCCTTTTTTAAATTTCATTATTTTTGATTTTTCAACGTTTAATGATAATTATTTCTTAGTTAAATATTGTTGCAGGCTTTTTATCATGGTTTTCATATTTGCTGGATTTTTTTGACTATTGTTATGTCGTCTGGATATGCTTATGACCATATTTTTTTCCCCTCCAATGACCACGCCGCCCGTTTGTTCTTTACTAAGAAATTTTTCTAAGTTTGCTATGTAAAGTGAAAATAATGTCCTTGCCTTAATCCTTTTTCTATCCAAAATTCATGTGTGTATTTGTTGTCTATTCTTATTACCGAACTTGTCTCTTGCGTCTACGGTTTACTGCCGGGTCCATACCAAGTGTATGGTCGCGGCAGTAAACCCTAGAAGCAAAGTAGCGAAACAAACAGACATATTATGAATGAGCATACTGTTCGTGATTACGCTTACATGGGATTAATTTACGGTCGAATATACGGCAGCACAAAAAATTCAAACAATTCCTGGCGTTTTTAAACGATTGTAGTAAAATAATCTTCGAAGGTAAAGTGCAATGCTTGCATTGAAGTTAATGGTCAACATTTTGAGTAATTATTATAATATGTATTATAAAAATGATTAAATTATTATGAAAAATTAAAATAAACAATAGAAGTGATAGGTCACAGCACATCTAACTAAAATTAAGGTAGATAATTTATTTTAAAAGCCTGTAGCTCGAAGATATGAGTTTATTATTAAAAGTTACTCTTTTTTGCATCCACTCTAAATGTGTAACACGTATTAATTAACAGCCTGTATATAATTTATTGTCACCAGCAGCAAATATTAGTATTCTTGTAAGTTTTAATCAGCTCAAATATAGTAAAAATGAGTGTTTTTTGTACACAACAATTTTATTCATTATTGTAATCTAATCTATGCGAGAACATTAATGCGTTTTTATTTTTCAAATTAATATCTATATTACTATATTCGTATATAAAATAAACTTTAGGTTAAAAAAATATATTATAATGTATGTAATTAATACAAAATATTTAATTAAATTTGCTCAGTATTATTGAATTACTTACCATATTTGAATTATTGAATTAACTATCATATTTATTAATTTTTTAGGGCAAATATTCTTTACTTATTTTTTTATGATTTTTTTGAGCAATAGCTCTTCTATTCCTTTTAGACACTTTAGAAGGATTTATACCTTTGCTACCCGTTATTGATGTAATACGCAAGTAATCAATTTATAAGATGACTCAAATGTACCACAGAACCCGGGGTCAGAACCACAGCCCACAGCGCCTCTATGTCTGAGAAGCTTGCCAATTAAGGCCGTAATGTAGGTACCTAAATGTAACAAAAATGGTGCTATAGAATTTGCATTGCTCTAATTGTAATAATAATATAAGAGCATTCGTATTTTTTTACAACAATATATAATATTATTGCTACACGGCGACGCATAGATATTGCTAAAAAAAAATCATAGCATTGTCTATAAAAATATCGGAAAACAACGAAAAGTACTACTTTTAAATGTTTAATTTTGTATAGTTTAAATAAAAAATATATTAAAATTCATGCGTTGCCTTATAGATATAATTGTAAACAATATATAAATGCAATTTTTTTTGACAGATTGCCAATTGTTATTGAAATATGATGAAAGCAAAATGATGCAATTATAGTTCATATGTACGATCTTAGATGTCGCTACTAGCGACAAGAGAGCTGTGTTATTTGTCGTACCGCTAACAAAGTGTTTGATGGCGGGGAAAGGGGCAACTCAACTCGAAAGCCAGACATATTGGCCCGTATTCTCGCCTCTCGAAGTAGCGCTACTTCCGAATCCGAAGTAACGCTATTTCGATTTTTTAAATTTTATTTTATTTTATGAATACATAAGAATAAGAATAAGTTTGATATATTTGTAAATGAAACCTATAATATTTGAAATAAGTGGTATTTATAATTCAATTTACTTTTATTTCTCTAATTTTTAATAAAGGCGGCGCACAAACATTTATAGAAATATGTACGAGTATATACGCCAGCAAGGAGTGCCCGTGGGGTGACGCCTAGTAAGCGCCCGCGCGGTGCAAATATTTCATCATTACCGATATCTGTGTTCAAAGCAGATAAGGACACCCAGAAATGGGTAATAAACCGTGATGATATATTTATTTATCCGGATGTCGAAGGCCACCATTGGGATCTCGGAAACTATAAGAGATACGACTTCGGTTAAATCGGACATGTGGTACGCCTTTGGAGGGCCATCTTAGATGTGCATTTGTTTTAACAAAAATTCTCATAAGTTACTTGAAAATGGCGGAAAACTGAATTTGGTCGATATTTTCATTTTGAAATAACTTCTAAACCATCAGTAATCGAGAAAAATGTTTCAAATGAAAATTAAATATTTTTATTGTCTATCCAGTGACATCATATGAAAATAATTTTTTTATCGGTAAATTTTCGAGATATAACACAAACTTACATTTTTTAATTGGAACCAATATTCGATTTTTGCTACAAAAATGCTTATTTTTTCTCTCTTTCGATTGGTGTAAGGGTTTTTTGTGTTTTAAATAATTTTTTAGATCATAGGTACCTGGTATATTTACCCACTTCTGTAAATTTGAAAATATAAAGTTAAAATTAAATTATGAAACAGGGTAGTTATTAAATAAGTTTTTACCTCTCGCTAAGAGAGGTATTGTATTCATGCTAAAAATCGCATATCCACATTTTAATGAATAAGCACGTTTTAAGGTCCCTAGTATCCGATTATAACATTTTTACGATGATGTCCGTATGTGTGTGTGTGTATGTGTGTGTGTGTGTGTGTGTGTGTGTGGATGTGTGTGTGTGTGGATGTTGGATTCACTATATCTCAAATACTATGAGACTTAAGACATTTTTAACAACGGATTCCTAATCTAACAATAATGGGAAGAGTCCAGTCAGTTTTGGTAACAATTGGACAACCGGAAGTAGTAGTTACAAGAAAAAAATCGTCTAAATATTATTTATCGAAAATTTATTTAAATACTTATATTAAAGAACGTTAAATTCTTTATTCGATAAATATAAATTCATTATTATATCTTCTATAGATTTAGAGATAAAGAAAGGCATATAAAATAATTTGATGTAAAAAATCTCAGATCAAACTACTACAAGGCAAGAAATTCAAATGTTTGTAATTGACACATAAATGTCACTGTCAAAAATATTTGTATGCCTCTGTCAAAAATATTTGTATATTATTATGAAGATTATGAAAATAAAAAAAGTCAACAATGCAAAAGAATACACGTAAAATAGAATATAAAAGGAATTTGCGAAAAAATGACGAATATAAAGAAAAAGAAAAGGAAAGTAGAAAAAGAAAATTTCAGGAAATTGAATATAAAGAAAATGTAAGTATTGTACATAATTTATTTTAAAATATCCCATAGATTTTGCAAATATATGTGAGAATTATTTTGTAGTGAGACATAAATATATGTATTTGTATTTAAAAATATTTTTCGTTTTATGCGTACAATCAGGTAAAATATCTGGCGAGAGGTTATGTGTTGGCCACATCAGATTTTTTAAGTAGAATAAAATACTATTTTAAAAAATCTGATGTGGCCAGCACATTACCTTCTGTCAGTTCTATGTATTTTGTACAAATTTCATACAGAAAGTTCCTTGCTAAATTAAATATTCTATTTCTTGTACATTACCTTCTGATAGTTGCATGTATTTTATGCAAATTGCATACAGAAAATTATTATTTTGTGACGTTTTCTATATACAGTGTAATGTATCTGCAGAAATAAAAGATTTATTATTATTATTATTTCTTGTACATTACCTTAAAGCAGTTGTATATATTTTATACAAATTCCATACAGAAAGCAAAAGATCCTATATTTCCCGTAAAATTATAAGACAAAGATACTGTCAACTGCACTTGACACTGACATCTTTCAATCAGAATTTTCTTAATATAGTAGCTGTTTCCATAGCTATGGCTACTTTATGAAATTTAATTTCTTTATAATTTTTTAACTCTATATTCATTTAATATTAAGTATAAAATTCAGTCAAATCGTATAGAGAATATAATATTCTTTAATATTTATAATGACATTAAATGTGAAAAAATAATATTTAACATAGTTTTTTCAAGAAAAACTGTTAAAATCTTCAAATTAGGGTACTTCCGGTTGACCAATTGTAACCAAAATCTAATCAGCTCTTCATATGGATGTAACGAAGAAGTATACGAAAAAATTATAATTTTTGTAACTGTAGTATTAGAGTTATCGCAGACGAAAATTTTGTTACACACACACACACACACACACACACACACACACATCCACACACACACACACACACACACACACACACACACACACACACACACACACACACACACACACACATACAGACATCATCGTAAAAATAGTAAATTCGTATTCTAGGGACCCCAAAACGTGCTTATTGATTAAAAACTCATCATCGATTTTTTTGACCAAAGACAATACCTTCCTTACCTAAAGGTGACGAAAGGTAAAAACTAATGGAATTACTGACAAAAAAATAAGAAATTTTATTAAAAATAATAAAAAATCGAAGATTTTAAGGGTTAAATAAATTTAAAAGACAAAAACTCTTATACCAGTCGAAAAAGAAAAAAATAAGTATATGCAAAAATCATTCATGCATATTATAAAGATGTTTTAGTACCTTACACTGGATCATTTGAAACAAATATTAATTTTTAAATACAACTATCTAACGTGGTTCTAAAATTACTGATATTACATTCAAAAGAATAATGCCTACTCGTAACTAAATGCAAAACCAATATTTAGTAGATATGTAATAATAGCATGTGGTTGTATTTATAATATCAAAATATTTTATTTTCGCTTGTTACCTCTGCGATCATATACCTGGCGAACTCTGTTCAAAGTTCAAACCATAATATTCTCCCTAATTCATAGAAACTCAAACGGTGGGGGAAACGTTACGGCTGCGCCTACTTCTTACCTCACCTCTTTAGAATCTAAGTTCATAAAGCAATGACTACTAGTTTAAAGTCCCCGGAAAATTTAATTCATAAATATGTTATAAAATCTAGTAAGTCCATTATTGTTTTTATATAAGTTTTACAGTAATTTTGCCACAATTTTATTATGTTGCTAGCATATCACTATTTGTAACACTTAGTAAAAGGAAACATTTTCTATAACTAATTTTAAATATGCTTTACAAAAATTATCATCTCCTTTACTTTTTGACATAATCTTATAAAGACAATCTCGCCATTGAATTACGGTGCTCTATGCTTATTTTATGTTTACGAAATCCAGAATCGCTTTCCAGAGCTCTTTTCCAGTTTTTAATACTAAATAATAAACCACTGTCACAGGAATTATTATGTGAAATATAGCGCCCATATAAATAAATACATACTATAATTTATCAATTTAAAATAGCAAACCAATCTTTATTGAAGTGTCGTAATCGATTTCCAAATTTTGATTTTAGATACAAACTTATCGTCATTTTGTTGTAAAGGCTAATAGATCATAGAGTAATGTTTGTAAAACAAAATATTACAACGTGAAGCTCGTAAGTTACTAATTTCAGATTTGTGAATTCATCAGATATAGTTGGTATTATATCTGTTATTAGTCTAGATATTTTTCTTACACTTCAATATTACAGAAATCTGGCGTGGCCAGTATGGTATTATCTGCTATACTTATTAATTAGCTACATATTAATCAACAACCTAACCTTAGCAACATTGTTGAAAATTCTAAACAATTTCAATAGAAACAAATGTAACGTGTAAAGTTTTATTCAGTGTTAGCAATTATTATTGGTTATTTGCTATAGCAGTGTTGCTAAAAAAAATAGTGACATTGCTACGGAATTGGGGCGATTGCTTGAAAAATAGTTACTTCAATTTTGTCTCCCCCGACAGACATACGTACTACGAAAGATGACTAATCTAGGTCATTTGTGAGCCGTCGGGTATAGTATTACTTGCAGATAACTTCATCGCATTTCGCGCATATTTATGGATACATTTTAAGTGAAAACATAAATGTATTTTTTTTTAAATATTGCTTCTCTCATAGTTTTATAATCTTCAACTATGTTTTTACAGAAAACAAAAATATAGACTTGCCGTAAACCATAAAATAATAATTCCATTTAAATGTCAACGTCACTGGATAAAATCAGTACAGAGGGTAGAGTAGTAGATAATTACATGTCTGTAAATCTGCGATATATACGTCCCTATTATTTTTAGTGTGTTAGAAAGTAATGCTACTCTTTACATATATCTGTCATATCACATAAACATAAATTGACATATGCCAAATAATCAATCAATCTTTTTAATACAAAATGTTGCTAAGCTACTGCTAAATAAAGTGCTGTGTATTTTTTCTTCGAACAAAAATAACCTTGAATAGTCATCTTTCGTGAATAATAGTTTACCCATCTTATTTTTTGGTGGTAGGTTCACATTAAATCTAAAATGTTTCATTTGCAATATGTACGTTTTATATCCACACAAATTGTGTATATTGGTATATCTTTTATAAAATAAATATCTTTTAAAAAATTTAGGTGGACCAGCACATCAATTAGGTGGGCCGTGCCCCCAGTAGTTACGTCCCTGATTGGCTCATGTGTTAAATTTCAAAATATTTTGTCATAAAAATGCAATGTTGTAGCACTGGCCGGCACAGTATTGATTTTATCAATTATTTTTTTAAAAAAGCAATTTTGGATATTATTGTATCTACAGTTGAATTTTCTAGCAAATAAGTAAATCAAAAATTACAATATTAAATCTACAGTAGATATCACAATATCCATTTTGTCGGAAGATTTTTTGTACTAAGACTGGGTTTATAATATTAAAGAGAAAGGCGCAACATCGAATAGATCTCTAAAATCTTTATATTTAACGTCCTTATATTGTCATAAGGATATTATTATTGTTGTAATCAATATCTTTCATTTATATTTTCAAGTTTAATGTAGTAAATGAGTGTTTTTTGTACACATCAATTTGATTCATGATTGTAAGTTATAAGTGCGCAATGCATTTTTATCTTTTTTCGTTTGACCAGTATGTTTAATTTAATCGTTCTCGAGTTTTTAATAGCGGGAAAGTAGCAACTTGCTACTGGTTGATTTTAAAATACTTTTATTTTGTATTTAGTGTTTTCCTTAAGTCCATTTTCAAATCTGTAAGTATAATGTAATTTAGCTAATGGCTAAAATAGTGTTAAAAATTAAAAATTCAATTTAAATAAATTGTTATATTTTAGATTAAAAAATTAAAGTAATTGATACAAAATATTTCTTTAAGTATTTTTGTACATCATTAATAAAATACTTACCATATTTGACTTAATGCATTTTTTATTGTATTTATTAATTTTGAGGGCAAAATTTTGTTCTTTGTATTTAACTGCAAGTTGACACATTTATCTGTCAGTTAATGTTAACTAGTAGTAACAGCACGCAATTTAGATTTCTATCAAATGGGGCATTTGTTTTCGCTTTTCGCTACGAAGCGAAAATTTGGTAGCATGCGAATCGCCTGTTTTCTATGATAGAATTCTAAAGTGCGTGCTGTCACTACAGACCCGGGAAACGCAAATGACGGATACCGGGATAGAATTTTTAGTTTTCCTTCCATACAAGAGACGGCGACACCAGCATCATTAGTATGGATTTTTTTTACTTGTTGGCACAGTTGGCGTGAATTTTAACATTATTTATCATTTTGAATTGGAACGATTCAGACTTCAGACTATTCAGACAGTTATTGAGTTTATGTTTTTTTTTTTTGTACTTGTCGTATAATATAGTTATTCTAATCGAAAAACTTTTGAATTTTTAAGAATTTGTGCTACCGGTAATCCTTATATTATTGTATTTTTATACTCCTAATAAAGCATAAATTAATTATATATTTAGCTATTGCTTTAATTAAAAATATGCGGATCTTTAACATATTTATGTTCAGATAATTTGTCACTGACTCTACTTCGGTGGGTGACAGTTAGAAGGAAGTTGGAGTTGTCCCCAAAAGCTAGGAAGCTTTATTTCTAGCGCCACATATTATTAAAAAAACAGGCAGTCCGATAAAAAAATGAAAAACATATTTTAAACAACGTTTGGTACCAGCAGAGAAATTTTCTGAATCTGAGAAATATTACAAAATGAGTGTGTTAACACTTGAAGCCATACATTTTTCAATATGCAAATGCGAGAAACGGCAATAAAATTTTATTGTCTTGTAAAAAACTATTAGTATTGTACTTTTTAAAAATGAATTTATACTATTTATAATTTTAAAATGGAATATTTTATTCATTCAATGATACAGTATTTTCTAAAAAAAATGCTTCAGCTACAAATCGTACAATCTTGGAATAATTAATAAACCGAATATACTAATATTAATTGTAGGTAATGGTTATACCGACCGAGTTTTTACATTTAATTAACGCTTCCATACATCAAATAGCGCCAATGATGTGGTTCCGAAGCTTAACACGTACGCATCTTATCTAGAATAATGTATATGGTCTGAGAGGTTAACTTTTGTTTGACAAAAGCTTTGTATGATTGTATGTTTTAATTGGCAGTTAAAAAGATATCTACCAGCTAAAGTATTTAAACTTACATTGATAAACCTACCCTAAAAAACACAAAATATTATTTTGGTAGCATTTTTCATAACTTATTCTACTTTATTCTCTTCATCTTCACGTCGGTCAGTGCTGCCATCTGTCGCTTGAATCGCTGTACTTAATTAAAAATGCTTTATAAAAAATAGATGGAATTGAAAATCGAAATATTTTATAATTTTGTGAAAATTTACATAGTCACAGCTTTCATATAGAAAAGAATAATTCAAATTGTTTTTAAATTTATAAGATAATGATTCACTTTGAATTAAAACGATTTTATTTTGAACTTCCATTATCTTTATTTGTAAAAACATAAATTCTTCAGAAGAATTTATGTTTTTACAAATAAAGATAATAGAAGTTCAAAATAAAATCGTTTTAATTCATTATTCAAATTGGTCTAGCAGAACTTTCAAACTAAGCGAAACAAAAATAAGCCTTTTGTTTTAAATACATAAATAGATTGTTGAAAAATCAGAACAATCATTACGTCCATAATCACAATTGAAACTACTGATTCAATAGAGGGTGACTATACTGCAGTTGAGACTTTACTCTACCAAAAACACTTTTGCAGAATTGCACTAATGCAAACTTTTCAAATTGTATCTTTTAATAAATAGATATTTTGAATTTTAAATATTTAGAAAAAAATAAAGGTATTCATTTCTAATTATTGTTACCAAATTGAAAATACTGCATTTTAATTGGTCTACTTTTGAGAGGTGACAGACGAAATGAATGGTCATATAACACACAACAAGACGATTGAAAATTCTCTATTAGACAAAACGTTCCAAATGTACCTATAAGTGCATATACGAAGATAGGTATATTCGATTATACAAAGTTAAAGTTTGTATATTCGTTCACTATGGTTACTTAATAATAATCGCTGTAATACGTGGTTACTAACGATAATCTCGCATTCTTCTTGGTTTATAATTAAATGAATTTTATAATTTTGTGTATCTGTAAAATCTTACTTACCTTGAAGAAGCATTATTTAGCGGTCCTATAAATGGATAACCCCTATAAGCAGCTAGATGAGGAGAAAATAAAATTCCATATTCGAAGCCATGGAGCATACTTTGTCCTTCAGGGTCTAAATAATATTTTTAGAAAAAAACAACGTGCTTTGCCTATTTCTAAACACCGTAATGCCTCGTTCAAATGTAATTTTATTTAAGTAATACTCTGCCGTATTACATTTAATATACTGACTGGAAACTTTATAATGCAGCGCGTTACTATTTTTGCCAAAAAACCTTATTTGTCCTGGCCCTATACCATACCCCAAACCAGAAGCTAGTCATTCGTTTTCAGTTAAAATTTCTCGCTCATAAAAAGTTTGTGTTAATATTGATATTAAATAGCTTTGGTAAACTACGTATAATAAAACACTAAACATAGACCAAAAGCAGTCATTCTAGACGCATTAGTTTTTGGGGATGCTACGGTACCACTCAACAAAATTTGCAAGCTCGAAATGAAACTATCAAATATATCTCGATAAAAACTGGAATTTTCGGCTTATAGCAAACCAAAATAATGCACAAATTATATACCTGAGTAATTGAATGAAAAGTAAATTACTGTTGAGTATCCTTACAGCATTTTGCAATCTATCAACTTTTTTATGTAAAGTGTCTTTGTAAATGAAATTATAAGTTCTGTTTACAAGACTTATACCCCACGTAGGATAATTATAGGGAAGATATATTACAGAAAAATTAAGATTTTGAATAAATATTCCATCATTGTTACTTCCAATCCAACTTGTCTAGGGTCATGCTTATGCAAATTCCATTTAATAACATAAGGTAGCATTTTAACAGCCTTTATTGTTTTTGTTATCGAACATACTTGCATATTTTCAGGAACTATGGATAAATTTTATATGGAATATCAAAACAATGAAACATATATTTCGGGATAAGATTCGGTTGACAGTGTCCATCAATGTACGTATATATATATATATATATATATATATATATATATATATATATATATATATATATATATATATATATATATATATATACATGTAAATAAGTGTTTTAATTCCTTTAACCAACAAATAAACTGGTCAGCTAATTAATATTATTAATATTATTATGTCGTACAATATCCATTTTGAAATATATTTTAAGTTGTAGCTTACGTGAAAAATAATTTTCGATTTTTCATGTAAGAGGAAAATTTAATGTATCCGCTGACAATAAGAGAGAAATGCTCATGAATTTTATTTGATATATTTACAACGCATTTTATTAATTCCTCACTTTTTGTATCTTTGTAATTCGACAATAACAAATTTTGACAATTGAAAACTTTGGTGCTAAAAGGGGTGACTCCAAATTCGGCGAAATAGAGATTTGTTCTACGTTTCGTAGTACTCGTTGCGCTGTTTTAGTTGGTGTAAAAAAGATGTAAATCGAATAAATTCAACGAGTTAAAAGCATACAAAACACATCCCCTATGTATTTGTGCAAGAATGGGAAATATCACTTTAACTTATTCCATTTTTGCACCAAAGTCTCATGTCCGTGTCAGTTTCTATTCAGTTATTTGTGTATGGCTAGTGTACTCGTATTCATAGTGCTGAACGTGTGAACGCGCTGTAAACAGTGTATACTTTTGTGTACTAATAGTTATTTTTTTGCAATGTATGCCATTTTTTGCATCAAATTATAATTTTTGGCAAAAACAGCCTTATTTTTTATTATCAAACTTCCAAAGTCCCATTTTCTGCTAAAGTATACTTTAATCTAGTACAAAAATATTATTTTCTTTTGTTTTAATTTTTCGCTTTTTTGCAAAAGTGAATATTTTGATCTATTCCTTTCTTGTTCCAAGGACTTCAATGAATTGGTATTAAGAATATAATTATACGGTTGTCCAGCTTTAAAAAGTATGTATTCACTGTTCAAAGAACTTATTACGAATAAAGTATAAATCTCTGAAAGTATTGATATTAATTTTCCGGAAGTTAATTATATTATTGCAATGAGAATTCAATAATTTTTCTCTTTTGTAAAAGTTCAAAATGTACATATTTAATTAACTACTTAAAAGCTTGTGCACATATAAATTACGATTGAAACCTAATGTACCAAGTCCAATTCTGTGGTGAGTGTGATTTTGTTTCTAAATTGTTGTAAATATTTTTATCTAATGGTATTTATATTGACTAAAGTAGGAATGATTTAAGATATTATTAGGTTCCTTACAACATACATTAGATATGTTTTAATACAGTCTTTATAAATACAGGTGATCGTGCATGATTCTATTAATAGCTGAGGATCCATTCATCAGTTGATGCTTTATTTCCACATAAATTTTTCAATTATTTGTTAACAGCAACTATGTTATTTTCGGTAGCAGTTGTAGGAGGACACCTACTTCTTTATGGTGCTGAACAATTATTGTTGTTGTTTAAAATTTTCATACCAGTGCAAGTATGATCATTTCGTATAAAGGCAGATTTGAATTAACAAAACATATGCGAAACAAATTTGTTGGTGATAAAAGTATATAACGGCTTGAAATGGTTCTAAGACTATTCGTTTCTAATCGCACATGATTTAATTTTTCGTAGTATGCGTCAAACTAATAAATGAACCCCAAATATATGTTCTCCCTTTAATAAGCTTCACAATGATTTACCGTTAATTTCGATAAAATTACTGAAATTATAGTTTCCATAAACGTTGTGATTAGCGTCTCAAAAAAGGGGACCGCAATCTAGTCCGGACTTCAGTTTAATATTAATATTGTATAAATTTTTTCCGTACTATGGGAATGTTTTTGTTCCATGATCAGTATGTCCTGTAGTATATACCTTTTAATTTTTTGCTCTCAGTGTGGAAACACACTGCATAATGCAATAAAATTTCTTACAAATATATGCATATATAGTTAGAAATTATACGATAATTTTTTGGAATCCGTAATTAACAACACCTACATGGTCGCGTGTCTAAGTGTCTGCTCGCAAATTTGGGGAACCGAGTTCGATCCCGACCGACGCCAAATATTTCGAATTTTAAATGGTACAAATTGACCCCTGTGGTTTAGTCTACACGCCAGCATTGAGCGCCTTTGAGATGACGCCTGGTAAACACCCGCACGGTACTAATATGCCATCATGAATATCGAAATCTGTGTACAAAGCAGATTTGTATTTGTACCATTCTATTTAAGTTCGGCATTCTTTTGTAGTGCGTCTTTGTTTTCGGCAATATGTTATCAGATTCTTTCAGTAAGTATCGCCACAACTAACTTATAATACATTATTTAACGAATACATTGAATTCAAACTCTTTGAAATGGTATTTCCAGTCAATTTTGCCTTGATCTGTTACGCAACTATGTAGGGTTAACAATTTGACATTATTGTTATTCCATTAAGTTATCAAAAGATGCCGTAAGGCTAATTGAGCGACGAGTTCTTTTTTCTGAATTTCAGTTAGTCTGAAATAAAATATACATGATGGCGCCGGTTAGGGGTGAACATATAGGGATTTAACATAGCAATATAGTTTTATGCAATTTCCTCCTCTCTTATTCATTCTGCGGCAAAAATTGTAGAATGCAAAGTTGTTTTGATTTAAAAGTTGGATGTAAAACTATTTTTTCTTCACAATTTTTAAAAGATATTTAATTTTTTTTGTTAATTTATAGCAATAGTCATGACTCATGACATTATTAGGAAACAATATTATTTATATTCCGTCAATTTATTCAAAGCAAATGTAAATAATGAATGTTTATTCGAATGAGGAACGTGTCTTTATAAAGAATTATTACGGTGGTAATAGTTATCGAAAACTATTCGATTAATTTTCTATAACTTTGTTTGACGTTTATAAATAATGTATGGAAACCAGAAAAAAGGAAACAAGTGTCATGGTTATTGCTACGAAATAACAAAAATTTTGAAAATTCTTTTAAAATTGTAAAGATACTAGAAACATAATATGAAATGCAAAAACAGTGAAAAAACATAATTTTGTATGCAACTTTTTATTCTGAATTTTTCTCTGTACAGTTTTTGCCGTAAAATGAACAGAAGAGCAGGAAATTGCATAAAACTAAAATCCTATATTAAATCCCTATGTTCACCCCTAACCGCCACCATCCTGTATAATATTTATACTGTTTTGTCGCAGGATTTGGGAAGTATACATACGAGTATACCAAAACAAAAAACTCTTTTGTATGTAAATATTCCCAGAATTTCGTCCTTTGAGTCATGTTCCCAACTCTTAAGATTAATGCCCACATATTTTACCGAAATACCTCTTAAATATTAATAAGTATATAATTCTAGCCCATTCAGTTCGATACTGCAGCTCAGCCCGTTCAAAAATATCCACACCGACATATTTTCAAAACACGAGCAATTAAAGTTTAAAACGCAGTAAAACTCTACAAGTAAAATAAATAGTTTGTACTTGTGTTTTTGTGCAACCAACCCGTCATCACGAGTACACAACACAATAAAGAAGTGTACCTATACTTTGGTCTTGTAACGACTTATATTTTATACTTTACCAAATAATACGAGTATTGTTTGTTATTGACATTTTTATACAAATATTGTTCAACGACAGTCTAGTTCAGTTATTTTCTTTAATATTGAATTACAATTTCTAAATAATAATAAAAAAAAACATTGAAAACCATTTAAACTACTTTAAACTTTTTAATTAGTTTTGAACCTCTCTTCTAACATCTAATATGTACCTATACGAATAGTTCCTTATATGATTTAAAAATGCGTGTTTTTTCTACTCTGAATTAAAGTTTTTCTGGTAAGAAATTATTTTGAATATGAATCAGTAAAATCTACAGTAAGAACAAAGGTAAATATGGTATATTGACTTTCTTATATTTTATGACTGACAACATAGATATTCTTAGATTAAAGTTAATATAATTGTATGTTTAAAGTTGTTATAAAGATTAGAACCAAAAAAAATTCATGTTTTCCCAGCTGTTTCAATACTTGTTATTCTCAAGGCATAAGAAAGTTTGAAATGTTTTACAATTTCGTTGCCGATTTAATTTAAAAGAAATACAGTAGTTTACAAAATTTTAAAAGCTGAAAGTCAGTGGTAGGTCTTTCATTTTTTATATTTCCTGGTAACAATTAGTAAATTCCCGTATGTTTATAGATCTCATGATTAGCGTAGTCAGCTATTTGTAAAAAGGTTAATAAGTGAAAATAAATATTCAAGTATTCGTAAATTCCGTAGAAATTCGAATTTAGATCTCCCCGTGCCGTGGAAATTAGTTCGACAGAGGTAGTGAATTTTATGGCCTGTATTCTCAGCTCTTGAAGTAGCAATATTTCGATTTTTTTTTAAATTTAATTATTTTTATGAATAAACAAGAATAGGTTTCATATTTCTTGAAAAAGAAACCTATAATATTTGAAATGGGTGCTATTTATAATTTAATTTATCTAATTTTTAATATTAAAGTTGACACTAACAGTTGAAGCAGCGATTTTTTGGTAGTAGCGCTTCTTGAAGAGGTGAAAAGGCAAGCCTATGTAATTTCATTTTTATTCTAATGTCAGATATATACCCTTGTTAGACATGTATAGTATATTCCTTAGTTATAGATATAGTCAACGATTTTTAAGTACAGTTTATAGCTTGTTATTACCAAATGATTTTCCATAATTTAAGACGGTAGAAATACGTAAGCTGATGTTACGTTTGTTCGTTTTGCTACCTTGTGTCTACGGTTTACTGCCACGCCCATATACTTTGTATGGAGGCTGCAGTAAACTGTAGACGCAAAGTAGCGAAACAAACAGCCCTATTAAGTTGTTAATTGTAAACGCCAAACGGTAGTTTGTCGCGTGCTCCAATATTGAAACCAGAAATCACGGGAATTATTTGTGCTACCCGCAAACAAGTGTTAAGTGAAAGATTTAAGGCCTTATCACACTAGAAGTAGTATCTCTGACTTGTCATGCATTATTTATGAGTTCGTTTCATATCGCTGACGTACTCCAGTGCGGAAATCATGGATCCTGTTGTCAGATGAAATGGAATCGGTTTCATTTCTTCTGACTATTTATCCCTGACTTCTCTACTGCGCATGCGCAACTGTCTCTGAAGTACAGGACTGTAACTTTTACGGAGTAATATATAACTGCAGAAGTTGAATTTTTTTGTTTGATGTGCATAAAATTATTATGCTTGCCCATAATTGCATCCATTTTCCATCCAACAGCTGAAACGAAGAATAAAATTTTCGAAGATTAATGCCAGAGCTAAATGTGGAGCAATCAGACAAAAATATGAACATGAAATCTATAATTTAATTATATTTTTTTATCTTACATGGTCTGTTATTTACAAAAATAAAATGGATTTATATAGTATATACTTGTCACATTACATTTAACAAAAACAATTCGCTTAACTTCCAAACAGATTTCAATAACAATGTCCAGTATATTAATAATTTAAATTTATAAAGTTTTATTTGCAGTACCCCTTCTTTTATAATTTTTACTTTCCCCCACTATGCCATGCGCATTTTGTTTTGCTGTTCACACGAGTTAGTGCTCAGCTTGCTGCCTTGCAGTTTACTTTGTTTTTATATTCTGCAATAGTTCTTGACAGAATTTTGGGCGAGCACTGATTTGTAAATATGTAGTTCATTATGGTAAATTGACTAGCATTATATTATATTGTGTTTAAAATATTTGGGTAAGTTGAAATTTATTTATGTATTTTTATTTTTTGTAACAGTGTGTTGTTCTTTTTCTTTTTTTGCTCTGTAAAGCTGAGGATGGACAAATTAATGTCCGAAACGTCCACAATAAACGACGTTGACTAATGTCCTAAATAACGACGGAACTTATGGCCTATTTTCTTAACCCCAAAATGGATTTATCTAATTTTGTTTGATTGACATGGATGTATCTGCTATTGTTGGACATAAAACAGAGGTTGTTAGTTCTCATCGTGTTAAATTCATACCTAAAAAAAAATTAAAACCAACTGATAAGTATATATGTTTAATTCGCCAAAACGAACAAATTTTTATTTACATTTCCTTTAGAACTTAAAATATATTCTAAACATAAAATACAAAATTATTCAATAAAAAATAACAAGGTATAATCTAAATAATGAAAAATATTTTCATTTTGATAAAAAAATTAAATGTGTACGCCAACATAATCCTCTAGACAATCACATTGTTCATTTTCATGTAGATAGGTTAAATTAATCACACTTAAGATCTTACCTTCTCGCACGGAAATATCTGTATCTACACCGTCTTCCATTTTCTAACAAAAAACAAGATCATTTACTAATGACAGATCATTTGAGTACTCACACGTAGCGGATTTTCTAACAAAAAAACAGGAACATTACTTACCACAAAGATTTCATTACGCAGCAGATATTCAGCTGACGATTTATCTTATTTTGAGTGAAATTTAAAGTAAAAATGTATTTATCCGCTGTTGCTTGATTGCCTTGCTTTAAGCTTGATTTTCAATAGGATTTATCTTAGTTAGCTTGATTCTGAAAGCACCATTGGATATATCTGACCCCTATTATTAGTACGTCATACTAATCTCTTTTTTACTGAAAAACGGATTTATCTGCTTATCTAAAAATAGCTAAAAAGACAAGAGTGAAAAGAAGACCAGATTTTGAAGGCGGCCACTACCTATTACAATTACAACTAAAGTTTAAAAGCACTAATAAGCATAGACAACAAACAGAGAATAGTAAAGCAGAAAATAAAGAGGTTTAATCTGGAAGAGCCAGAACACAGATCAAAAATCAAGGACTAATAAACAGAAAAATGGAACAAAATACAATAGAGAGATGTTTAGGCGCAACGTGGGAAAAGTATAAAAAGGCATTAAAGGAAGCAACAAAAATAAGCTGCGGCTTATCTAATATAGGAAACAAAATGAAGAGAAACCCATTGTCGACAAACGACATTAAAAACATTGTGAAATAAAATAACTAAAAACGTAAAGCATATCCAATTACACGAGACACGAAGACTATGAAGAATACTCGTATAAGGTAAAAAGAAATGCAGTCAAAGGCAAAATAAAGTAAGCAAAAGAAGACATGGAGAAATTAAACAATTGAGAACGAAAAAAGAAGTGCAATTAAATAATGTAAAGGACGAATATTAAGGAACGAAATCGCGATAATGGAAAGAATACTTCTGAAATCTACTAGACGAAACAACAATCAAGAACATTCGGACAACTAGAAAAAAATACATAAGATCGCACAGACCATAGATGAAACAGAAATAAAAGATGAAGAACTGGAAGCAGCAACATATAAAATTAAATGGTAAAGGCACCATGGATATAGCAATAAACAAAATGAAAGTGGGAAAGGCACCAGGGCACGGCGGAATCCCTCCTGAAATAATTTACTACTCAGGAGATACAGGAGGAGCTAAATTATTAGAAATAATTAGCGAAACTAGAAGAGAAAAGAAGGTCCAAGCAGACTGGCAGAGTGTAGTAATATCCACAGTATTTAAGAAGAGATAAGAATAAAGCGTTCGATAATAAAAGTCGATTTACGTAATAAAAAAATTTAAATGTTAGATAAAATAATGCAAAGGCACAATAGCAGTTCTCGATATTGAAATCACATTTGTATGTTAGGAAAAACAATTGCTCGATAAATGTAATTGATTTTTGCAGGTTAAAACGATTAAATACTTGATAAACTTTACACGACATATTAGGTTTGTTCCTATACGACTTTTGGATGCATTGCATTCATGTACGCATTCATGAATCCTTTTGTGCGCATGTCTTGTTCATGTAATCATTCAGGTATGTGTAAGAAACTTCGTATGGTTGGAACGGACAACTAACATGTCATCATCATAATTAATTACTGTTTCCTCTATAGATAAATTATCGGTCAATAAATTATCGAGATACAAATATTAATTATTTGTCGTATTATATACCTAAATAATTAATATTTTTTTATTCGAGGTTGGCCAAATATCAAATCCATTTCTGAATCAGATAACAATGATTCTGGATCAAATTAAAATTCCAAATCATTTATTATGTTCACTTATGAAAGCAGATAAACAATCATAAGTTAAGCTTCGATATTTTCCTTGCTACGCACACGTGCTGACAAATAGTACATAGAACAGACCAGTGGATGGATCTGACCAAGGTTACTATAGGTTTGCTCACTTCACGATTTTGTGGTTTATGTGTAATGGAGGCTGTGACGTCACGTTGAGACAACATGGGATATTATGCGTCTAGTTTTGTAAAGAAAATTTGCATTTCTCAACATATTTTTGTTAACCATAATATAAAATAATATTATAATAATCAATGAAGAGTGTAATTTATTACTTATTAGACAATTAATTTATAATAACCAATTATTAAAATGAACAGTATGTAGAATATCTGACTTTTTAAATTAGGTAACTTGGTGTAATAAGACATAAGGATAATATGAAATTATAATTTATTGGCTTTGGCATCTTAAAAATTAATTAGAAAAAATTAAATATTTTGTAAGGTACAAAATTATAAAACAATGATACATTTAATGATATTAAGTTTAATATAATTGGTATGACATATGAATTTATCCAAAGTACAACATAAGAACGTTACGTTAAATTTTACAATATAGCATGACCTACAAATTTACTTCAAGTACAACATAAAAAAAGATGTTAAATTTTACAATATAACATTGGAAATTAATCCAAAAACATAAGAGAATTATAATATATGAGTATTTTCAATTAAAACTGAGGGCATTACTTGACTGGAATAGTTTAATATAAATAAAAGGTTCATGGATTTCAGTCAAATTAATAAATTTTTTGCCTCGATCTGTTTCGGTCGAGGCAGAAAATATATCAGTTTGACTGAAATTCAGGAACTCTTTATTTATATTTTACAATGTTTAATAATAAGATGAATCCAGCCAATTCCCGAATTTATTCTGAACATATTAAGGAAGAAGATTATGAACGTAATTTAAGGCAGAACTTTTTGGTATAAAGTGGAAGTAAAAGATTACTAAAACCTACAGCAGTACCACGACCGGTTTCGGCACCAACTGTGCTTTTTTCACTTGGTGCAGAAATCGGTCGAGGCAGAAAACATATTAATTTAACTGAAATATAAGAATCCTTCATTTATATTTTAAAATGTTTTATAAGAAGAAGAATTAGCATACTGGTTAATTTTTTTCCGAATTAGTTAATTATTTTGTCATATTTCCTATTCAATTTTATTTTACTTTCATCTGTAGTGTTTTTTCTTTTTTTTACTTTATGATTTTGCTTGTCCAACTGTATATTTAAATATTTCAGTCTTATAAATGTGGATTGTAGTATGAAAGCTTTTATGATTTCAATATTTAGATGATGTAGTTCACTAAAACATAATTGAGAAACTTTTCGCACACAATCATTGTCCTTATTTACTGTGTTAACGCCATGATAATTTAAAAAGATTTCTCGCATTTTTATATAATCATTAATAAATGAATCGCTAGGTTCTATCAAGCCACCATACGACAGTTGCTGTATCCAGCTAGGCAAATAATACGAATGTTCATTCAAATTCGTATCTGTGTTTACTAATTCTGGATATTTATGTTTGAACTTTTTTGCAATAAACCCTGATAGGTACCTAAGACCGTCTTGCTCCATTTCATTACTAATATTATCTTCGCTAAGCATAGTCGTATGTTGTAATATTCTTGTTGCATGTATATTTGGTGTTGGTACACATATTAATCCAGAATCATCTATTACATCTAAATCCGTTGGTTCTGGCGTCGATGGTGGAGTTGAGTTTTTCGGAGCTGAACTGACATTATTAGAAGTTCCAATAGCTATATTACATGAAGTATTAAATATAGTAGCAGCTATGTATTCGTCATCCGTTCTGCTAGTATTTGTGTTACAGCTTATAATGTCTGAATTTTTGCCTAAGATGATCATTCTCATCCTTACCATTGCATCTAGTGGTGACGGATGTTCATTTGGACCACCTCTGTATCTCAGTTCCGAAAAAAGTTTTCCAGAAAATCTTGATTGAGTCTATGTGTTAAAATATATGTCATATTAGTAGTATGTTTAATATCTAAAAGAAGATTTTTTAAAGAATTGATGGATATAAGAATACCCTTCTGAAAAGTTTGTAGAACATTTTTCCCAGTACAACGCATGCCTTGTATTAACTTATAAAATTTATTCAAAACCTCATCTTGTTCTAATTCTCGACCATAAGCCGCTTTGGATAATAAAATATTGTAAGCAACGTATGAGTTCCATCATCAAATCGAACCAGTTGTTCACATCTTCTATGAATTCTGCTGTGTTTTCAGTTATGACAGAATCTGTATTCGATCTTGACTTATAACGTCTAAGAGCTACTGCCGTAATATGCGACATCAGCTCACAAGCCAACCGCACATTTTGCCGTTTTGTTCTTTCGCAATACACATGTTTTCCAGTTACTTGATGACACACTTTTATTTCGCTTTTATCGGCATCGATTAATGATTTCACTGGCATAACGTTTACATTTCTGTCATGTTCTAATACGAAGCCAGTATCGAGAAACCAGTTTCGTAATAATTTCAGAGCATGAGGTGCGTCAGCAAAAAAATATATTTTGCACCTCAAGTTATTTGGACTCAATATATATGTTTTTTCAATGTTGTTATCTAACTTTTTCCACAGTCCCACATTACCGCCCCCCATATCAGACACACAGGCCTTGACGACATAACCTATTTGCTCAATTCTGTTAATGATTTCCATCAAAATATCTTTCGTTTTTTATATAAACAGGCTGCTTCCACTTAAAAAATAGACCTCTAATCATGACCACTTGCATATTACTAACAGGACCCAAGATCTTATCTGATTTCCTATCATATTCGTAAATTTTTTTAATTTTAACCTCGTCAAATACTAACACGCATATATTGTCAGTTTCGTTTTGGAGTGTTTTATTTGCAACATCTAAAAAAGTTAACACATCTTCCAGAATACCAGGACTTATTGAAATATTTAATGCCCAGCGACGTAAGGATGATAATCCTGGAAGTGGATATTGCAATTTATTTCGTAAAAATTTATATGTCCTTATCCCTAAGTATCGTAATGTAAATGCTGTGCCTATTTCTTCATTAGTCCAATGAACTTGTTTCTGTCTTTGCATTAACAATTTAATTAGATTTTTTGTAAATATTTTATTTAACGTTTGTGATGCAGATGCAATATTTTGTTCTTTTTTTCTTTCATAAGATGATGTTTTATGTTGCAATCGTCTAATTATTCGTGCTTTAGCATAATTTTTCTTCTGCAGAGTCTTTATCCTGTCCTGCAGTTCTTGATTCTTTTTAAGTAAATTATCGCGTTCACTCTTCAAATCAGTCAATTCAGATTCGGAAGCAAAATACTCATCTTGTGATGTAGTGGGAATGGTAGTCTCTTCTTCAGTCGTATCTGCAAAAATATAAAGTCAATGTAGAATTTTAATAGCATGATATTTTGTGACATAATGTGATTTTTTCACCTGTTCTGGCATGTTCCAATAACTTCTGCACAATTTTCCTATTAGCTCGTTTCTCTGAAAGTTTTTTTCGATTTTTGTGTGAAGCAGAGGGTACGAATTCTTTAGATTCTTTTACTGCACCAGGTTTTACATTAATTGTCGGTACTGCTGTAAGTTTCAATAATCTTTTTCTTGCCCACTTTATGCCCAACAGTTCTGCTTTAAAGTCCCCTTCATAATCTTCTTCATTGAAATGCTCAGAACAAATTTGGGAAGTGACTGTATTCATAGTATCATTCCTGTAGCAGCTTTGAATCCATTTTTTTCTCATTACCGGATCTCGTGGAAATAAGTGGTATTTTATATTTTTCTTTTCTTTTCTTGTTTTGGCTAAATAATTATTACAAATTCCAATTGCGCATCTCGTACCCATGATTTTTTTATTATCTATAAAGTAGTGAAATATAACTATAACAGAACTAGAATTTAAACGAAAAAAATGTTTGTTTTCACTAATTTAATTTCTTACATTAATATGTATCATCGAAAGTACCAAAGCATTAATTTTTTTTGTATTTAGAAATAGGTTATAACCTATTAAAAACTCGTCCATTTAAAAATTTACTACTAAAAGTGCGGTTCTAGAGAAGTGAAAAAGTTTTATTACTTACGTAAGTATTATCTCTAAATAAAACTGCTAGAGTTATTCGTAAAAGCCTCAAAATTAACATCAATTCAACAAGGAAGTTTTAGGCCAAACACATTCAATTGCATCCAATGTCTCAAGATGACGTCATAACAGAGAATTTCCCGCGTATCGCTGTGTACCACTGCGCATATAGAAGTGAGCAAACCTTTAGTATAGTAACCTTGGGATCTGACAATCCGCGGATGCGTACATGTATGCGTCTGAAGTCTGTAGGAACAAACATATCAACAGTCCGATGGATTGTACAACAGTAGGTCGGAATAATATTTTTAAAATGCGCATGCGTCTGACATATATGACAGTCCGGGCTGGCTGTAGGAACAAACCTAATGTCACATCACGCTTTAGAAAAATACAACATAAGATATTGTGCAGGCGCCAAGAAACATTCCGTTTGAAAAAACCGGTGGATTCATTCTGATTGATGATTTAAGTTCAGAAAGACCTAAAGAATGAAATTCTGAATGTTGCCGGACAAAGTCAGTGGTCAATTTTTTTTTATAGGGGGTATAAGAATTATTGATGAAATTGCTTTAACGGTTAAGAAAACGTTGTGTATTACTACTACTAAAAAGTTGTTTCTGTAGGGTATGAAATTACAAGCATCACGAATATTATAAAATATAAATTTAATATGGTAAAAAAACCGCGTGCCTGAGTGTTTGGTCGCGAATCTGGGGAACCGGGTTCCCGACCGATACCAAAAAGAAATATTTCAAATTTAAATGGCACTAATGTTACCCTTGTGGTGCACTCTCCACACATCAATGAGTGCCCGTGAGGTGACGCCTGGTAAACGCCTGCACGGTTGCCGGATACGACCTATGGTCGTTTTCTTTGTTTCCCTCTCCTCAGCAGTTTATATCAGCTCCAAAGTATTGTAGCGAGCCGTATTGTACCCGACACGGTTTAGACATTTTAGATATAAAAGAGTTTTCACATAACGTCAAACTAGATAGTGTGATAGCTTATTTTGATTTCTAAGTTAACAAATAAACTGCAGCTTGTTAAATTTCTTTGCAAGTATGCCCCAGTATTTTTACAAATCATTACTGAAACAGAGGTGTTTCATTCCAGTGGATATGAAGACCCTACTAAGCTTTAAGCTCCAAGGTAATACTTTGTCTGAAGTGACAGACTTGATGTCAAATCACTAAGAAGCGGTTTGAAGAATGTTCATCCATATTTTCATGCCGTTCGTGGAGGTATTGAGGATGTTGTTATAAAGAGTGCGGACGCTGATATTTTCGTACGTGGCGTTCACTTCTGACGTACACTGTCGAACATTGATTGCCGGGGTATTTGGTTTGAAGGAGCGAATAAAAAAGAAAATCTTTTAAGCTATCATTTAGCAGCTGAATCACTTAATGAAAATATTTGTAATAATTTACCTGGGTTGCATGCCCTAACTGGTTACGACACGACAAGCCGGGTAGAAACTAAAAAAATGTCTGTATGCTGCATCACAAGTATTTGTTCAAGATGCTCTTTCTACTTTTGGAAATAACTCAGAAACTCCGATGCACTTTCATCAGACTGAAGAAGTCTGCACTTATTTGTTTGCCAAACAAAAAATCACATCAGATGAATTAAGCTACAAGTTGATCACCCGTAATATTGAGGTTCAATTTAAATTTAACCAAACTTATTTGTACTTCTGATCTTTATTTTTTGTTGTTTGTTGGGAAGAGCTGCAGCCCAAACATATTTACGGAAAAAATCATTACAACCACTGTTCGAGCCTCTGAACTTGCTCCAATTCGGCTATGAATTACGAAATTTTAAGTTACACCCAACAAAAATAATAAAACCTCCTCTGCCTGACTCTTTAATTAGGCCTTGCGATCTTGCAAATGTGATTCAAACAATATGTCTTGTAGTTTAAAAAATGATTTAAACTATCTCTCGCTGTAATTGTGTTTCTAACGATTTTCAAAACTTATCTTTTTAAGGTAGTATCTTCTTCTTCTTCTTCTTCTTCTTCTTCTTCTTCTTAGGGGTCGCTGTTCCTTCTCTTCTCCTCCAATCATTTCTGTCCAACACATCTTCTTCACACTATCCATTCTCACTCAAGTCTTTTGCGTCACAGTCCTTCTTCCTTCTCTTTGCCCTTCCTCATACTTCCGAGATAGGGGAGTCCTAATCCTGAGGACTGGCTTCTCTAACCTCGACCGTCCATGACGGGGTAGTCCTAATCGACATGGCACTTGCGAGGAACACCCTAGCCCTTATACCATTTTCCGATCCTGCACTTTCCGTCTTTGGTTTTGGCGAAGATTTTACTGTCGCATGCCTTTCCTACCACCAACGACCAACCATCACCATTTACTCGGGCTTGGAACCGGCGCCAAATTAAGCTGGCTTACTCCCTCACTGGCTGGTTATTGTACAGAACAATAATATTTACATATTTTCTTATTGGTAAAAATCGTTTGACCATCTCAAATTTGAGATAAATGCAATCAAAGAGAGCTCTTTTTGTATGTATTTTCTATATTAAACAATAGTAAATATCATATTTTTTACTGTAGCTTCAAAACAGTGCTTCCCATTTTATTGAAAAGCATCTCAGTTTAAATGGTAAATATTAAAATAAAAATTACTTTTTTGACCATATTGTTTAACAGATATAGCTTAATAAAGTGCGAAATTTTTTACTAATACAGGGACGGAAGGGGACGAAGGGTTATAATCTGGCAACGCAGATGTAATATATTTGGCCTCTACCTAAGAAAATTGTATCATCAATCTGCTTTTTCTGGAACAACTATTAGAATTTGCACTTAAATTTGTTAAGCCAGAAATCAAAATAAGCGTCTAAACCGTGTCGAGTACAATATGACCCGCTACAATACTTTGGAGCTGGTATAAACTGCTGTGGAGAGGGAAACAAACCAAACGACCATCGGTCGTATCCGGCAACCGTGCAGGCGTTTACCAGGCGTCACCTCACGAGCACTCATTGATGTGTGGAGAGTGCACCATAAGGGTAACTTTAGTGCCATTTAAATTCGAAATATTTATTTTTGGCATCGGTCGGGATCGAACCCTGTTCCCTAGATTCGCGACCAAACACTCATGCACGCGGTTTTCTCACCATATTAAATTTATATTTTATAATATTCGTGATGTTTGTAATTTCATACCCTACAGAAACAACTTTTTATTAGTAATAAAAAACGTTTTCTTGGTCGTTAAAGCGGTTTCGTAAATAATTCTTATACACCCTATAAAAAAAATTGACCACTGACTTTGTCCGGCAACATTCAGAATTTTATTCTTTAGGTCTTTCTGAACTTAAATCATCAATCAGAATGAATCCACCGGTTTTTTCAAACGGAATGTTTCTTGGCGCCCGGTCTAATATTCATATACCCACTATTTTTTACTTTATACATTACACCGACAGAGGCCAAAGCCTTTCCACTGTGTATGAAGCTACGTAAAAGACGCCCTGCTAAATCACAGAAGGCATTATTGATGTAATAAGTGGAAGGTGATATTCAACGTTTTATATCTAAATAGATTGAAAAAAAATATACTTAATTTTTTAAGGAATATAAAAATAAAATCCGTTAGTGCGCATAACAACTAAGAAATTCAGGAATTATGCGAAACTATTTTCTCACTTTTAAATAATACCAAAAATAACGTTTCCTAACACAAAACTCCGGGAGATTATTGATGCGCGTTAGGTGCCAAGTAATTAAAATGGTATATTTTTATACAGGATGTTTCTTGGATACAGGACACCCCGATTATTTTCTTTATTATTAAAAATTTAAGAAAATCATTCAAATAACAGTTGTAGTAGATAAAATAGGATATTCACTTATTAGAGAAAAAAATTAACCAATGGTTCTCAAACTATAACATAGTTATATATTTTTCTAAAAAGGATGATATATATATATATATAAAAATTAAATCAATGGAATTCGATTTAATGTTTTTAAAAAGTTTTATTTTACAATACAAGATACAACTAGAATAATATGAACTTAATGTTTCTACAGACTGACATAAACTGCTGGTTACATATTGGAGATGTCTATTTATCTCCTTGGGTGGTATGACTTTTATGCTGTGTAGGGTTTAATATTACATAGTGGAAAATTACCAAGCATGATGCAATAAGGGCTGGGCGTCTACATAATTTATATATATATACAAAGTGTAAATGAAATAAGTGCATTAAATTTAACCAGTAATGTAACTCGACGAGAGCAACAATATTTCTTAATAACTTTTTTTTCTAAGTCTTTTAGATTTTGAGTTAAAATTCTTTAAAGATTTGCTGCATATTTCGGCGCGCGCCCATGGAGAACAAATGGCTGCCTGCCGTATTCAAGTGGGGTACAAAGAGCTCAAAAATTGTCGGTTATCGGTTACGCTTGCAGTTACGGTAATTAATAAACGAATCAACGGAAATAACATTTATTATTAATTAATTCGTAATAGTACAATTTTTAAAATAAAGAAATTTAAATTTTGGATACCAAAATTATAAAGTTGTGTATTAAACGAGGCTTTAATCTCCTGTGAATAGAGGTTGACAAGGCGGAACGTGGGGAGGAAGAGCAAAAGCATAGTTATTAGGTTATGAGATGATTATTTATCGTCGACAAATCATAATAGTTTAAATACGTTATTAAAAAAAATTAAGTACAAACTTTTGTCCATTTAACCGAGGAACATGATTACCTATAATTAGTCGTCCATTTATTGTTCCCGCTCAAACATCTTTTAATGAAAATTTTTACAGCATTTTCGTCTGTTGAAATTAACCAATGGTTCTCAAACTATAACATAGTTATATATTTTTCTAAAAAGGATGATATATATATATATATATATATATATATATATATATATATATATATATAAATTAAATCAATGGAATTCGATTTAATGTTTTTAAAAAGTTTTATTTTACAATACAAGATACAACTAGAATAATATGAACTTAATGTTTCTACAGACTGACATAAACTGCTGGTTACATGTTGGAGATGTCTATTTATCTCCTTGGGTGGTATGACTTTTATGCTGTGTAGGGTTTAATATTACATAGTGGAAAATTACCAAGCATGATGCAATAAGGGCTGGGCGTCTACATAATTCCTCCCCCCTAAGATGAAAGAATACCTGTTGGATATTCCATAGGTGTTGTTTCAATTGTGGGTTCATTATTTTTATTTTGGTTACTTAAATTAAGTTTTTTTTATTTCTACACAAATTTTATAAACTAAGAACATGGCTACAACTATGCTTACAATATATAATATTACATCAAAAAATATTGAATGTGATTCTGTGTTATGAATTTCATTTAAATGAGTTATTTGTTGATTTGGAATTTTTATTGATTCTAGATTTTTTATATTCAATGTCTTATTAAGGATTATTTTATTTTTATTTTGTTCGATATTTAAGTTAATGATTTTATCATACTTGACATTTTTGAATAATTTTAGCTTGTTTATTAAACAGTTTTTTATTGAGTAGATTCCAGAAATTTCTTTATCTTGAACTTCGTGGTCACATTCGATATTTATTACATCTTTATTAGGTACAAAGAGATATACAATATTTGAGTTTGGTATTGAAATGATTTCGTTGTGGTTAAGTACATTAATATATTCATAGCTATTACTGTTTCTATTAAAATACAAATTTTCTATACATTTATTTGGTAGGGAATTTTCATTGTTACAAATATAAAGTTTACCTTCTACCAAAGTACATTTATTCAATTTATTAATGTGTGTATTAGTTTTCGTGTAATAGCCAGGGGTGATATCTAATGTAACGTAAGTGTTATTGTGCAAAGTAGGTATGGGGGTGATTTGTAGAAGTTCGTTTTGTACTAAAGGAATAGGAATGTCTATTATTATGTCTAAAGTAAGTTTTTCATATTTAGAGTAGGTTTTTACTAACTGTTGGTTTTGCCAATTTTTTATTACAAGGTGTTTCAAGCTATTTGGTAGTAATTTATCAATTTCTGTTTTGACATCTTCTCTCGAAAGAATACACAAAAGGCGAATGTAGTTTCGATTTCATTAAGGATACTTATTAGATTTGTGGCTGCAAATGTTAGTTGAGTTATTATATTATCAATATAGAGTCTATCGTTAGTATCTATTATTTCTTTTAAAACAAGATGCATCTCATTAATTTGATTTTCAATAATTATATTATTGGAGTTAATTTTTTCAACTTGTTTATTAAAATAGTCTGAAATATTTTTATTAAAGGTAATTACTTGATTTAAATTGTCTTCCAAAATATTTTCATTTTCTTTAATTAATCTTAAGGCGTTGTCGTATTTTTCTTGATCAGTGGCGTCTAAGTTGCCAGTGATACTTTTTATTATAGAACCGATTCCGTTTATAAGTCCACGTTTTTCTTTATTATCGTACAAGAGGATTTGAATTTTACTATTTACTATGTCTAAAAAGTTTTCTAACATAATAAAGTTATTATTTAAACTTACTACATTTTTCTTATTATACTTATTGTTTAATTCTAATTTTAATTGACTATAATGGTAAGTAAGGTTATTATATGTTTCTTTAATTCTATCTAAATTAAGCTTAACATAGATGTACTTATTATTAGTTGAGATTAATGCATTTCCTAGTTTGAGGACGTTAATTCCGGCGTTGTGTCTTTCGTCTTTGAGGTTGATGGTTGTTGTTGTTCGTATGAGTCTGTAAATTGACGGAGAGGTTTTAGTTTGTCAATTTTTACTTTTTTGTTCTTGTCAGTTATTACTTGAGCCTTATCTTTTACATATGTTTTAATTTGTTGTTTTTTGTAGCGATGTTTCTCAACTTTACCAGTGTTTCTCTTGGCTTGTTCTTCGAATGCTTTATCAGGTAATTTAATACTATCAACTTGTGACGTAGCGTATTTCTTTTTGCTGTTATCTAATAACAATTTAGTTTCATCGTAAATTTTCTTCATGATTTCTTTATGGGTTTGAACGTAATTATCGGTGACGATTTCGGGAGAAATTTCTTCTTTTATTTCGTTATAATGGCCAAAAAGTATTTCATTGGGTGTACGTTTTGTAACGGAGTGAATTGTCTGGTTGTAAGCTTGAAGAGCATAACGGACTTTATTACTAATATTTAAATCATTAAAATCTTTATTTTATTCCAATATTCTAACATGTTCTATTATTGTTGAATGGAACCTTTCTATATTACCGTTACTTTTTGGATTATTGACACTAATAAGGTGAATACGAATATTTTTATTTGATAAGAAATTGTAGATCAGCTGGTTGTTAAATTGTAGGCCGTTATCAGATATTATTAATTTAGGAGTACCAAAAATAGAAAAATATTTTATTAACTTTTGTATTATAGTTATTGTATTGGTTTCGGACAAGTGATAAATTTGTGCGTGCTTAGAGAAACTGTCGATTATTGTTAGGAATTTTTCTTTCTTTAATAATAAAATATCCATGTGGATAATTTCGAGGGGCTTGGTCGCGGTTTGTGTTTTTATAATGGGTATTTTTACGGGGTTTCTTTCATATTTATTTTCCTGGCAAACATCACAGTTATTTATGAATTTAGAAACTGTTTGCTGCATATTTGGCCAATAATACTGCTGTTTTAATTTCTGGTAGGTTTCAATTATGCCACGGTGATTTGTTTTGCCTAAATGATAGTTTTTTACTAAGTCAATTTGTTCATCTGACAATTCTATGTCTTGTAACTGATTTTTACAACTAGTCAAATTATAAGTGCCTGGTTGAAAATAAATTTGCAAAATAGAATTTAACATTGTTTGAAATTGTACCGGAACGATGCAATAATAATGTATTCCAGGTACGAGGTATTCTTTAATAAATTTTAAGAGAGTATTTTTAAAATTAATCTTGTTTAAGTAAATATAAAATCTTTGTTTTTCGTGTCCAAACATTTTTGTTATTTCTACGGTACTTTTCGAAGTTGTTTCTTTAAAAATAATTTGGTTTTTACCGAAATTTATAGGAGTGTCTTTATAGTGTAGGCCATTGGTAGGGGCTTCGTCATCAGAATGCTGCGTATGACTGTCCGTGTCCTTTTCAGCGATAACGGAGTTTGCATAAGCTTCAATATTATTCAAAGTAAAAACGTTAATTTGTATATTTGTATTCTCAAAAATTTGTTTTAGTAAATTTTCTACATCTGATCAATTTTGCTTGTCTAAACCAGATGCAATTTTTGGCATATTAATTGAATTAATATTATTTTCAATTAGATAATGTCTTAATTGTATTAAACAATTTTTTATATCTTTTAAATTTGGTTCGTCAAAATAATTCTCTTTTGAAATTAAATGTATTATTAATCTAGGTGATGTTTGTATGGCGATATTATTTACAATTTTTATTTTGTCTAAGTTTTTGGTGGTGTGGTACATTTCAGTAATCTGTTTTGCGAAACCTTGACCCATTTTAAAGTCTTGAGAAACGCAATGAATTATAGGATCCTTGTGGTCAAAAATATTTGAAGTTTTGTAATTTATCTCGGAAGATTTTGGAATTCTGGATAAATAGTCCGCGACGTAATTTTGTTTACCTTTCTGATACTCTATGTCATAATTGTATTGTGATAATTTCAATTTCCAACGAATGAGTTTCGAATTAGGTTCTTTTAGACTGTTTAACCAAATAAGGGGTTTGTGATCGGTAATTAGTTTAAATTTGCGACCGTACAAATATTGATGGAAATGTTTCGTAGCCCACACAATAGCGAGTAATTCTTTTTCGGTGGTCGAATAATTTACTTCATGATCGTTGAGAGTGCGGCTTGCGTAAGCTATAGGTAGATCTTTACCGTCTATGTTTTGTGATAGGACTGCTCCTCAAACGAAGTTGTTTCGAAAAATCAGGATACTGTAATATTGGTGCGTTTGAAAGTAATAATTTGCATTTTTCAAAGCACGAAATGTATTCTTTGTCATCAATATTAATTTTGGCATTTTTCTTTAAACATTTGGTAAATGGTTTAGTTAATTTGGAAAAGTCTTTTATAAATCTACGATAGTAACCAAGAAAGCCTAAAAATGATTTGATTTCTGTTTGAGTCTTTGGAAGGAGTAAGTTTTTTTATAGTTTCAATTTTATCTGGATTTGGTTTTACGCCTTCGGTGGTAATTATATGTCCAAGATACGCGACTTCTTTTCTTAGAAATTCGCTCTTATCTAGCTGTAATTTAAGATTCGCCTCTCTTAGTGTTTGGAAAACAATTTTGATATTTTGAATATGTTCTTGTAATGATTTGCCTAGAATAATTATATCGTCCAAATAAACAAAACAAATTTTATTAATCAGGCCTTTTAAAACGAAATTCATTAGTCTCTGGAACGTACTCGGTGCGTTTTTGAGACCAAAGGGCATTCTAAGGAATTCAAAGTGTCCTTGATCGGTTGAAAAGGCAGTTTTTTCTATTGAATCAGAATCCATTTCGATTTGGTGGAATCCGCTTTTTAGGTCAATAGTACTGAAATAATTACATTTACCAAGTTGGTCCAAAATGTCCGCGATATCGGGTATCGGAAATTTATCGTCTATAGTCTTTGAGTTTAACTTGCGGTAATCTATAACCATGCGAAATTTTGTTTCACCCGAAGCATCCTGTTTTTTGGGAACAACCCAAATTGGACTACTCCAAGGGGAATATGAGTGTCTAATTATGTTTTGATCTAATAAGTTATTAATTTGTTTATTAACTTCTTCCTTGTAAATAACCGGATATTTATATGATCTTTGATAAGTTGGGGTTTCGTCGGTTGTCCTAATTTTGTGTTTTATGACATTTGTGAAAGTTAAGTTTTTGTCGTCATCGATAATCAAATCTTCGAATTATTTAAGAATTTTATTTAATTCTTTGATTTCAGTGTTATCTAAATGATCTGTTCTGAGATTTAATTTTTTTGAAATTTCTTGACAGTTCATTTCTAATTTGTTTTTGTGAAAATAGCTAAATTTAAATTTATGTTTACCCAGTGAAATAGATTCATCTGAATAATTAATTTTCGCTTTTAACAATTTTAGGCCAGAATTTCCAATTACGATATCAAAATCTTTATGGAATTCAAAAATAAAGCATTTTATATTTTTCTTAAGTAGTTCAACAAATGTGAATTGAGTACCGTTTGAAACAGCATTTGCGGTTTGTATCTCGAAATATTCGTTAAAAATTTTGAATTTGTTTTTAATCTTATGAACGAAATTTTGACTAATAAAATTTTCGGAAGATCCGGTGTCAATTAATACACAGCAATTTTTAAACTGAATAAATGGTAGGCGTGAGGTATAATTTGCTAGGGTTTCGAATCTTCTAATAGTTCTATGGGAAAATTTTCGGTTTGCGACTCTGGTTCATTGTTTATTTCGATGTGTTCTTCATCGTTTGTTTGGTCATAATCATAGTACTCGAATAATTGGTTGTCATTGTTGGGGTCAACAACGATTTCGGTATTACTGTCTAGCATTTGTAAGTCCTGTCTCTGTCTTTTTTGTTGAGGTCTAAAAGTATTTGTGCTGATAGACATGGGTTGAGGATAATTGTTTGTTCTCGGTTTAGGATGTGTCGGTTGACTCGGGAAATTTCGTTGTTGCTGAGGATATCGAAGCATTGGTGATCGGTATTGGTTTTTATTTGGATAAGAATTTTGGTTTTGTGTTACAGTTTTATAAACAGGTGTTGGGGCGTTTATCTTTGGTTTGATAGTGTTTTGTTTGTGTATGTTTGTGTGAAGGTACTGGAAGTCATTTTTTTTTAATTGTTTATTTGGCAAGCACCTCAGTAGCTATGGCTATTGGTGCTCGGGCTTAGTATTTACATAGGTTTACGATACAGTATTTTACAGTATTTATATTTTATTGTACATTTGTATACTTTTTAGGTATTTTATTGTTGTATTAGCTTCTTTGGTGAGGCATTCTTGGATGGTTGGTGGTAGTTCGTGTTGTTGCCTTTGAGATTCGTGGTGGGGACATTGGAGTAGTATATGTTCCACTGTGAGTCTGGTATTGCAGGTATTACAGGATGTTGGTTCTTCTCTGCTCAGTATGTGACCGTGAGTGGCTAGAGTATGGCCAATTCTTAATCTGGTTATTGTTACTCTGTCTCTTCGATTTGCTTTTGTAGTCCATTTTTTTGTGTCGGTTTTCAATTGTCGTAAGTGATTATTGTTTGTTTCGTGCCATTTTTTTGTCCATTTTTCTTTGAGTTTGCCTTTGGTGTTATTTATGACGTCATATGTTGGGATAGGGATGTTGATGATATTTGTTTCTGTGGCTTGCTTAGCTAAGACGTCAGCTTCTTCGTTACCTTTAATACCGCAGTGAGAAGGCACCCAGAGGATAGATATATTTTTTGAGTGGTGTGTGGATATTTCATGTATGAGGTTTTGTATATTTTGAATGGTAGGATCGGTGGGGTAAAGTTGTCCTATATTTTGGATGCAGGAAAGGGAGTCTGTGCATATTACGTGATTTTTTGTGTTTATTTCTGTAGTTAGTTTTACTGCTTGTTGTATAGCATATAATTCCGCCGTGTAGTTTAATGTCATGTCTGGTAGATGGTATTTTTCTGAGATGTTATCCGTTCTCATTGCTGCTCCAGTTTTTTGGTTTATTCGTGAGCCATCAGTGTATATGAAGTTATGCGTTTGGTATAAGTTATTCTTGATTCGTTGGAATTCTGTTTTTATTATTAAAGGCGATGTTATGTCTTTGTTATATATTTTTAATTCTGTGTTGATGTCGGGAGGTTTGGTAGTCCATGGTGGGGTTTGTGGGATTTTTATTTCTTGTATTTTTGGGAGTGATACATTTATATCACTCATATTTGTTTTATATATTTCTGAAAGTCATTTTCATTATTTATATGTAACTTATTGTCTCTATTAGTGAATATAGTGTCGTAGGTTGAGTTTTTTGGGTTTGAGGCTAGTTTGAAGATGTACGTTAATAGTAGTTGATCTCTTCTTATGCTTAAGGGCGGTTCACCAGTTTCCGCCTGGATACTAATAATGGGGCTTGTTCTTAGTGCTCCTGTTATAATACGTAGTGCTGCGTTTTGTATAGTTTCTACTTTTTGGAGGAGATATTGTTTGGCAGTTAAGTAGACTAAGCTGCCGTAGTCAAGTTTTGATCGTATTAATGTTTTGTATATCGTCATCAGGGTTTCGTTGTCTGCTCCCCAATCTTTGTTAGATAATATTTTCAATATATTCAGCCTTGAACTGGCGTCAAATTTTAGTTTTTCTATATAGGTTTTCCATGTTAATTTTCTGTCGAAAGTTAGGCCTAAAAAGTGAATTGTATTTTCATAGTTTATTTGTTCTCCGTTAAGTAATAGGTTCGGACAGTCATGTTGGTTTTTTCTAATTTTACAGAAGTGTATCGCTTTCGTTTTTGTGGAGGAGAAAGTAAAACCTATATTTTCAGACCATTTTTCCAAGTTTGATATGGCTTCTTGCAGCTTGTATTGGATTCTTGTTAAATTTTTATTTTTTAAATATATTATAAGGTCATCTGCGAAGAGTGAGTATTTTATGCCTTCTGGAATGTATTGCGAGATTTTATTAATGGCAACTAAAAATAGTGTAGGGCTTATTATGGAGCCTTGTGGAATTCCATTTTCTTGGGTTTTTGTGTCGGAGATTTTCTTATTATGTCGTACTCTAAATTTTCTTTCCGATAGAAAATTTCTTACAAAATGTAGGAGGTTCCCTTCTACTCTGTATTCTTGAAGTGTAGTGAGAATATTGTGTTTCCACGTTGTATCAAACGCTTTTTGCAGGTCTAATGATACCGCTATGAGATGCTGTTTGTTTGTAAAAGCAGTTTGAATTTCTGACGTAAGTGACAGTAGGTGGTCGCTAGTTGATCTTGAGTTTCTGAATCCACTTTGATGTTTGGTTATGATGTCGTTATTTTCAAGGTACCATATTAATCTTTTGTTAATCATTTTTTGCAATAGTTTACATAGAATGTTTGCCAAGGCTATGGGTCTGTAGTTCTGTGGATTTGTTTTATTTTTATTTGGTTTCAATATTGGGATTAGGATTACTTCTTTCCATTTTGTGGGAAATATATGTTTTGTCCAAATATGATTATAGATGTTTAAGAGGTGGTTAATTGCTTCTTCCGGTAGATGTTTTATTAGTTCGGTCAGGACCAGGGCTAGTGTTTGGTTTAGTTGTCATAATTGCATGTTGTAGTTCGGGGAGTGTCAGTGGGTCGTTTATGTGATTGTTACAGTTTTTGATGTTAATGGGTGTGTCTTCGAGTTTATTTTTAACTGTCAAGAATTGTAAATTGTAGTTGTCGTTGGATGAGTTTTGTTCAAATGTGCGTGCCATTTCATTGCAAATTTCTTGGGTGTCCGTGATGTATGTGTTATTTATTTTTAGTGTTGATGTGCCTGCTGATATGTTTGTACCTTTTATTTTTCGAATTTAGTTCCATACTTCTTTAGGTGGGGTGTTTGCGTTTATTCTGGAGACGTACTGTTTCCATGACATTTCTTTGGCCATTTTTACGGTACGTCTCGCTAGGGCTCTTGCGCGTTTTAAATTTATTAAATTATCTGTTGTTTTGACCTTTTTATATTTATATAGGGCTTTTTTACTGGCTCTAACTGTCTCCTCACATTTATTATTCCACCATGGCGTTGTCTTTCTTCTGTTATTTGTTGATTTTAGACCGAAGATTTCTGTTGCAGCTGTTTTTATTTTATCTGTGAACTCATCTGTTTCTTTATCTATATCAGTAATTTCGTGAAGCGTGTTGTATTTTATTTTTAATTTATTTCTGTATTCTTCCCATTTGTCGTCTATTAATTTCCATTTTTTTGTTTCATAGTTTGAATTTTCATTAGAGGGGATGTTGTTTATGTGGTTTATTTGAATAGGGAAATGGCCGTGCGAGTCAGGTGTCACTTCCCATTCGATATCCGTGGCTATAGATGGAGAGCTGATAGTGAGATCTATGCTTGAGAAAGACCCGCTACTTGAAGAGAAGTGGGTTGGACTGCCGTCGTTTATTATTACTTCGTTTTCAAATGTGTCTTCTATTATTCTCCCTTTTCTGTTCGTGTTTTCGGAGCCCCATAGTGGATTATGTGCATTGAAATCGCCCGTAATTATATATGGTTGTGGTAACTTTGTTTTTATTTTTTCGAGATCATTTTTTTGTATTCTTTGGTCTGGAGGTAAATAGATATTGCAGATTGTCATTTTTATTGGATAATATACTGTGATTGCTATGGCTTCTAGGGTGGTATTTAGACTAACTTCCTCATAGTGGTGTTCATTTTTTATGAAGATTGCTACTCCTCCACTTGCATGACTTCTGTTTGTTCTGTCTCTCCTGTAGCATGTATAACCTTTGTATTTCAAGTTTTGAGTCTGTTTAAGTCTTGTTTCTTGAAGACATATGTAATGTGGATTTGTTTTATATGTTAGTCTTTGTAGTTCGGCTAGATGGGCGTAATACCCGTTACAGTTCCATTGAAATATTGTACACATTTTAATAATATAGTGATTTATTACTTGCTTCGCTCAGTTGGTCTTCTACTTCAGAGAGGTCTTCGTCGTATGTAGTCTGACTAGTATCAGTGAGATATGCTCCTGCTTCCATTGATTGTTGTTTAGTTATTTTTGATATAATGCGTGTTATCCTGGCCTTCATTGTTTTGTCCGTTAGATGTGGATACAGTTCTCTCAACATTTCAAGAAGTGAATCTACATTTTTAGTATACTGCCTTGCAATATTTAGTTGTTCATCGCTTCCATGTACATTTTCTAGAAAATCTTTCAACTGATCGTAGTTAAGGGTATATTTATTTGGTTCTTTTTGTATTATGTCTTTTAGTGGTTCAATTTGTAATCGTACTTGTTTTGGTAATGTGGTTAGGCTTGTTGAATTTTGATTTCTTCTTATTTTTTTATTCTTATTAATTGTTTTGTTTTTTGACCCTGTTGAAGCTGTATCACTTTGTGGGGCCGGTCTTTTAAATTGAGATGGTATTACAGTGATTTCATCTTGCTGTGATGTGGTTGGGATCTGGTAATTTGTGTTTGTTATGGGGTTTTTATCGTGTTTATTTGGGTTTGTGTTCTGCATTTCTTCGTTGGTAGTCTGTAAATCATTTCCAGATTTTATCTGGGTGTTGTCGGTTTGTGAAGTGTCTATTATTTCTTCGTTTTCACATTGGTTTGCTGTGTGTCCGGGTTTTTTGCATAGGAAGCATAACATATTTTCTTCCGTATTTAGAAATATTTTATTTATCATTTCGTCGTATTCTACAGAGATTGTGGCTGGAATTTGTACTTGTTCATCTGGTGTTACGAATACTTGTCGACGAAAGCTAAGTACGTGCTCGTATTCTGTATTTTGCATACCTACACGTAAAGAATTAATGGGTGATACTAGTTTTAATTTATGATCTTTGAGTTTTTCTTCTATTATATTATGTGGTATAACTGGATTCACATTTGATAATATTATCCTTTTTGCTGGTGTGCTGTAGTGGCGGATGTTCACGGTTTTATTTAATATTTCGATGGTGTTGTTAGTCTTTATTAAATTATTTGCAATAGTTTTATTACTCAAAAATATACAAATTCTGTGTTTAGATATTTTGGATGCAAAGATTATATTCTTAGGTTCAACAATGTTTCCTATTGCAGTAATATAATCCCTGATTTTCAGTTCTTCTAATGCTGGCATAATTATAACTTGGTCTTTTTTCGGAAATGCATTCATCGTAGCGTTGGCGTATGACTTGTTGTGTACTGGTTGGGGTAAAGTTGGTGTCTGGTTGATACCGGCGGTTCCTGTAGTCAGAGGCCGGCCTGTAGAAATCTGTTTAATTTCTTTATTCATGGTTTTTACATTTTTTGTGTTTCTCCACAGGTGTCATGCGGAGTGTTTAAATTCACGTTTTACACGTGTTTTGCATTTTGGTTTCTGCTATTGTTTTGCACAGTGGATTGGTGCGGTAAATAAATAAAGGAGTTTAGTGTACAGTACCTTCTCAGGAGCCCGCACTCCGGCTTCCGGGAATTTTTGGTACACGTGAGTGGCACTATTTATTTGAGTTTTTTTGGAACACTTTCAATTTGCTGTTGTACCATTCAAGGTTCAGACAGGACTCATCGGAAGTCATTTTTGATTAGATTCTGGATATCATTTAAAGATTTTGGATTTCTAGCGGCCAATTGACTTCTATATGGCTCTCTGCAATTTATTATAAAATTGTGTGAATCGTATGACGACATAAAAATTATAACATTTTCTGAACTGTTGTTAAATTTCAATTTTAGTAGGCTAATAAGTCTGTTATAAATGTCTTCATATTTATCAAAATAACAAAAGATATCTTCGTTCTGTTTTTGTTCTAAATGGGATAATTCGGTGAGAAAATGTACTTCATTTCTCTTGTCTCCGTATTCCTCAATTAAAAGGTTTTTTAGGGATTCCCAATCTTGATAAGTTTTTGTTGCTAGTTTTATATTCGCGTCTCTAACAATTTTTTTTCTAATAGTGTGTAAAATAATTCTTTTTACGATAATTGATAAATTTTGTTTATCTATTATACCGAGAATTTCGTCGCATGTATTTATGAAATATGGTAAAGTACCAGTACTTCCATCGTACTCAGGTATTATTTCTATTAGTTCCTTGATTTCTGGAGGGATTTTGGGTATAATGTTAAGTGCAGTGGGTTGTACAATTGGAGCTGTGGTCATTGTTGTATTTTACAATTATAATAAAATATTTAAAAATCAGAGAAAAATAGTAATAGTGAAAGTTTGTAAATAGTAACTCACAGTAACACTACGAATGAGTTTATGATGGCCAACTTCATGGTCCGGGAGATGAAGGTTTGGTGGTCACTGATTTTCGCTCAGTGGGTGAAAGAGCTGGAGGTGCCGTCTGCTGCCGATGTTCTCTCGGTAAATCGGGCCTCTCGGAACTCACGGAATTAACGACGATATTGTGAGCCTTTCTTCGTCGGAGTTATGCAGTTCTTGTAGAAGGCTTCTGTTGCACTTGGGATTGTTGATTGGAGTGTGAAATCTGTATTTTACTTCAGATTTTCGAACACTCTGGAGAACGATGAATCGGATGCCGAATAAACACTTGAAAGTGACGACTTCACTTTTAAACGAATTGGACACTATTTTATTAGGTCTTCGAAGTAAAATCTTTCAGCAATCCTACCGTGACTGCGCCAATTAAATCAATGGAATTCGATTTAATGTTTTTAAAAAGTTTTATTTTCCAATACAAGATACAACTAGAATAATATGAACTTAATGTTTCTACAGACTGACATAAACTGCTGGTTACATGTTGGAGATGTCTATTTATCTCCTTGGGTGGTATGACTTTTATGCTGTGTAGGGTTTAATATTACATAGTGGAAAATTAACAAGCATGATGCAATAAGGGCTGGGCGTCTACATAATTTATATATACAAAGTGTAAATGAAATAAGTGCATTAAATTTAACCAGTAATGTAATTCGACGAGAGCAACAATATTTCTTAATAACTTTTTTTTCTAAGTCTTTTAGATTTTGAGTTAAAATTCTTTAAAGATTTGCTGCATATTTCGGCGCGCGCCCATGGAGAACAAATGGCTGCCTGCCGTATTCAAGTGGGGTACAAAGAGCTCAAAAATTGTCGGTTATCGTTTACGCTTGCAGTTACAGTAATTAATAAACGAATCAACGGAAATAACATTTATTATTAATTAATTCGTAATAGTACAATTTTTAAAATAAAGAAATTTAAATTTTGGATACCAAAATTATAAAGTTGTGTATTAAACGAGGCTTTAATCTCCTGTGAATAGAGGTTGACAAGGCGGAACGTGGGGAGGAAGAGCAAAAGCATAGTTATTAGGTTATGAGATGATTATTTATCGTCGACAAATCATAGTAGTTTAAATACGTTATTAAAAAAAATTAAGTACAAACTTTTGTCCATTTAAACGAGGAACATGATTACCTATAATTAGTCGTCCATTTATTGTTCCCGCTCAAACATCTTTTAATGAAAATTTTTACAGCATTTTCGTCTGTTGAAATGTGTATTGTGCATAATAAATACACCTTCCCAAGTAAATTCAGTCTCATTAATGAACATTATGAGTCATTCCCAAAATTGAAGTCTGCTGAAAACATTGATCTTTTTGCACATGATATGGATACAACTGTTACTTTATTTAAAATTGTCATATGTGACACTTCGTATTGTGACAAAGTTGTACAAGATTAACAAATGTGAGAATATTAGGAGCAGTATGATTTGGAAACACTCCGTCTAAATGCGTTGGCAACTTTATAATACTGTCTTTATATCAACCACAAATTCAAATGTAGTAAAGATACGAATAAATAAATAAACCATAGGTAAGTAATTACAATATCTGTGTACTCGCTATTTATAAACGTAAGCATTTTGACAGAATTTTACCTGATGAACAAGTTTAATACTAATGTCAAAATATAATTCCAACAACTGACAAAACTGTCAATTGCTAAAACAAATTTTTTCATAGCTATTGCTACTGCATTCAATTATTATAAAAATACGTGGAACGACTCGTCAATTTACGGGGTGGTAAAAATGCTAAAAAAATATGCGATTTCGAGAAAAAGTTATTAAGAAATATTGTTGCTCTCGGAAAGTTACATTACTGGTTAAATTTATTGCACTTATTTCATTTACACCCTATATATATATATATATATATATATATATATATATATATATATATATATATATATATATATATATATATATATATATATATTTATTACAACTGCTCAACAGAATTATTCCCAATGAAAGAGCAGGAAACACACTTAAAAATATACAATACAGTAAAGAATAATATTTAACAGATTAAAATGTCTGAAGGATATTATTATTTATACATTTGAAAATTTGACTAGGCTTTAGAAGAAAAACGTCAAAATTAGAGAATTTAATATTGTAGTACGAACACATGCGATAAATGGGGGAAACCTGAAGGACATTAGTTCGGGGAGTAGGAAGATAGAAAATACATGAGTAGCGGGTGGAAATACGAGGAATTTGGAAGTTAAGACAACTAGTGGATATGGGGTCATCAATTTCGCCATTAATTAACTTGGATAAATAAAAAATTGAGTAAGCCTCATGTCTTTCCAAAAGACTTGGCATATTAAACATCTCGAGTAATTTGCAATATGATATATTATAATCAGGGTAAATATTATATATTTAAAAAATATAAATTTTAGAAATTTTTTCTGAACTTTTTCTAATAAATCTTGATGACATTCGTAAGCGAGGTTCCATACAATAGAGCAGTATTCAATTTTAGAGCGCACCAATGAATAATAAAAAGTAAATATGGAAGAAATATTTTTGAATGATCGGGTATTACGTATTATAAAACCAAGCAATTTAATGGATTCCTTGTAAATATTGTTAATATGATGAACAAATGACAATCTAGTGTCGAAAATTACTCCCAGATCTTTAATAATGTTAACCCGAAGTAAACTTTTATTATCAATTTTATAGTCAAACAAAAGAGGATGAGATTTTCTCGTGAATGATAAAATATTACATTTACTAATATTAAGAGATAATGAGTTAATGGAGCACCATTCATTAATAGAATTAAGATCATGTTGGAGTTGTAAACAATCGTCAATAGTTTTTACAGAATAAAATATTTTGACATCGTCAGCAAATAAAAGTTTTTCACAATTTAATTTGGCGGGTAGGTCATTGATAAATAAAAGAAATAAAAGTGGACCAAGGTTAGATCCCTGGGGTACTCCAGATGTTGAGGTGTATGTATGAGATTTAAAGCCACGTATTTGGACATATAACTTGCGGTCTGAAAGATAAGAGGCTAGAAGATTAGTTAAAGCATGAGAAAAAGAGTAATATATATATATATATATATATATATATATATATATATATATATATATATATATATATATATATATATTGTGACACAAGAGGATAATTAAAAATTCAAAAGATAAGGAAACTCCTCCTACCTGTAGTGTACACTAATAAACTTTGCATCTGCTAGTTGAAAAAGTAAAGCGGTGGCTAGATCTAGGGTATGTAATTTATTTCGAGATACAGGTATTCGCGACAATAAAAATTTAATAAAAAGTTGCAACTTAATTTGGAAAAAAGAACAAAACGAGCTAGTCTCGAAAAAAAATTAGTGGGCGCCAGACTCTAGAAAAAGGAAAGGAAGTTAGAGTAGAGTCCACTCTAATAAAGTAAAGTAAAGTTTAGTAAAAATATTTAATAAAAAAATAAAGTTACACACGCTGGAGCTAGTTACACAAATAACTCAGACATAGGAAGGACCGTACGGCCTCTCCAGAGCCCGAATCTGGAAGGACGGGGGTCGGCGCTCTGGCTATTGGCCACCGGTAACTTCGAAAAAAGTAGCGGCTTATACCTGCCCTGGAAACGGCGGGAAAGTCGTCCAGCTGTATCGAGAAGCTGCTCGCAAGCTGGCCTGGAGTAAAACTGAGGGCTTGATGAAACTGCTCCTGTCCGGCACTCTTAAATAAAGCCGTTCGAGCAACTCCACCTAGGCCTTAAGGCTGGCTAGGGTGCAGCCCCAAATAAACTGGGTTTCCACAGGGGGTGTCGTCCAAATATTCCACTGCGCAGGTCTCGGGTGGTCCAACGGCGTAACTGCAGCCAGAGCTAACCTCGCCCAGCCACTTTCAAATTCAGGGCCCAAAAAAAACCATACGAATCCTGCTGACCTGAAAAATACTCGCCAGTACCAAATCTCTAAGGATTTACAAATGGCCTGAAGAGCGATACAGAGTACAATAAAAAAATGACGGTCCCTAAAGGTGCTCCAGACGCGAGTATTTTACAAAAAAAATGTTTATAAAAAATTTACAATTACTAGGTGTACACCAAAAAGTTATGTAAAACAATAAAATTTAGAGAAAAACTAAGGACGGCCGTATGAAAAGAAGAAACAAAGTAGAGAGAGAAAGTAACTAAACGGTAGTCTAAGAGGCGCAGCAAATAACCCCGATAAAAAAGAAAGCCAGATGGGCTTTCAAAAATTGCAGCGCTCAAAGACTAATCACCGGACAAATACTTCGTCGAGTCGAGAGTAGCGCACAATGGTAAGATACAATAAAATCAGAAAAATTGTAGCTACTACAAAAAAATATCACGAGAAAAAAAATAAATAACTCTAGGAAGTCGACTTTGAACACGGAATCAAATACCGAGCCGAAAATTTGTCTAGTCTAAAAATGTCTAGTCACGTCAAAGCATCACCCTCTACATTCACACTACATTCACTCTAAGGAAGGGTAAGACTAAGTTTAGTCGGTAGGAAAATTTTTATAAAGTTGAAATTCCCAAAAATTTATAAAAAAAACAACCCCTTAATAATTTTACCCAAAAAAAATTTTTAAACAGAGTTACGAATAAATGGTATTCTTGCAAAATTTGAGTGCGTACTCTATACGCAAAAATAACCGGTCGAATCAAGTTACGACTCGAACCAAAAAGTTTAAGCTGAATTACTAAAATTATGGGGAAGTACAAAATTGAGGGCGTACTTGGTACGCGAGGGGACCGAACAAGTTCAGGTACAACTTGAGCTTGGGGCAATTTGAAACAGAAGGATAAATTTTTTAAAATTTTGACTAAAGAAAATATGAAAAATCAAAAAAAAAACTAACTAATTTAGAACCGAAACAGAATTTTGTCTTGCCTCGTGGCGTATAAATCAAAACGCAGAATTTAGACAATCAAAAATCGCCTTTTAAATTGAAATATGTCGCAGGAACTAAAGTAAGAGCTTCACTAATCCCACGGACAAAACCGCGTGGGACGGAACAAGACTACTTTTAGCTTGAGAAAAGGCTAATACAAGCCGCACATACGATAAATAATCACAAAAAGCACAATGCAAAGCTCTTACCTAAATTCCAGTCGCTAGTGTCGAATACCAAAATTCGAAACCATATTTCAATCAGGAAAAAAATACTTTAAACAACTCGCAAAAATAAAAAAGACGACTGTATTTTCTCACAAGTCATTACCAAGAGAGCGAGATGAATCTACGTGTCTCCGGTAAACGAAAAAAGCAGTGATCCTATCAAAAGATAATAAAATATCCCTTAATAATTTCGTAGTAATACGAGAAATTTCCAAAACTATTTATAATAAAATTTGGTAAAGTGAAGCCAATGAGAAATTTAAACATAGGAAAGCTGTTAAAATAAGTTACCAAATTTAATCAAATTTAAAAATAAATTTAGTGTTAAACAATTACAATTCTAGTTATTTTCTTGAAATAATTCAGGGGACGCGACAGCAGGGCAACACTGACTGTCACAAATAAACAATTTCCTAACCACAAAATAAAAGGAATCCAACTGAATGGAATAATAGAAATAAGGTGATTGGGGAATATGATTAGAGAACTAAATCGCAAAAGGTAGGCTGTAACTAGATTAGTACTGTGAATTGATGTTCAAATTCTAGGTGAAGTAATGGAAATTTGGAGACAGGAAGGGAACATGAAAATTAATAAAAATAAGCGTAACAAACTACGTTTTTGTTACGCTTATTTATATATATATATATATATATATATATATATATATATATACATATATTTAGGCTCATTCGATAGAGTATTTTTTTCTGAATTCAACCATGTAATCATTTTATATCTTTACTTTACAAGAATATTTAGAAAAATGAAATTTAAATAAATTTTATTTTTATAGTAATTTTTCAGTAGGCTATGTATGAAAAACAAAACTGATGTCAATTTAAATAAAAATTTAGTACGTAATTCCTATTGTTTCAATTTATAAAGTTATTAACAAATATTTATATTTCGTTTTAAAATTTAGATTTATTTTTTTCATGCATAGCCTACTGAAAAATAACTATAAAAATAGAATTTAATTAAATTTCAATCGCATTTTTCTCAATATTTTTGTAATGTAAGGTTACATGGTTGACTTAAAAAAATACTCTATCGAATGGACCTAAAAAATATATACCATCCCATTCAAAAATATAACTTTATGTTATAGTTTGAGAATCACTGGTCAAAAATTTTTTTATCCCCTCCACTTATGACGTAATGTTCAGAATGTATAATCCTACAAGTGATAAAATGGGCTGAATTGGACAGGATGAGTAGATTTTCAGTGTTAAATGTGTAATATTAAATACAACCTAATGTACCTAGTTCGTCTATTAGACTACAAATAGCGCTAGTTACATTAAACCGTGAAAAGTCAAAATTTAAACAGCTCTCTAATCGGGAATCGCTAGAGTAAATTAACTTTAAATAACCATTGAGGTGTATGTATCTTGTTGCTCATTGTTTTTATATTTTTTAATTAATCATTATGAGTATATAAATTTTTGGATGTGAAAATATTTGTATTTACTTGAGAAAATAGAGTCAATCATAGAACACTATGTTGTATTTAAAGTTAAATACACTTAACCGGCAAAAACCGGCCACTTTGAATCTTTTTATAGTCCCATTAACCGAATATTTTATAACTAAATAGGGAAATGAACTGATTGTTTTTAGTTAGTTATCACTTATTTACTATGCTTATTTCATTCTAAAATATATACGGAATGCACAAATTAATTCAGAAATAAATTTATTCACAAAAGTAACAGAAACAATAGGGGATTACAGCTCAATCGAATTAAGAGAAATTAAAATTAGTAAAAAATAGTGAAAGTATATGCCTAATAATGAATATTAATAAAGAAATAAAATGATATAATTGAAATACTTCGGAAATAAGGGGGTTTTTGTTTTAGCAGCTCGTCACTCATATGAAATCCATATATATTATTTTGATTGGCGTCTCAAAGACCACCTATAAATATATAACGAATACCGAGTTAGGGGCGGAGCCTACTACCAATGGAAGTAGAGAAATTCAATTAGCGGAGGCGTGGCTATCAGTCCAGTAGTGCAATTCTCAAACAGTTTTTATTTGAATATAAATATTTTGCATTAAACTTAATAATGTAAATACATTTCCAATTATAAATCATGTCGGCTTGTACAGTATAATAATATTCATTTATTTTTTATAAATATAATTTAGAAATAGCATATATTTCAAGATCATTTAGGTCCACGATGAAAATAGTTTGATATAAAACTTATATACGTGACGTCATATCTACATTTTCAAATTTCGGAAGACTGTAACTCGGTGAATATCCGGTGAAAAATTCGTATTGATAAGCGAGTTATTAATACGAATTTTTCACCGGATTTTCACCGACAGTCTTAGTTTTACTTATACGTTCAGATGAAATTATTTAAAAAAATGGTGGAATCCCCTATTCAAAATATTTATTTTCTTAATTATAAAAAACAAAGGTGGCTTCATTGTAATGGACCTGCTGTTATCCGCCAATGGCTTATATGTCTTCTTCGAACTTCGAACCTGAATTACGTCATTTAACCGTGGTGGCATTGAATTGGTCAAATTTGTTATGCAAATTTGGGGAATTGCGTCAAATTTTTTTTGAAGAGCCAATCGTAGCTTTTGAAGAGTCTCTGGTATGGCTGGATGACAACGAATCTGCCTATGGAGTATATCCTTTCCAAAATATATACTATTGGATTAAGATTAAGATCTGTATCCATTCCCGATGAATGTTTTTGAAAAACCATGCTAAAAACGACAAAACGACGTCCCCACGACTACAATTGGTTTACGTTGGTCTGACCGTTGACTACCTACTTAAAATATAGTGAAGCTGGTAGCAGGAATGTAAAATTATATATTAACAAATAAATTACAAAAATATATTACGCGCAGTTTCTTCTTCATTAGACACTTTGCACTGCACTGACTGCATTGATGGGACAGTCTATAAGGACATGAGGCGTATAAAATTTTATTAACTGAGAATCATGTAAAGCATGCATATTGTATCAAGGTTCTGGTACTCATTATTCAATTTCTTTTTCTAAAATATTGAATAAAATAATGAATTTTAGCGTTTGTTACACTTTCCAAATGTGTACTGTTCTTGAAATATAATTTGTTTAAAAATAATTAATTTTGTGTGACGTCATACCTTTAATTTTACTTCTCCTACTGACTACTGAGGACCGATTCTAATGGGGTCCAATACCAATTTTTTAAATATGTTTTTTTCTGTAAGAGTATGATGAACTAAGAATTATAGTGTAAACGCGACTTAAAAATTTTACGTAATAAGCAAGATATGAATTTTTGAGTTAAGAATTTGGTGCGTCACTTAGCAGGTACTTAGAGTAGTCGACAAAGTGTTAAAGATAATACAATGATTTCATGTTCGCATAGCTAAAATATTTTTTATATATAAACTTATATGTCATATTCACGAAGAAATTATTATTATTATTAAGCTTAAATTTTAAATAATATAAATAAAATGCATTTTTTCTAATAAAGCATAGAACATTAAAACAGTTTGACCATTGTTTGACAGTATTGTAATACAAACTGTGGGGGCAGATGGCGCTAGTGTTAGTGTTCTCACAGTAGGTTGGCCTGAGAAGCGCGCGAGTCTCGTTTTTAAATTCTGGGAACCAATCAAATTGCAAAGACCTGAAACGACATCCTAATTATTAATCGATTTCAGTCACTTGTAGTTTACGAACTAGTTACTATTTAAACAAAATTCTTTCACTAATACTCATTAATTTACGTATATTTTTGCATTTTTATATAAGATAGTTAAAATATGACTATGGTATAGTACCCCATTCATTTTAGAAACTTGTCTCCAAACATGTAGTCTCAGTTAATGACGGCAGATTTTAGGGATTTAATTTTCTAGGTTGGCATAAACAGAGTGGAATATGACAGGACTTTATATTCGTTATAATTTTCATTTAAAAGGTGAATGGAACAGTTTATTAACAAGAAATTGTCTTGTTAATAGTTAGTATAATAGTTTAATTGTTTTCGTATTAATTTATCTTCCTCGGCCATTAAAAATCCTAAAATTAGGATGTGACACAAGAACCATTTCCTAAAAATATAATGTACATTTTAAATAATTATGCATCTAAGGTATTTCTAAAGAAGAAGACTTACCTTATATATCTTACTTTTCACAACAATATTAGGGAACAACAAAATTATTTCAAATAAAATTTTCAAAATGTCAAACATGACAAAGACCTGTCATACTCCCCCTCATACTAAACGAAAAAACTAAATCACTAATTAAGAGATTTTGGCGGCGAACTAGTGAAAATGCGGCGCCACGTGACTAGACCACTTTCCAAAATTATGTAATAAAACAAGTGAACGTAACAGCTAGCGCTAGCACAAACTGCTGGAATATTTAAAAAATCCATGTTTGTTCTTGTCAATTTTGATTAGGTTAAATTTTAATTTCTTTGATATACCAACTTACGACAAAGTGATTATTTTCTATTCCATAAATGTTTGCAACTTTTTAAATATTGTTCTATAGTTTCTGTTCGCGCTGGTTACAAGAAGGTGGCGCCATCTCATGTGGGCCTCGCCGAATCTTGCGGCATTGTGTCGCACGCAAGTTAGTTCTCTTTCTCTCTCTCTCTGTCATAAGCGAAGGAGAGTAGTAATTATTGTACTAGCCGCATCGCACGTGTTTTTTTTGCACACCTTAAAAAATCATAAAGCTAATTTACCGCACCGCAATTTAATTTAAGTTACATACACCACTAACTTATTTAGTGCACGAGCTATATACGATATTCACGCTGCCGCTTTCCTGCATCATACCAGCCTTTGGATGCAATTGAACTTTGGATTCCAGGTGAGTCTGCATGTAGCACGGGTATAGACTATTTACACGTTTGCACACCCCAATTTGGTCCTTCGAGCCGGATCCTTTCAATAAGGGCCCTATAATATTGAAATAATATGAAAGTGATTAGACAAGTGAAGGTCATAGCTGTCAAGCACCAATAGTCTATTTCGATTTTAACGAAAATTATTGTGCAGTGGCAGTTATTTGTCTAAGTACTGTGAACTAGAGAGTGAGAGTGTATAGTGAGAGTGTTACCTCAAAAAGGGATTAAGTGGTTTAGTTTATTTTCGTGGTTGTTTTTCGGGCAAACTTTAAGCGAGGAGAACAGCTGAGTAAGTGTAGGGTGCGCGCGCATAGGTAAACGTACGAGTGAAAGTAGAAAGCTATTTGAATAGTGCGGTCAACCAAGTGAACTGTAGTGCACTGCGGGTCCTGGACCATATTGGCGTAAATGAATTCTGATACCTGTTCGGTCGGTTCAGATTCGGATATAGGGAAAAGGGAAAGAGATAACGAATACGAGGACATTTTCAAAGCTAGTAAGAAAATTAGAAGAACACCTGTCAAAAAAGGCAATATACAATCCCCAAAAATGGAAGAAATGGCACAATTAATAAGGGAGATGACAAAAGAACTTAAAGTAGAGATACAAACTAACAAAAATGAATTAAAAGAAGAAATAAACAAAAATAACACGATTATACAAAGAATTCTAGTAGATTTAAAAGAAAGAGAGGAAAAATGGCAACAAGAAAAGGAGGAAATGAATAAGAAAATTGAAGAGCTTGAAAGGAAGCTGGAATATCAGGAAAAATACAATAGAAGTAATAACATAATTATTAAAGAACTCAAAATAGAAGAAGAACAAGTTTCAGAAGGTGTAAGAAAGTTTTTGGAAAAAGATTTAAAAGTGAGTGTAGCAATTACAGATGCCTACAAAATCAAAATACAACATAATAAATCAATTATAAGAGCGGAAATTGCGAACAAGAAAGACAAGCAAATAGTTATGAAATCCAAAAATAAATTACGTGGAAAAGAAATATTTATAGAAGATGATTTAACTATGAATGAAAGGAAAGTACAAGACATTATAAGGAAGAAGGCAAAAGAAGAAAAAGAGAAAGGAAAAGACGTAAAAATTAAATATCAAAAACTGATAATAAATAATGAATGCTACATATGGAATGAACAAAACAAAAATTTTTAAAATAGAATCGAGGATCTTGGAAAATCAACAACAAATAGAGGTACAAAAAACTAGTAACAGTAAACGGAACGAATAACAATACGACGAAAACTGCTACGATAAAGGATACGAAAAAGGGAAATATTTATAGGAAACAAAAAGTAAGAAAATGCTGGAAAATAGGAACCTGGAATGTGAGAGGGCTAAACGGTAAAGAAAACGAACTAGTTGAAAACTTTGAGAAATCTAATTTAGAAGTACTGACGGTAACTGAGACAAAAATGAAAGGCACAGGTACAAAATTATTAGGAAATGGTCACTTACTAATATACGGAGGAGTAGATATAAAAGAAAATGCAAGGGCAGGAGTGGCGTGTTTGATAAAACAACAGAATGTAATCAGTATTACAAACTGGGAACAAGTGAACGAGAGGATTATGACTGTAGAACTGAATAGAGGAAAAAATACAGTAACGATAATAGTAGTGTATGGACCAGATGAAAATGAAAAGGTACAGGAAAAGGAGAAATTTTGGGACAAGCTACAGGAAATCCTAGAAATGAAAAAAGGGAGTTTAATTTTAACGGGAGATTTCAATAGCAGAGTAGGAAATGACGCCGAAAAATGGGAGGGAGTAATAGGGAAAATGGCGAAGACACATTAAACACAAACGGTAGAAAACTGCTGGAGTTTTGTATAGACAACGAACTCATAATTACAAATTCTTTCTTTAAGCACAAGGACATTCATAAATTTACAAGAGAAGTCATCAGCAGAGTGGAAAAAATAAATAAAAGTTTAGTGAAGGATACAAGAGTCAAAAGAGGATACGAAATAGGCAGTGACCACTTTTTATTAGAAACTACTCTAAAAGAGGGCACAAGTGAAAAAAGAAACACAACGAGAATAAAAAATATGCATCTTAAAAAGAAAATACAAATACATAAATTAAGATCACACAAAATACCACAAGACTACAAATATGCTTTAGCACAGGAAATCAGCAATTTCGAACTAGAAGAAAGACCAAACTTAAATAAAAACTGGAAAAGATTAAAAGAAGCTATGTTAGTAGCAGCGGCAAATGTGTGTGGATATAGTAAAATTGGAAATAACCAAAAAAGGACGCACTGGTGGAATGAGGGCATTAAAAAAGCAATTAAAGAGAAGAAAGCAATTTGGAAATATTACTTACAAAACAAAAATGTGGAAAATTATCAGAAATACAAAATACAATTGTGCGATTTTAAAAAGAAGGTACTGGAAGCTAAACAAAAAAGCTGGGAAGAATTTGGGAGAAAAATGGAAAACAACAGCGTAGAAAATAGGAAAATGTTTTTCAGCGTCTAAGAAGTTTTAAAAGAAAGCCAGAATATGTATGGCATCAAGTGAAGGCAAAAGACGGTACAATACTCATAGAAGAAGACCAGATTATAAATAGATGGAAAGAATACTTCGAGGAACTCCTTGGAGGCGAAGGGGAAAACATAATCACGGAAGAAGTGGGAACCACAGGACCCAGCAAAAGTGCCCAAGCACAGAGTGAGGCTTTTATAAGTATGGAGGATTTGGAATTTGCAATCAGCAAAATAAAAATTGCAAAAGCACCAGGAGTAGATGAAATTAGCCCTGAAATGATCAAATATATGGGAGAAGAGGGAAAGACAGAGTTACTAAAAATACTTAATCTATGTCAGGAGACAAATGATATACCAGAAGAGTGGAGAACGGGAATTGTTGTGCCCTTACATAAAAGTGGAGACAATAAAAACTGTTCTAATTATAGAGGAATCACACTTATATGTACAGCATTAAAGATATATGAAAGTATCCTTGAAAGAAAACTTAGAATACAAGTCGAAGCACAAATATCCAACGTACAAAGTGGGTTCAGATCACAGCACAGTATACAAGACCATTTATTTACAGTCCAACAAGTTTTTGAAAAAAAGTTAGCAAAAAATCAAGATATTTATGTCTGTTTCCTCGACATGAAAAAGGCCTTTGACTCAGTAAATAGAAACAGAATATGGGAAAGTTTACGAAGTAAACATATAGACGAAAAACTAATAAGAGCGATAAAAAGTACCTACAAAGAGACTTTAAACCAAGTTAGAACATGTAATAGGCTTTCAGAAAAATTCTCGACAACATCTGGGGTCAGACAAGGCAGTATTTTAAGCCCGCTCTTATTTATAAGTGTTATGGATGATGTAATCAAGCAGTGCCAGAAGGAAATGCGGAAATTCTTGATAGGATATAGAAATATCCAACCGGTATATCTAGAAGCATGTGCCTTTGCGGATGACATTCTTTTGTTTGCAAATTCCCAGAAACATTTAGAGGAAAACCTAAATGTATGGAGCAGATTACTAGCCGAACAAAACCTTTTTCTGAACACAGAGAAAAGGAAAGTAATGCTTGTCAGTAACGCGAAAAAGGAAGTAACAATAAACATAGGAGAACAACATATTGAACAAGTAGATTCATACAAATATCTGGGAAATATCGTAAATAGTAAAGGGACTATAGACGAAGAATTAAATAAAAGAATACAGGCAGCAAACAAAATATACTTTGAACTACAGAGAAAATTCCTTGACCACAAAGAAATAACAAAGAAAACAAAAATATCGGTATATAAAACAATGTACATACCAGTACTATTGTTCGGAGGAGAAAACTGGATTTTAACTAAGAGACAGAAAGGAAGAATACAAGCAATGGAAATGAAATTTCTCAGAAGAATAATAGCAGCAAAAAAGATAGAGAGAAGAAGGAATGAAAATGTAAGGAAAGAATTAGACGTGATATCAGTAGAAAAACAACTTGAACAAAAAAAGCTACAGTGGTTTGGACACATGGTAAGAATGAGTGAGGAGAGACAAGTTAAATATATATGGGAAACTAGACCGATCGGCAAAAATAGAAGAGAAAAACCAAGAAGAACTTGGAACAGTGAAGTGGAAAAAATACTGCTAGAGACAGGAGAAAATTGGAACTCTGCAAAAAATTTGTCAAAAGACCGCAAGCAGTGGAAGAAGTTCATAAATGGAAAAACCAAACAGGAAAACCTCGACACCGCCTAAGGTACAAGAGGACCGGATTATGTATGTATGTATGTAATATTAAATATTAATTTGTCAATAATTATCTTTAAAGATGGAGGCAAAATTAAAAATTTTAACGGCCAAAAGTGAAATAATATATGAACGTTTAACTAAAATTTATGATCTATCTAAAAAAAATTACTGCTAGCGACACTAAGTCGAAAGAAAACTTCATGGCAGAATCGGAAATGATTGATGATATGCGTAGTGATTTTATTTCAATCATTGATAAAGTCAACGAAATCAATTTAGAACTAAAATCCGATTCACAGCCAAATTATAAGTCTCCAGTTTCATTTGAAGACATTTTTACGCAAGTAAAGCGCTGTCGAAATAATATTGTCGATTCTTGCAAACCTGCAGCAGGACCGGACTCACATAAATGTTGCACTAAAAGTTATGTGAAATTGTCGCCAATAGAAATTTCTTCATTTGATGGTAAAGCCGAAAATTGGCCAATATTTGATGAGTCATTTAAGTCTAATATACACAATAATATTCAGTTGTCTGATTCGCAGCGTGTACAATATCTTATAGGGAAATTAACCCATAATGCATTGAAAATAACCAACTCGAAGAAATTCCTTGTCAAAAATTTCTAAGTCTGGAAGAAACCGTGTTGGAATTCAATATTGCACCTCTAGTCGACCTAGATAAAATATTCAGTTGTTGTTGTCAATCTTATGTCAATATATATGTGACAGATGTTTTTATCATTTTTCGCACATTGTATTTAAATATTAATAAACTGTTTTGGATTTACCGTGGTCGTGTTGTTTGAATTTAGTCACAACCCAACAAGTTATGGGGCCCAGGGTATGCGAATCATGCGGACGTATAATTTGAAAACGCGACGATATCGGAAATCTGAAAATATAAAATCGTGTAAAGTGTAAAGACAGTCGATTCGTTAGTTATAAAAATGGCGCACGCGAACGCGACGCAACTTGAAATGTTATCACGTGATAATTACGATACGTGGAAAATTCAAGCAGAAGCTTTACAAATAAAAAACGATACATGGGCATACGTTTCGGGTGAAAATCCACCACCTAAAGTGATCGGCGAAGGCGAAACGCTAGCCGCAGCAGAAGAATCGTATAAAAAATGGTTGAAAGCGGATCAAAAGGCCAAGGCGGATTTGATTCTATCCATTAACCCATCCGAATTAAAACAAATTCGGGGATGCGTCACATCGCGCGATGTTTGGATCAAATTGGAATCCATTTACGCATCGAAAGGACCCGCTCGTAAGGCGACACTTCTAAAACGCCTCACGCAGCATAAAATGCAAGAAGCCGATGACATGTCGGAACACCTGGCTGGATTTTTCGACGCATTAGATAAGTTGCAATCGATGGAAGTCGATATAAACGGTGACTTACTGGCAATCATGCTTCTTTACAGCCTCCCGAACAGCTATGACAACTTCCGTTGTGCAATTGAATCACGTGACAATTTGCCGGATGCTGAGGCATTAAAGATCAAGATTATGGAAGAGTACAATGCGATAAGGCAAAAATGCAATGAAGACGAAAATGCCGCAATGTTTACAAAATCAGGTCGAAAATTTCCGAATAAGCCGAGAGATGGCGCAGATGATGATGCGAACGTGAAATATAAAAACAAACAAAGACAATTTAAACCGAAATATAAATGTGGTTTTTCTGGCAAAACGGGACACAAAGAATCCGATTTCTTTCAGAAAAAGAAGTTAAAAAACGAAAAGTCAAATGAAGCACACTGCTGTTTCTTTTCAAAAGGGGAAACTTCGAAATCGGGTGTCGCGAACAATTTATGGTGCATCGATAGTGGTTGTACTTCCCATTTGTGCAATAATAAACGCGCGTTCACGAAAACGGAAGAGATTGACACTAGTCTAAAATTCGCGGTTAATAGTGAAACGCAAGTAAAAGCTAAAGGAGTCGTTAAATTCGCGACGGTTAACAATGTAAGTGACGTTGTTACATTGAAGAACACTTTCTATGTACCGGACATACGAACCAATCTTATTTCGGTCGCAAAGATTGTCGATGGAAATAATGAAGTGACATTTAAAAAGGATCATGCGGTTATACGGGACAACAATGGTAACGTCAAACTCATCGCAAATCGAATCGGTGATCTATTTTATTTGCGTGAGAGCTATCATAAAGCTTGTGCAGTTTCAGAACAAAAAACTCCCAAGACAAACATAGAAATATGGCATGCTCGTCTCGGCCATTTAAACTTAAATGACATGATTCGCATGCTCAAGAATCAAGATACGATTGGTCTTAAATTCAACGATTCGATTGACTTGAGAAAATGCAATACTTGTCTCGCCGGTAAAATGACAAGCACACCATTTTCTAATAGAGAAAATTTTTCGAAGGAAATCTTGGAACTAGTTCACACCGACATTTGCGGACCGATGAGAAATACGTCTCAAGGTGGAGCACGATATTTCATTTCTTTTATTGATGATTTTAGCAGATGGTGTCATATATATTTTCTACGTAATAAAAGTGAAGCAGTCGACAAATTCATGGAGTTTAGAAATCTAGTAGAAAATCAAACCGGACGAAAAATAAAATCCATTCAGTCAGACAACGGTAAGGAATTTTGTAACGACAGAATGCAGAAAATCCTTAAAAATTCAGGCATACAGCAACGGTTGACTGTGCCATACACGCCGCAACAAAACGGCGTAGCGGAACGCAAAAATCGTACTCTCGTTGAAGCTGCTCGCTGCATGCTCATCGAATCCGGATTGCCTCCATCCTTTTGGGCCGAGGCTGTGGCCACAGCGAATTATCTCCGAAACCGATGTACGACAAAGGGGTTAGCCAATGGGACTCCGCACGAGAAATGGATGGGAAATCGACCAAATATCTCACATCTTCGCACTTTTGGTAGTAAGGTCGTCATATTAAATAAATCACCGACTAAGGGCAAGTTTGAGCCACGAGGTATACAAGGAACTTTCGTTGGATATTCCGAAAGCTCTAAAGCTTACAGAGTTTGGATACCTAGTGAGCGAAAGATCCGCATCTCCAGGGATATCATATTTTTAGACGAATTTGAACCCGAAAGTCTTTATAAGGACTTCGTTCCAAAAGACGAAATGCCTAATGGATCGAATGACGAGAATTTCAACCAGAAAACTTGTATACCGAAGGAAGTAGAAATTGACGCAAATGTCAACGATCTAAAAACGTCAAACATCAATAAGTCAAATATCAATCATTCGGAAACGTCAAACGTCGATCTTCCGGAAATGTCAGACGACGGTGAGCCACCGTTCCTGATCTTGGATAATGCCACGGATCCACCAGCCTCAACGGAAAATCAGCTTCACAACACCACGTATTCCAGATCTGATACTTCGATAAAGCGAGGACCTGGTAGACCGAGAAAACTACTAACAGGAAAAAGAGGTCGACCCACTAAGATTTATAAATTGATAGCAGACCGCACCGATTCCAACGTCGATATAACTGATGTTCCTTGTGAAAATGAAATTTTCAGACCGTCAAACAAGTCGAATGAAAACTCGAGTCAAGGTGACGTTCAAAATAAAGATAATGACATTTATGACGTTAACTTCGTTATGAACGCATCAGAGATTTCTTTCGACGTAGCAGTTAACGGGCCGGATCAAGGTGAGTGGTTTGATGCTATCTATTCAGAAATCAAAAGTTTAATAGCGAATGACACCTGGGAATTAGCTGACAGACCGACCGAAGGTAAGGTGATTGATTGCAGAACAGTCCTGCGAAATAAATATAATCCAGACGGTACACTGGCTCGGAGGAAAGCAAGAATAGTCGCACGAGGTTTTACCCAAAGACCGGGCATAGACTTTACAGAAACTTTTGCTCCAGTCGCCAGGATGGAGTCATTTCGCTTGCTTATGGCTTTATCAGTCAAATTTGACTTACAGATTTCGCAGCTCGACATTGTAACCGCCTATCTCAACGGCGACATCGACACCGAAATATTCATGGAACGACCAAATCTTCTAGAAGAAGTTTTACAGAAAATGGTCAAAACCGAAAAGGACGAAACCATAATAAAGAGTACAAGAGACATGCTCAAGAAGTTGAAATCTGGAAATAAGGTATGTAAATTACGAAAGGCGATTTATGGTCTTCGGCAAGCCGGTCGGCAATGGCATTTTAAGCTGAACGAAACTCTTCAGTCAATTGGAGCCCTTATGTACATTGCTGTCGGCACACGACCAGACATTGCCTATGCCGTCAACATGTTAAGTCAGTTTAACAACTGCCATAACCACGAACATTGGCAAGCCGCAAAACGTGTCCTACGCTATCTGAAGGGGACTATCAATAAGAAAATAAATTATATTCGGGATGATAAAGGAATCCTTGGCTACGCGGACGCAGATTGGAGAAACTGCCACACAGATAGAAAATCATATTCTGGATATAGTTTCATCATGTCTGGAGCAGCTATCTCTTAGTGTTCACGTAAACAAAGGACTGTGGCTTTATCGTCTACCGAGGCGGAATACATGAGTCTCACTGAAGCCGCAAAGGAAGCCATTTTCTTAATAAAATTCATTAATGAATTAGGTTTTAAAGAATTATCTAGCATTGTCATTTTTAACGACAATCAATCAGCCGGCAAACTAGCTCAAAATTCAGTTTTCCATTCTAGATCCAAACATATAGATATCAAGTTTCACTTCATACGTCAAGCACTTATGGATTATCGATTGAAACTTGAGTATCTTCCCACAGAAGACATGATCGCAGACGTCTTGACGAAACCTCTTCCCGGAGTTAAGCACGAGAACTGCATCAACGGTCTTGGTCTAAACGACGAAATTTTAATTACGGTTCAAGATTGAGAGGGGGTGTTGGAATTCAATATTGCACCTCTAGTCGACCTAGATAAAATATTCAGTTGTTGTTGTCAATCTCATGTCAATATATATGTGACAGATGTTTTTATCATTTTTCGCACATTGTATTTAAATATTAATAAACTGTTTTGGATTTACCGTGGTCGTGTTGTTTGAATTTAGTCACAACCCAACAAACCGCATGTGAAAACATATATGTAAAAACAGTAACTCGGGATATAGGTGGCAGATATTCAGTAAACTTACCCTATAACAGAGACCCGCAGTTACTCGGTAACTCTCGCGCTTGTGCTCATCGACGTTTACTGGCCATGGAACGAAAATTGAAACTGTTTTCTGAGCTTCGCGATGAGTATAACAAAATAATCCCAGAATATATACAAAAGGGATATATTTTCGAAATCTCCACAGCACTTGATAATGATGAAGGTAATTTCATACCGCATCACGCAGTAGTCCGCCAAGACAAAACTACTACTAAAGTACGGATTGTCTTAGTGCAAAGACACATACTGGCTTCTCACTAAATGATATTCTTCATACCGGCTCTAATTTACAGCCCGACTTATTCACATTATTATTAAATTTCCGCTTATTTTCCATACCATTGACGGCCGACTTGAAACAAATGTATCTGCAAATAGAAGTTGCCGAACCTCACCGAAAGTATCAAAAAATACTATACTGCTTTCATAACCAGGAACCAGTCCGCAGTTATCAATTTAATCGTCTTCCCTTCGGGTTAACATGTAGCCCTTATCTGGCCATGCGCATTGTTCGTCAGTTGGCTGAGGATGAAATGCCTCGCTTTTCCGAGGCCGCTAATATAGCCAAGTCAGAACTATACATGGACGATGTAGTAACATCTGTTTTAAAAATAGAAGACGCTATTAAGTTAATTCCGCAATTAATTGAATTATTTTCAACCGCAGGATTTGAGTTAGTCAAATGGGCTAGTCACCCTACCACCCTTATAGAAGGTTTACCTGAGTCGCATCGTACTAACGTTGAGTTTTCGAAAAATGAAAATTTAAAGGTCTTAGGACTATCATGTGTACCCCCCAATAACACATTCTATTTCACTACTTCGAATGTTGACGAAAAATGTACAAAGAGAACTATACTTTCCATGAGAGCCCGACTATTTGATGTTCTCGGTTTTGTTTCTCTCACAATATTGTACGCAAAATTGCTTATTAAAGAGCTCTGGACTAGTAAGATTGACTGGGATGAGACTCCGCCCCCTCATATCATTCAAAGATATACCGCGTTGACCAACGAATTGCCACTCTTATCCAAGATAAATATACCGCGTCATATTGGGGTTTTTTGTTTGTTTTGTTTGTTTCAATGGGGGGGCCTTGCAGCCGCGTGTACTCAGGCCTACTGGCCCATTGTACTTCCCCTATACTCAGGGTCCCTTAGCTAAGTCCTGCCGCCTCCACGAAGGTGGCAAGCCTATTGTAAGAGATCCTCTGGATTTCATGAGGCTCTGGAAAGAGAACCTCCATGTGTCTCCTTCTGGTGGCAACTAGTGCTGCACATTCACAGAGTATATGTTCCGTCGACTCTTCGTCGAGACCGCATCTTCTGCACGAATCGTCATCGATTATGCCGATCGTCTTTAGATGTTTGTTAAGAAAATGCCCCGTGAGCATTCCAACACAAATTCTCAGTTTTCTTCTACTCAGTTGTAAAAGATCCTTGGCTTTCCTTGGAGCAGGTCCAGGTATGAAGAGCTTTGATTGTCTCAAGCCCGGTTGTTCTGACCAGTTTACTAGATGTTGGGTGGTCATCCAGTTCCTGATCGTGTGTATAGTAAAGCTTTTGGGGAGCCCGAATGCTGGCTCCGGCCCAATATAGGCCCTGTCTGAGCCCTCACGTGCCAGAGCGTCAGCTTCTTCGTTCCCCCTTATGCCTTTATGACCAGGTACCCACACAAGTTTCACAGAGTTAAACTGCGCGAGCATCTCTAGCTTTTTCCGACACTCCAAGACTAGTTTTGAGGTCACTTTTACGTTGTCTAGCGCCCTCAATGCAGCCTGGATGTCAGAACATATGCAGATGTGCCTTCTTCTGTAGGCCCTTCTCAAGATTTCATCGCTGCAGGCCATGATCGCGTAGATTTCAGCCTGAAACACAGAAGAATATGAGCCAAGAGGAAAGGATAAACTTAACCTTGGCGATTCTCCGAATACACCAGCTCCTGCGCCCGTTTCCGTTAAAGACCCATCTGTAAAACAAACTAGTGCCTGCGGTCGTACTGCAGGATAGGAGTTGTCTGTCCATGCTGCCCTAGAAAAGGGTAATATGGAGTATGATTTATCAAAGATGTACCTTGCGAGCATGTGGTCACTCTCATGGTTTAGAATGGGATAGGATTCTGTCAGAATGGACAGAATCCTGCCATGGCCCACAAAGGCACTTCTTGTAGTCCACTGCCCAGAGCATTTTAATCTTACAGCGGCTGCCATCGCTTCTCCCTCCACCACTAAGTGCAATGGCGGCAGGTTGAGCAATGTTTCTAGAGCTGCTGTAGGTGTTTTTATTGCTCCGGTTATACCTAAGCAAGCGATTCTCTGGATGTGATTAAGCTGATTCCTTACTGTTTTAACTGAAGTTCTCGGCCACCACACCAAAGCTGCGTAAGTGACTATGGGCCTAACTAACGCACAATATAACCAGTAGGATATATTTGGTTGTAAGCCCCAAGTCTTACCGATCGTACGTCTGCACGACCACCAGATCGCGCATGACTTTTTAACGAATGCCTCCACGTGTTCCGCCCACAACAGTCTACGGTCCAGGATGGCTCCCAGGTACTTAACCGAAGTGGACAGACGTAGCGGTTGCTCAAAAAGAGTGAGATTAGGAACGTCTATCTTCCTCTTATTGGTAAATATCACGAGCTCAGTTTTTGTAGGATTGACTGAAAGCCCATGTTTTGTGCACCAATTCTCTACAACTGACAGAGCCCGCTGAGCTAGCTCGTTAACAGTTCCAGGGAATTTGCCAGTTACTAGGATAGCTAAATCATCAGCATATCCTTGAGTATAGAAGCCCTGATTGTTCAGAGCCCTAATCAATTCATCGATTACTAAACACCATAACAAGGGTGAAAGTACTCCTCCCTGAGGACAACCTCGATGAATGTTCATTCTAACCTTAGTGTCTTTTAAGGTTGCTGTTACTCTGCGCTGCGTGAGCATGGAGCCAATCCACTCCACGAGTGTGGAATTGAAACCCCTCGCTCTTGCGGCTGAGCAGATGGATTCTGAAGAAGTATTGTCAAATGCTCCTTCGATATCAAGGAACATGCCTAGAGCGAGCTCCTTTTCCTTGAGCACCTTCTCCAGTCTAAAGATCAGATGATGAAGGGCCGTTTCGGTAGATTTGCCAGCCTGATAGGCATGTTGATTGTTGTGAAGTGGCCTTTCTTTCAAAGCCCTATCACGAATATATCTATCTATCAGTCTTTCCAGTGTTTTGAGTAAAAACGAGGTCAGGCTAATTGGACGGAAGGATTTCGCTTGGTCGTATGCTGTACGGCCAGCTTTTGGAATGAACACGACCTTGGCTTCTCTCCACGATGTAGGAACATACCTGTGGGCAAGACAAAATCGGTAAAGCTTACAAAGTGGTCCTGCTAATGTTGCGAGGCCCTCTTGTAATAAGGCAGGGAATATGTTGTCATATCCCGGTGATTTGTACGGAGCAAATGTTTTAATCGCCCAGCATACCTTGTTATAGCTTACCACTTCTCGAGAGACCCGCCAGTCCTCTGGTAGGTCTATAATACGTGTCTCCTTCCGAAGTGGTGGTACTCTCTGTACAGCCAGGAAAGTGCGTTTGGAGTAGAGTTTCCAAAGTTTCTCTGTTTGAGTCCGTATAACTACCATCAGGTCGTTTAACAAACTCTAATTTGCCTTTAGGATCCCTTGCAAGAGCCTTTTGTAACCTCGCCGCCCTGGGCATGGATTCCATGTCCGAGCAGAAAGATCTCCAAGAGTCCCTTTTAGAGTCTCTAATGGCCTTTTTGTAACTGCGTTGGGCCTGTTTGTAGCATTCCCAGTCTGCAGAGCTATTTGTTCTCGACGCCTTATTTAAAAGACGTCGTGTTTCTGCTCTGAGTTGCCCTAGTTGATTGCTCCACCAGGGTACTTCTTTGGTTATTTTCCTTGTTTTAAGAGGACAATTGTCTTCGTACGATGTCAAAATAGCCCGTACAGTTCTCCATTCGCCAGGAATTTCTCTGACCCTTCCCGCGAGGTCCTCCCTGTATGAGTCCCAGTTGGTGAGTCGTTTGTTCCTGTATGTGACCGTTACTTTATCGGCCTCCAACCTGAAACAGATATGTCTGTGGTCAGATAAGGACGGCTCCAAAGAAACGTGCCAGTCATTTATTTCACTTGCTATGCCTAAAGAACACAGAGTAAAATCCATGGTCTCCTCCCGTCTACTTGTGACGAAAGTGTGTCTACTACCTCGATTTAGAATTTCTAAATCAGTGGTTGATAGGTGTTAAAGTAAAAACTTTATATTCATTAAGTCACCATTGATAATATGTTTGTTTGTTATGATATATGATGTATCAAGTTGTCCGAGTTTAATCTGTCATATATATATTTATATAATTTCTGTGTTCTTGTGTTCCAATTAAAGCATATTAACGTGTCTACGTCTTCTTTATTCTTCACATTAACATGGTAGCAGAGCGTAGTTGGTAGTTCTTCGTATTTGGAATAAATGCCGTTGTTCTTCAAGGAAGAGGATTAGAAATACATTAAATTATAGGTGTAGGTTTCTAAGATATATTCCTAAGAAACTTGAAGATAGTAAGCATGGAAGTCCATGGGATCGAACGTTTACGAGGTGCTGAAAATTGGAGCACTTGGAAATTCTCTATTCGTAATTTGTTGCGCGGGAGCGAAGGAGCGTATGAAGTATGCATCGGTGAAATAGAAAAACCGGTAAAACCTAATACTGCTGCGCAACAAGCGCAATATCTACTTGATTTTAAAACCTGGGATAAAGCAGACCGTGCTGCCAGCCAAATTATTGTTCGTACTTTGGAAACTAATATAATTGCGTTATTGGTAACATGCGAAACTGCGAGGGATATGTGGCAAAAATTGCACGACATTTTTGAGCAACAAACGAAACAAGCAGCTCATACTGTGCAGGCAGAATTCTTTAATTACCGAATGAATTCAAGGGATTCTATGGTGTCACATATCGCAAAATTTGAAAATTTGATTCTACGAATGCAGCAGCTTAACGTAAAACCTGATGGTTCATCGTTAACTGTAAAACTATTAGATACGTTACCAGAGGAGTACGAGAGCCTTCGGCAAGCATGGTGGGCTAGGCCAGAAAGTCATCAGACATTTCAAAATTTGATTGGATTGCTTACGTCCGAGGAAGCTAGGCGTAAACAACGGGCTAATGAAGAAGAATCAGTAGCCAACAGAAGAGGAAAACTAAGAACACTGAATCTTCTGGAGGGAAGACAAAGAACTTCAAGTGCTACAAATGCGGTGAAAAAGGGCATATCAAGCGCAACTGTCAAAAATCAAAATTGACAGATAACACTGAAGATGAAGCTTTTGTGTGCGAAGTATTGTCAGCCCAGCTAGAAAACGACGCATGGATTGTGGACTCCGGTGCCACTGATCATATTACTCACAGAAGTGAATGGTTTTCGTCGTTTGACAATTTTATGACACCTGTCAAGATCTTCATCGGTGACAAGTCGACAATGGATGCCCTTGGAAGAGGTACAATCAAGTTTGAAGCATTGGTTGACGGCAAATGGATATCTTACAGAATTGAGAACGTCCTCTATGTGCCAGCAGCTAGAAGAAACCTATTTTCGGTAACATTTGCTCTTGACAAAGGTATGAATTTTCGTTCGTTTAAAGACAGATGTGAATTTATGAAAAATGGTATAATCAAAGCTCGTGGCTATCGAGCTGGACAATTATTTAAAATGTTAATTAAAATTAAAGAGCCCACCGAACCGGTTATTAAAGAAGTCAATGTAACAACGAAAAATACTCTTCAAATTTGGCATGAGAAGTTGGGACATCAAAACTTTCGTCATATCAAGCAAATTTTGAAGCAAAACAATGTCGACTTCATTGACAATGAATTATTTTGTGCAGCGTGTATTGAGGGGAAACAGCATCGTAACAGTTTCCAACAACGGCAACAACGTGCGAATGAGCCAGGTGAGATCTTTCATGTTGACCTATGCGGGCCCATGGAGTATACCTCGTTGGGTGGAGCACGCTACTTCATGTGCTTCACGTGTGACTATACAAGACTTCGAATAGTTTATTTTCTAAAGGAAAAGACTCAAACGATGGAGAAAATAAATGAAGTAATAAAAATGGTGAAAACACAATGTGGACGTCCCATGAAGATACTTCAAAGCGATGGTGGCTTAGAATTCAACAACAGAGGCGTTAGGAATCTACTGAAAGAAAATGGTATTATATTTTCTGTTGTAAATCCTTACACGCCACAACAGAATGGTTGTGCAGAAAGAACCAACCGTACTGTTGTTGAACTTGCTCGGACAATGCTTGTTTCTAAAAATTTATCTAAAGTTCTCTGGGCAGAAGCAGTAAATACTACTGTATATATCCTTAATTGAACAGGATCGAGTACTATTGAAGGTAAAACGCCATACGAATTATTTACTGGAAAGAAAGTGAATCTGAAGAATTTTCATATTTTTGAAACCGAATGCTATCTGCACATACCAAAAGAAAAGAGGAAGAAATGGGACTCTGCGGGTCATAAAGGTATATTTGTCGGGTATTCCGAAAATATTGATGGATTTCGAGTTTGGTTGAAAGAGGAAAATAAAATTGTTAGAAGCAGAGACGTCATTTTTCCTTCTGAGACAACTGACCAAACAATGGTACTATTTCCCGTGAAGACTGACACAGTAGAAGAGGTTGAAGAGTCTGCAAAAGCAACTGAAAAACTAAATTCTGTAATTATTGAAGAAGACACTTCGAATAATTCAGTTGAAGATTCTTCAGAAGAATATCGACAACTTCGAGACAGAAGTAAAATCAAACCACCATCTCGGTTAGCTGAAATAATGCTTACAGAGATTGAAGAACCGAGAAATTATGACGAGGCTCTGAAGTCGGCTGATCGACTTCGCTGGAAGGCAGCGATGGGAGAAGAAATGGCTTCATTGGAGGAAAACTCAACTTGGTCATTAGTTGAGTTACCAATTGGAAGGAAAACTATATCAAATCGCTGGATATATCGTCTAAAGCGGGATGCTGAAGGTAAAGTAAATCGATACAAAGCTCGGCTTGTTGCACGAGGGTTTAGTCAAAGAGAGGGCATCGATTACAATGAGACCTTTAGTCCAGTGGCAAGATTTGATACTATAAGAGCCATTTTGAGTATTGCAGCTAGTGAACATTTGCAACTAGCCCAATTTGACGTGAAAACAGCCTTCTTAAATGGAATACTGGAAGAAGATATCTATATGGATCAACCCTTAGGGTTTGAAGATAGTACAAATCGCGTTTGTAAGCTGAAAAGAAGTTTATACGGGTTGAAGCAGTCCCCAAGATGCTGGAATAAGCGCTTCAAGGATGTACTACAAACTCTTGGACTCCATGACAGTACTGCCGATCCATGTCTCTTTTATAGAATAATGGGTGAAGAAAAACTCATCGTTGTACTCTACGTTGACGACGGACTTGTTGCAGCGAGCAAGAACGAAATTATTGAAGAATTTTTAGAGAATTTGAAAAAAGAGTTCAAAATTACAGTTCAACCCATTGGATGTTTCTTGAATATTCTAATTAAACAATGTCATGATAATTCTATTTTCATCTCTCAGCGAATCTACACAGAAGAAATTCTTAAAAGATTTTGTATGGATAATGCAAATCCAGTCTGCATTCCAATGGAAAAATGCCATCTGAGTGAAGAAGGAAATGACAGAAAATTGACAAATGCACCATATCGCGAAGCTGTTGGAAACAAAATGTATCTGGCAGTCGCTACTCGCCCGGATATAGCGTTTGCTGTTAATTATGCATCACAATTCTTAGAACAGCCAGAAGAGAAGCATTGGATTTTGGTAAAGAGAATTTTAAAGTATCTGAAAGGAACAACAACACTAGGAATCAAATATGGTGCTTCGTCAGAAGGGGTTGAACTTGAAGCATACAGCGATGCTGATTATGCTAGTGATCAGAAGACACGTCGTTCAGTAAGTGGAATATTATGTAAATACAGTAATGGTGCCATTCTATGGAGTAGCAAAAGGCAACAGAGTATTTCACTTTCCACTACAGAGGCTGAATACGTAACAGCAAGCGAAGCAACAAAGGACATAATTTGGATAAACCGACTCTTTGCTGAAATTTCGCCGCTGAAAACTGTTCCTGTACTTCGTGTGGATAATGAGAGCGCAATAAAACTGGCCAAGAACCATACATTTCACAAGCGTTCAAAACACATAGAAGTACGTTTTCATTTTATTCGGGAAAGAATTCAAGATGGACAGATGGATATCAAGCATGTCCCTGGTCAAAACCAGTTAGCAGATATCTTGACAAAACCAATTCCACGAGTGCGTTTTGAATATCTGCGATTAATGTTGGGAATGTCTTCCAATGAAATATAAAGTTTTAGGGGAAGTGTTAAAGTAAAAACTTTATATTCATTAAGTCACCATTGATAATATGTTTGTTTGTTATGATATATGATGTATCAAGTTGTCCGAGTTTAATCTGTCATATATATATATTTATATAATTTCTGTGTTCTTGTGTTCCAATTAAAGCATATTAACGTGTCTACGTCTTCTTTATTCTTCACATTAACAATAGGTACTCAAGAAGGGCTTGTCCGCGCGGGTTAATGTTCGTGCTCCCCCATGCAGTATGGTGCGAGTTCGAATCGCAACCTACGATTAGACTTTGATTCTTGGTCCTGCAGTATTCTATCAGTTCCGCCAGCTCCTGAGAGGGTGGAAGTGATGTTGAATCGTAGGGTAGGTAGGCGGAGCATACTACGACGTCTCGATTCTCCTCCCCTGCCTTGTAACGAACCAGGACCGCAACAAGGTCTCTAGAACAGAAATCTGGCAACAACGATGCATTTAGATGTCTTGCGACATAAACGCATGTTCTTGGCCGTGAGTCATTGGTGCAGTAATAAAGTGTCCCAAGATGGGTATCAATACACTTAATCATCCCCTTATCAACATAAGGTTCTTGAATCAGCAATATGTTTGTGTGCAACATTGTCAGCTGACGACTGATAACAGCAGAGGCAGCGATGCAATGTTGCAAGTTACTCTGAATAAAGCTAAGTCCTTTATCAGCCATGAGTGGTCGAGGGCTCCGCTTCGTTTTTCTTTTCGGTCTTTCCGAGCACCTTCACAGACGCCCTAGAAATTTCGAAAAATGGTCAGAAATCGACAGCCTCCAAAGCCTTCAAGGAGTCACTGTCCACTCCCAGAATGAGCACTGGCCCCTTCTGATCGTAGACCCGCCACCTCTCGACCCGGAGTCCCTCGTTTCCTCGTTTAAGCAGGTTTAAGGCCTGTTTCGGTTCCCTCGCGGGACCCGGAACGAGCACAGAAACCCGCTGGAGTTTTTGGAGAGCCTCTCTCTCCACCAACCGGAGAGAAGCGCCCTCCCAAAGGTTTTCGAGTCCTTGAACTATGTTTCGCAACCAGCCCTTGGACTCGTTCTCCGCACAGGTCACCTTAAGGGCACCCTCCGCGAGATAGTTTTCATGGAAGCGAGGAAAGAACCCAGAATCCTCCGGGATCTCCAGCATCGCCTCCGTTATTCTGCCCTGAATGGCGGCGCCCTGCTCAGCCGTCAGTCTGCCATCCGGGTACGACCCGTTCACGATAGCGACTTTCAGCTCGCTGTGCACCGCGCGGGCGTAACTTTGAGGCCTAAGGTCCGGGACCTTTGGCTTCTTAGTTACTTTTTGGGCGCTAGGCGGTGTACTACCTTCAGAGAGGAGCCGTTTCTGACCCTCTCCAGTGGTAGTCTTTCCGCCTTCCTTCTGGCCTGAGCCACTAGCAGCCGATCCCTGGACTTGGGACGCCGCTTGAGCCCTCGCCTTCTGGGCGCGTCGCTTCTCAGCTCCCGACATATTGGGGTAGTCGATGGCAGTATCGTAAATATTGTTGCATTTTGTGATGCTAGTTTGAAAGCGTATAGATGCGCAATTTATCTTCATATAACAGACATACATAATAATATTAGCGTTCGGCTTGAGTGTTCTAAATCAAAAGTATTTCCGGTAAAAATTATTACCCTGGTGCGCTTGGAATTATGTGCTGCACTGTTACTCTCCAAACTTGTACGTCTCGTTTATAATCAGTTCAATTCTCGCTACCCCATAGCGAATAATTACGCCTTCTCGGACTCCACAATCGCGCTCTCTTGGATTAAATCGTCGCATCATCGTTGGTCTATTTTTGTAAATAACCGCATCGCTCAAATCCATGGAAATTTAGATCCCGCTTGTTTTCATCATGTCACGGGAAGTAAACCCGAGTGATTGCCTGTCACGTGGTACTTTGCCTTCACAATTAGTAGAGCTTACTTTATGGTGGAGTGGTCCCTCATGGATTCTTTCTCCACCTTCCTCCTGGCCTATCAGTTCCATTCCCTCGTTACCATGCGAGCAACTTCCCGAGTTTAACTCTAAAACATTTACCGCAACTTCTCAGTGCAAGCCCAATGTTCTTTATACTTTGGCTCATCGCGTCATCCTGGGATAAATTACTTCGTATAGTAGTGTATATCCTCAGGTTTATAAATAAATTACCACATTCAAATAAAATACTAATTTCCGAAATAAATACCGCAGAAATATACGTCCTTAGAGCATTACAAAATGTTCACTTCGCAGACGACATTTCACACCTTAGTAAATCTAACGCACTAGCTAAATATTTACGCAAATTCTGTCCCTTTCTCGATGAAAATGGTGTCCTGCGTATAGGAGGCAGATTATCAAATTCGGAGTTGCCTTTCTCGGCGCAACACCCCTCACTTCTCCCGAAACAAGACCATATAGTGAATCTCATCATAGATCACTACCATAATAAAAATTGCCACACAGGTCCGAACCTCTTAATGTCCATTCTTCGGCAACGTTTCTGGATACTGTCTGCCAGAAATGTTGTCAGAAAAAGAGTCCATATGTGTAATAAATGCTTCAGGTTGGCACCCACTCATCCCACACCTAAGATGGCTGATCTTCCTTCTTATCGTGTCCGAGAAGCTAAGGCCTTTGTTCACACTGGTGTGGACTACGCCGAACCCCTTAAGATTACCCTTAGTAGGCGCCGTGGTCAGCGGTCGCAAAAGGCTTATATATGTCTTTTCATATGTCTCACGGTAAAGGCAGTACATATTGAAGTAGTGTCGGACTTAACTACTGATTCATTCTTGGCAGCATTTAAAATATTTATTTCCCGCCGTGGCCCTGTTTCATATATTTACTCGGACAACGGCACCAACTTTGTCGGAGCAAAGGCTAAACTGGACGAGATGTATAAATTTCTCTTTTCTTCCAATATGCAAAATTCGCTATATAAAGAAATCCGCAAATGGAAAATGATACCTCCGCGTGCGCCACATTTCGGCGGCGTGTGGGAATCTAATATTAAAAGTTTTAAAACTCATTTATTCCGTGTCATAGGTACTCAGATTTCGACCTACGAAGAACTACTTACAGTAGTAGTTCAAATCGAGGCCTTATTAAATTCACGACCGCTCTGTTTATTATCTTCTGATCCGCAGCCAGAGATACTTACACCCGCACATTTTATTATGGCAACTCCACTTCAATATTTACCCGCAACGGAAATAATTGATGATAGTATAACTCCTGCAAATAGTAAGGAATTACTGGATAAGTTAGTGCAATCATACTGGAAAAGGTGGAGGCTAGAGTATCTGCACACGTTGCAAGTCAGACAAAAATGGTACTCAAGTGATAATCCAGTTAAAGTTGGAACAATTGTTTTAGTGGATCAAAGTGATGCTCCACCGCTTCACTGGCCTTTGGGCGTAGTGGACGAGGTTTATCCAGGAAGTGACAATATTATTAGGGTTGTCTCAGTTAGGACACAAAATGGTCGAATTAAGCGACCTATTATTAAACTCTACTCTATACCATCACAATAAATAACGCAATCATCAATCAGTTTCTATTTTTAAGTTTGTTTATTTAAATTTAGTCCTATTTTGTTACGTAAAGTTTGGGATTATCTCTTAGTTTAAAATTATAATTCACTCATTTTATTATTAATTTTGTATTGAAAGTTCTGGCAGCTTTCACGGCGGGGAGCATGTTCGCGCTGCTTACAAGAAGGTGGCGCCATCTCATGTGGGCCTCGCCGAATCTTGCGGCATTGTGTCGCACGCAAGTTAGTTCTCTCTCTCTCTCTGTCATAAACGAAGGAGAGTAGTAATTATTGTATTAGCCGCATCGCACGTGTTTTTTTTTTGCACACCTTAAAAAATCATAAAGCTAATTTACCGCACCGCAATTTAATTTATGTTACATACACCACTAACTTATTTAGTGCATGAGCTATATACGATATTCACGCTGCCGCTTTCCTGCATCATACCAGCCTTTGGATGCAATTGAACTTTGGATTCCAGGTGAGTCTGCATGTAGCATGGTCTGTCTACCTGTCTTGTCAATACAGCGTCGAATTATCTAAATTTCCCGCATCAAAATTTAACCGTCCACACCGCCCCACGGGTGTAGACTATTTACACGTATGTACACCCCAGTTTCTCTATACTTCATTTCACATAAGAAAATAGTAGATGGGCTTGAGAGCCGACCGGTTATATATGCATTAAATAAATAATTTAAATTTGTGAAACCAAACTTTGTCAATAATGAATATTTTTATATGTAAAATTGTTCAAGACCTGAATATTAAAAATTATAACAAAACATGGTTAATCATCACTTAATTCTGTAGATTTTATTTGATAATTGACAACTTACAGGTGATATTTTTTTTCGTTTTAGTGTAAACTATGTTTGCATTAATGACCAATCAAAGATCAGAATTTATATCCCTATCTAAACCAACGCTAATTTCTTACGTGAAACGAAGGATAGTAAATTTGATACTCAGTCCTGTATCTCCGTCCACATCTTTGTATAAATTACTTAATTACTAGGAGATACATGTTTTCGTCGTTGTGTACATCAGCATCAAAATTATTGTTTCTATCGTAGTTTTTCAATTTAAAAATAAAAAAAACAACATTTATTCGCTCATGATTAATTAGACATTATTAGTATTTGTTTACTACCACGCTACCACGCAAACTAACTACTCGGTTTTTTAATTAACTTTTTATCCTTTTTAACTTCCATTGTGGCCAAATCAGCCCTAACCAACCGCAAATAAAAATACTAGCTGTCAGTGCCATGGCAACTGCTTTCAAATTTCACGTGGTCAAACTTGCTTAGTTACCTGCTGCCAACTCCGATTAGCTTTGCACAGCCTCTCCCATTATGACGTCATTAACTGAGGCAAGTCTCTAAAGTGAATTAGAATCGGTCCCCTGGGGACTACTTTGAGATTGTCTCAGTTAATGACGTCATTTTTGTTACCACGGTTTTGTTATAGGAATCAAATGTTTAAAAATAAATTTAAAATAAAGTTTGAAGGAACAAAATAATAATGTTATTAACCTGAATTTTTATTTCGGATATACAGGGTGTAAATGAAATAAGTGCATTAAATTTAACCAGTAGTATAACTCGGCGAGAGCAACAAGATTTCTTAATAACTTTTTCTCGAAATCGCATATTTTTTAGAATTTGTACCACCCCGTACATTGACGAGTCGTTCCAAATATTTTTGTGATAATTGAATGCAGTGGCAATAGCTACGAAAAATTTTGTTTTAGCAATTGACAGTCCTGTCAATTATTGCAATTAAATTTTGACATTAGTAATAAACTTGTTTATAAAGTAAAATTCTGTCAAAATACGAGTACACAGACATTTTAATTACTTACCTATGGTTTATTTATTTATTTTTTACTCGTATCTGTACTACATTCTACTTGACATCACTGTTGACATAAAGACAGTGTCATGGAGTTGCCAACGCATTTGAACGGAGCGTTTCCAAATCATCACCAAATCATTCTGTTCTTAATATTCGCACATTTGTTAATCTTGTACATCTTTATCACATCTTACTACGGAGTGTCACATATGAAAATTTTTAAAAAAGCAACAGTTATATCCATAACATATGCAAAAAGTTCTATGTTTTCAGCACATAACAGACTTCAATTTTGGGAATGGCTCATAATGTTCATTAATGAGACTGAATTTACTTGGGAAGATGTATTTATTATGCACAATACACATCTCGACAGACGAAAATGCTGTAAAATTTTTCATTAAAACATATTTGAGCGGGCACAATAAATGGACGACTAATTATTGGTACTCATGTACCTCTTTTAAATGGACAAAAGTTTGTATTTACATTTTTTGAATAACGTATTTAAACTATAATGATTTATCGACGATAAATAATCATCTCATAACCTAATAACTATGCTTTTGCTCTTCCTGTCGTTACCTCACCTCGCCCCTCCTTGTCTTCCACTATTCACAGGTGATTAAAAAGCCTGGTTTAATACACAACTTTATAATTTCGTTATTCAAAATTATATTTCTTTATTTTAAAAATTGTGCTATTACGAATTAATAAATAATAAATGTTATTTCCGTTGATTTGTTTATTAATTACTGTGACTGCAAGTGTAACCGATAACCGACAATTTTTGAGCTGTTTGTATCCCACCTGATTACTGGAACAGCCATTTGTTCTCCATGGGCGCGCGCCGAAATATGCATTAAATCTTTAAAGAATTTTAACTCAAAATCTAAAAGACTTAGAAAAAAAAGTTATTAAGAAATATTGTTGCTCTCGTCGAGTTACATTACTGGTTAAATTTAATGCACTTATTCCATTTACAGCCTGTATCATTTTCGATCCAGCAATAAGATTAATAATTTCGTTTCTGTTTCTGTTTCGGATTTTTTTTTCGTTTATCGTTTTCATTTCTGTTCTGTTCCGGGTCTCTAATTTTTTAATAATTCCATTTTTTGTTGGTAATTTTGAATGTTAAAATGACATTTTTGTCATAAATAGTTTATAGATACTGGAAAATAGACTAATTGCATAAGTGAACAAATAATTATGACTAACTACTCTATGGTAATATTTAAAAATATAGACCAGAAAAGTGTAACGGTCAAATTTAGGCGCCAAATTCAAACTCAGTTCATAACGCTGAGAACATAATTTTAAGCGCCGTGTATTTCTTACCAAGGAAATTTTGCCTCAACTTTAAAGGCCGAGAAATCTCATAAAAGTAAATCTCTTATGATAAACATTATATGTGCTACCTAGAATGATCCTGTATCTCCAGATTCGTACAATAATATTCACATGAGCTGTACACATTTTATAATTATTTAAATAAAAATACAACACTACAAAATTCAATGAACGTATATCTCGTGATCCTACAACTTCGGCACGCAGCCAATCGCAGCATAGTTTGTGTTGCACTTGACGCATTTATAGGCGGGTGAGGGACTGACTATTCACGACTTTCGGAATTTTAACTTACACGTAACATTTTATTTTCTAATAATTTATATACTCTACCTTTTCAAGGATTTTAAACAGTTGCAATCTATTACTGAATAAACAAACTATCAAATCCTTAACAAGAGCTGCTTAATTTGTTTTACAAAATACCTTTTTTTTAGCAGTAAAATCACACTTCCATAAACTATACTAAGGAATTCAAACTATGAACTCGCGCCAAAGGAAATTCTAACCTTACTTTTTTGGTCATGTACGTTTATATTTATATTTCTTTCGGTTGAAGAAAAAATAGTATGTGTTATTCAGATTAAAAGAGATCTTTGTTTAGCCACAAATTAAAAAAAATGTTCGTAAAACAAATTATACACAATCTACTAGTTGTATTATAATTCATAGTACCTACGTACCTACCGCCGTTTAAATTGATTTTTTCACGGTTTAATGTAACTAGCGCCATCTCTAGTCTAATAGACTATAGATTTTAATATTACAGATTTAACACTGAAAATCTACTCATCCCGTCCCAATTCAGTCCATTTTATCACTTGTATGATTATGCATTCTGAACATTACGTCATAAGTGGAGGGGGTAACTTTATCACTTGTGGGATTTGGGAACTGTGCGATTATCACTTGTGGCATTGCTACGCTTTATAATTTGTGGGATTGTGCATTCTGAACATGACGTCATTGGTGGTGGGGTAATTTTATCACTTGCGGGATTTGGGAACTGTGCGATTGTCACTTGTGGCATTGCTACGCCGTATAACTTGTATGATTATGCATTCTGAACATTACGTCATAAGTGGAGGGGGTAACTTTATCACTTGTGGGATTTGGGAATTGTGCGATTATCACTTGTAGCATTGCTACGTTTTATAACTCGTGGGGTTGTGCATTCTGAACATTACGTCATTGGTAGTGGGGATAACTTTATAACTTGTGGGATTTGGGAACTCTGACATTTGTGAGGCGTAGGATTTGTGAACTGCAGGATTATCACGTGTGGCATGTTTCGCCAATACCAACCTAAAGTGATTTGACGTAATTCCTGGTATAACTATCTGACAGATAAAAATGCATTGTAAAAGATAGTCTTGTTTATCGAAGGTATAATTGCTAGGATAAAGTTACCTATACCTCCGATAGCTATACCATAGTTTATCCATTAATTGTAAAAGTGGGCCTATATAAGTTAAATGTTTTTCAAGTGTTGCCCTTAATTTTTCTAAAATGGTTTATTTCGTTCGAAGTGAAAAATGATGAGAAATTGCACATTTTTACAGTTTAGTCACTACGCGTAGTGCAAACTATCTCTGCAAGATAGCAGTACACTCGAGTAGTCGGTAATATAGAATTTATGAAAAATAGCGCGCAATTACTCGTATAATGAATAGTGATTTTACACACATTTTTCCTACTTGACACTCACGTCATTGATTTTTGAACAACAAAATAACAAGTAATTTTATATTTATCTTTGTCTTACTTATGGTTTCTCCATTCTGTCTTCGATACGTATGTCTAATAGCTTAATTTTAAATGTACATATTTGCCAATGTTATTTTTATAATATATTGGCGATATTTACCCTTTTCCATAATGATTTTCATACTTTCATTCGTAAAATCGTTTAGTTTAAGAATAACATAATTTAGTATAAAATTTACAAATTTAGGTTAAATTTTGAACAATTTTGGATTACGAACACATGGATTTCAAACGACAGGGTGCAACCTTTTACTTGCCGCAAGTGTAAACATGTATAAATGAAGAAAATTTTATTCCAACTAAAATTTCAGCTTTGTAGACCATTAAAATGTCGATTAAAATGGTTTGTAAAAAGTTGGAACAGATATCAAAACAGGCAGACAGGCAGACAGGCAAACAGACAACGCAAGTTAAACAAGTGAATGAAATAAAAGTGATTAGTGATTATGATAAATAACTAAAGATGTATTAAATACGTACATAACTCGGTGCTACATAATGAAGATAAAATATATCATTTTAATGATAGTTATATTACTCCGGAAAATAAAAAGGTCAATACACTTGTATTTTATAAGTGTGACCATGACTAGTCTATGACGGATTATATGACATATTTGCCCTGTACACAAAATTGTTTGAGATATGTAGGTAATCACGTTTCCATCACTACCTGTATCATTTGATTCATAGGAACATCAAACTATGACGAGAGGGTCATGTAAGAAAAATCGGTGTTTATATATTAAAAAACTTTAATTAATAACATTTTTTCTAAATGACAACAAATAGTTGACATTTTGAATTTCAAAATCACAATCTATTTACAATACCAAAAATAATGTGTTGTATTTATTATTGATTGATACAAGCAGAAGCAGGTGAAGTTTAATATGTATAGTCTAATCAACGAATGATTCTAGCCGGAAAGTCAATAAGCAGAAAAACTGACTTCGGGACTTACTTTGTACTGGTTAGAAAAAAACATATTAAAAGTCCTTGACCCTCGGGTGCGCGCAAGGGGGGAGGGGAGCACTTCAAAGGTCCCTTTTTGTTTTTTCGAGTATATCTCAAAAACAGTTGGTCCTGTAAAAAAATTCCTTGCATAAAAATTGTAGCTGATAAAATTTACTACATGTTCTATATTTGAGGTTTTTTTCTATCTCCAGCCGTGAACGAGTCACACGCTTCTGTAAACCGCTGTTACGAAAAAACATTATTCGCGCCACATTTTTCGTCAAACTTTTCTCTCTAGCGCCTCAGCCTTTCATTGTACATAAAAATTTTAGAAAGGAAGCTGTAGAGAATCAAATTTCCTTCAAAATTACCATTTTCTCTTAAGCTGATCCAAGGTTGGAGCGTTTTTAAAATTTTAGTTGAAACCTGCGACCCCGATAAGAACCAGTACTTTGCAAAATTATTGCATATTTAATTGAGTTTTAATTAAATAAGTTTTATTACAAATGATTTTGATTTTTGGTTGGTAAAATTTTACGTCAGAAAATCAATGAGTTTTGACATAAATCTAAATACATCAGGCGCACTCAAAAATTCTACGAACTGTTTAAATATATATTGTAACGTGTAAGCACCGCCACTGCGCTGAACAAGAGTCTAAGTATAGCGATGATATAATTGCGCTAGTAGCCGGGCGACGTAAACAGACGAGTCGCGACGTGTTTAATTACTTCCGGTCTCCTAAACATTTTGTTATTTTTATTGTTATGGGGTCGAATATTCTAGAGCTCTATAGAATGGCAGCTATATAAAAGGTACGCAGCTTTGCCCGCGAGTTAATTACTTAGTGGAAGAGTTACAAAGTCAGCTGAGTAGTGAGTTAAGTAGCATAGCAGTATCGTGGTGAGCGTATGCAGTATAGTGAGTGTCGAGTGGAGTACTCGAGAAGTTACTGGGATAGTTGTGGATGTGAATACTCGGTAGTGTTGACGAGTTTTGGGAAACTATAGTGTACGAGGACAGTAACGGCTATTCTAGAAGTGACTGGTATACTGGGATAGCTGTGGATGTGAGCACTCGGTAGTGTTGGCAAGTATTGGGAAGCTATAGTGTACGAGGACAGTAACGGAGAGTCTGGAAGTTACTGGTATACTGGGATAGATTTAGATGTGAATACTCGGTAGCGTTGGCGAGTATTGGGAAGCTATAGTGTACGAGGACAGTAACGGCGAGTCTGGAAGTTACTAGTATACTAGGACGGCTGTGGAAGTGAATACTCGGTAGTGTTGACGAGTATTGGGAAGCTAGATTATACGAGGACAGTAACAGCGAGTTAAGAGTGGATACTCGGCATTTGTGTTGAAGAATTGGATCGGACAGTTGAATGTGATATAAATAAGTACTGATATAAATATTGCGTAAACAGTCTACAAGAGCCTGCAACAAACCAACAGTCTAAGTTTGGAATACGTATTGGTAAAATAAATGAACATTTAGTTTAAAAAGTATAGTAAAATAAATAGCGTGACAATAAATAGTCGGCTTAATTCTTTAAATAAATAAATAATCTTAGTGTTTAAGTAATTAGTTATATTCTTAGCCTTAAATTATTATTTAATATTTGTTTAACCATAATAATAGTCATTGTTATTATCTTTTTAATACTTATTTATCGTTTTAATAAATATTTATTTTAATTAGTAATAATTGTCGTATATTTTCACTTCACCCAAATAAATGAAAACGTTACAATATTATCAAAATGTACAAAGTTTATGCAATAAATTCGATCACTTATACTCCACTATGCATGCACTCGAACATGACATTATTGCACTTACGGAAACCTGGTTCCATCCCATCCCAACATCCTACACATCTTCCGAGCTGAACGCAAATTTGGTGAATGTGGTGTGTCTCGTGGAGGCGGAGTTCTCACAGCAATAAGAAATACTGTTAAGAATACTTGATAATAATTAATGATTGACAAAACTCCAAGGAATCTAGTTGTAAAAAAATAGTTGAACAATAATGATTTTGATTGATATGTAATTATATTGTAATGTCAATATTGAATGTAATTTTATAATTAAAATAAATACAGTTATTTATTAGAAGGATAAGTAGGTTCTTTATTCATAAAACTTAACTGGTTATGGGCCCAGGCGGACTCGTTAGCCACGAAATAGAACGAGAAATTTAATTCGAAGTGTTGCTCTATTGATCATTAACCGAGAAGCAGTGTGAATTTATCTGTAGTGTGGATTTAAATGATCATATGAAGTGGAGCGGTATAAGCAAATTAATGGGTAAAGATACCTACGATATATGGAAGTTTCAAGTAAAAACTATACTAGAAGCATCCGGAAAATGGAATATTGTTTCTGGCGAAGAACAATATCCTGCAGATGGTTTAGATGAAGATATGATAGCTTGGAATAAATCTGATGCAGAAGCTCGCAGAGTTATTGTCACATCTATTAATGACAGTTGTATATCACATATAACTGAATGCAAGACTGCAAAGAGTATGATAGATATTTTAGATGTCTTATATGGCAGTAAATCTGATATGTCACTGCATGTACTTCAGACTCAGTTTCATTCATTTAAGTATAATGAGAAAAATTCCGTTGCTGAAAATGTGACTAAAATTCGGAAATTAGCACAACAAATGGAATCATTTAATGAGAAAGTGTCAGAATCCATGCTAATTACCAAAATTTTGATGATGTTACCTCAACGATATCAACATTTTCATAGTGCCTGGGACTCAGTTGTAACAAAAGATAAGACAGTAAATAATCTACTTGGACGTCTTATAATCGAAGAAGAAAGAATGAAAGTTAGAGAAGATAATGGATGTTCATCGATAGATGCAGCCTTATACGCCAAGAAGTATCAGACAAGCACGAATTCATCAAAGAAAAATTTTCATTGTTACCGTTGCGGGAAATTTGGTCATATTGTCCGCGATTGTCGCAAAGAAGTAAATAAGTTTAAGAGCGGAAATAGTATAAAGCCAACAGATCGATTTCCATGTTATATATGCTCAAAACTTGGACACTTCGCAAGAGATTGTCCTAAAAAAGGAGAAAAAGACCTGAAAACTGAATCTTTTGAAAAACAAAAATTTAGACGTTTTGATAGGAATGCTCTCATAATAATTAATTTATCAACAAGAGAATTAGCAGAATTCAATAAAAATGTATTAAATGATATTTGGCTACAAGATTGTGGAGCAACTGAACATATGTGTCCAAGGCTAGAATGGTTTATAAATTACTCGAAACTTCAAAAACCTGTTTCGATTCGAATTGGGGATGGTACAGAAATGAAAGGAATTGGAATTGGAGATATTGAAGTAGATGCATTTAATGGAAAGATGTGGACAAAAACTATTTTATGCGATGTTTTATATGTACCTAAACTCAATTTTAATTTATTTTCTGTAATGTCTACTTTAGAGAAGGGAATTGAACAGCGTGCAAATGCCAAAGAATCATTATTTTTATTGGACGGAGAAATACGTGCTATTGGTGAACGATTTGGTAAAATGTTTAAGATGAAATTCCGTCGCCCTGAATATAGAGAAGATAATTTGACCTTTGGACTAACAAGAATTTCTACCAAAATCGAAAGTTTGAAGAAATGGCACGAGAGGATGGGTCATCAGAATGTTCGATATGTCCGGGAAAAGTTAAAGTCACAGAATGTAAAATTTATTGAAGACTGGGATGACTACATATGTGAGGACTGTATGTATGGTAAATTACATCGGTTACCTTTCTCAGTTAGCAACTCAAGAGCAAAAGAAATTGGTGAACTTATACATATAGATCTATGTGGTCCAATGTCTACAGAATCATTAGGAGGATCGCGATACTTTCTTCAATTTCAAGATGATAAATCGAAGTACCGGATTATCTATTTTTTGAGATTTAAAAATGAAACATTTGCAAAATTAAAACAATATCTAAAATTAGTAGAAAACAAAACTGGAAGAAAAGTAAAAGTATTGCGAAGTGATAATGGGACAGAAATTGAAAATGAAGAGATTTGTACTTTTTTGAAAAACGAAGGCATTCGTCATCAGTTGACGGTACCATATACTCCCGAACAAAATGGTCGGGCTGAACGTGAGTTTCGCACAATAGTAGAAATGGCTCGTACTGTACTACATACGAAGAAATTGTCTAGAAAATTATGGGCTGAAGCAGTAAACTACGCAGTTTTTACACTGAATTTAGTAGGAAAAAGTCCTGAAGAAAATCGAAGTCCATCTGAAATATGGTTCGAACAAAAGGTAAATTTGAATTCTATTAGAATTTTTGGATGTACATGTTACATTCATATACCTAAAGAAAAACGTTTGACGCAAAAAGTAAGAAGGCAATTTTAGTAGGGTATTGCTCCGAAACGAAAGGTTATCGTGTGTATATACCTGAAGAACAGAAAATTGAAATATCTCGAGATATAATATTTGATGAAAAAGTGGAAATTAAAAAAGAAATTGTAAATATTGTTTTAGAAACAGGGGAAGAAAGAAGTAAAAAGAAATCTGAAATTAATGTAAACCCTGAACTTGAAGAAAGAACTGAACTCATAACTCCTGTCGAAGAATTTAACGAACTTGAAGAAAGAACTGAACTCATAACTCTTGACGAAGAAATTAACGACAATTCAAGAAGTAAGCATTATACATTGAGGAACAAAAGAATGTTAAAACAACCACAAAAATTTGAAGATTATAATTTAAATCTTATCACAGAATGCGAAGATATCTCTGTTAAGAAAGCTCTCGAAGATATACATTGCAAACAAGCAATGGACGAAGAAATAAAAGCACTGGAAGAAAATGAAACTTGGCAACTTGTCGAAAAACCAGATAATGTGAAACCACTTTCATGTAAGTGGGTGCTACGAATAAAAGAAGATGGTAGATTCAAGGCTCGTCTAGTAGCAAGAGGCTTTGAGCAGAGAGAAGGTATTGATTATAGCGAGACCTTTAGTCCTGTAACAAGATACGAATCTGTTCGTTTGATGTTAAGCTATGCATCTTTTGAAAAAATGGAAATTTTAACATTTGATGTGAAAACAGCATTTCTTCATGGTGACTTGGAAGAAAATATATACATGGTTCAACCAGAAGGTTATGAAGATTTTTCAGGAAGAGTTTGCCATCTTAAAAGGAGTTTGTACGGCTTGAAACAAGCCCCAAAGAAATGGAATGAAAAATTCACAGAATTTCTGAAGCAGTTAAATTTTAAATCTACAAATTCGGATCCATGTGTTTTTGTACGAAACAAATCATCAAAAATTATCATCGCCTTGTTTGTTGATGATGGTTTAGTTATAGGAACAAAAAGGTATGAGATGGACGAGATCTTGAAGAAAATAAATACAAGATTTAAAATTAAAATAAACTCACCTAAGAATAATGAAATCTTTTATTTGGGAATGAAGATAAAAGCAAATGCAGAAGGAAAAATCTTTATAAATCAACCGGAGTACACGAAGAAAATTCTAAAAAGATTTTCCATGGAAGAAGCTAACAAATCCAGTACTCCAATGGAACTTGGCGAAGATTGGCAAGATAAAAAGTTAGTAAAGGCACCATATCGTGAAGCAATTGGAAGTCTTTTATACTTGGCCACTAGTACAAGACCTGATATAGCTTTCGCTACAAATTTTTTAAGTCGAAGTATGGAGAACCCGAAGCAATGTCATTGGAATGGTATAAAGAAGATTTTGCGATACTTACGTGGAACTTCGAATTACGGAATATTGTATAACGGAAGTGGTAAAATGATAGCATATTCAGACTCGGATTTTGCTGGAGATTTAAATGATCGGAAATCCACAAGCGGTTTTTTGTTCTTGAATGCAGGAGGAGCTGTAGCTTGGAATACCCGAAAACAATCAACAGTAGCTTTGTCAACAGCAGAAGCGGAATATATCTCGGCTTGCGAAGCAACAAAAGAAATTGTCTGGCTACGTAACTTAGCAATTGAAATTGGTATGTGTGAAAAAGAACCCATCAAACTTTTAATGGATAACAATTCTGCTATTCACATAATTAAAGGTGATGGAAAATTTGCTAAGCGAACGAAACATATTGATGTGAAATATAAATATATTTTGGAAAATTTAGAAAAGACAATTACTGTGCATCATGTATCAAGCGTGGAACAGTTAAGCGATATTTTAACTAAACCTCTTCCGAAGTTTCGTTTTGAAATGTTACGAACGAAGTTAGGAATTTTGTCAACTAATAATTAAGGAGGAGTGTTAAGAATACTTGATAATAATTAATGATTGACAAAACTCCAAGGAATCTAGTTGTAAAAAAATAGTTGAACAATAATGATTTTGATTGATATGTAATTATATTGTAATGTCAATATTGAATGTAATTTTATAATTAAAATAAATACAGTTATTTATTAGAAGGATAAGTAGGTTCTTTATTCATAAAACTCAACTAATACCTTATGTGAAAGTAAAATAAATTTGTGCGACAATCTAGATATACTATCAATATTGATGTTTCTTGTGTAAAAATTCTTTTAAATCACTGTGAATGTTTATATCCCTCCCGACATGAATTTTCATTGTTATACTAAAATTATTGAATTTTTTGAATCTTTAACATTTATTTTTAGATAAAAAGCCATAATTTTGGGTGACTTCAATATACCCGGGTTTATACCACAATGTGTTGCTCCTGTTGTTAATATTATAAATAACTTCTTTTCCTTATTAACTTCTTTTCCTTTTATGATTATAAACAATTTAACGAAATCACAAATTCTAGTCGTTTACTAAAATTGGTAATCTCAAATCTATCTTGTTCTGTCACTCAATGAATCGTCCATCTGTAACATCGAATACTTACCCCATCCAACACTAGTGATGAAAAAGTAACTACATGAGTACTCGTTACTCGATGATACCCGAAGTAACGAATAACAATCCGAGAGACAAGTCCTTACTTTTGATTTGATTACTTAGTACTTTGTATTAAATTTGTAAATGAATAAAGTTCCTAAATGTCATTAAAGAATACAAACTAGCACCCTCTACTATCAGATAGAAAATTAAACAGCTTGTAATTACAGATATCTGTATTGAAATATTCTACGATTTAATAAAAATAGAATTCCCCTATTTTCTGAAGGTAAGGAAATGCGTCATTTTTTTGCATTTGTGAATGTCACAGACCAAAAATATACTATAGAGATAGGCGACTCCTATGTTATTCATTGTAACCGTAATCTGACGCCAGCTCGTGGTAGGTACGAACACTAAGTGGCCATATGGTACTCGGTCAGTGGCCATTTATTTAAATAAAAGAGGAAGAAAAAAAGAAACGATACAAAATAGTTATTTATGTAACAAGTGTGTAAAGTAGTACTTTTTTGGTCAAGTGCGATGTTTCCGAATGCGGAAATTGTAGCACGAGACAAAAAATACTATTTTACGCACGTGTTGCATACAACATTTTTCCTAAAACCGAAATGGTATTGATGTTTCTCATAATACTGAGTGTACAGGCATCCAGCAGCTTTAAATACTGTTAGTAGTCTTTTTCATAACACTGTACAAAATGTAACTTAAACACTTGGAAGAATATCAGACAGACGATGATTATTCTTTTATAATGTACAAATTGTACATTTAATATTAATATTAAAAATTAGGTTAGGTTAGAATATATGTCAAAAAATGTTAAAGTTCTTAAAAATTAAATTAGTACTCAATCTGTTAAAAAAAATATTAGATTTCTTTCATTTACAGTTAATATTCATATTTATTAATAAATTTTATTACTTTCATTATTATTTACTACTTAATTATATACTTGACAGGTAAATTAACCGAATTTTAATGTTGCCTAGCAACGCTTATTTATTTTTCAAGCACTAGTGCGTGAAAAGTACTTTTCACGCACTATTGCTTGAAAAGTGACACTTTACACACGGTTGTAGGAAAAACACTTTATACAAAAAAATATCAATTTTATTTTTTAAAATGTTTACAAAACATATGGCACATTTTTTGATATTTGTCCAGAGTTTGTGTATCTGGATTAACTCGTTTTTTCTCTTTTAATATTTGGTTTTTTTCCTTTACAAACATATATAATATAAAGAAACAACACAACACTTCATTATTTTTCTCGGCATCGTAATTACAAAGAAAACAAACAAAGAACAAAACTAAAGTGCACGAAACTATAAGACTTGTAGGTCGAACAACAAAAGCAAAGTGGAACGATGAAACGTAACGGCCAACAACGTGAACATGAATTTGAATTAAAGCTTGGAACGGGAAAGGCATGACATTCAGAGTCATCCGTCAGACGGTACGAAAACTAAAACGTGGTTTCATGGTCACCCATAAGACTTTCCCATCTATATAATATATTTTTGGTCTGTGGTGAATGTGTAAAACGTTAAAGTAAGTACATACATTTTCATTTATTTTTAGAACTTATCATGCTATTTTAACTATAATTTTTGGAATATACTATTAAATATAAACGTGTTGAATTGAACAAATGCTAAAACATTGAAAAATATTTTATAGATTTAATATGGAAGAAAATGTCAAAAGAAGCTCTACATGGCTTCACTTTTCGGTTGTTTCTCCAAGATGTGCAAAATGCAATATATGTGGGTCTAAATTTTCGTATAAAGGAGGCTCAACTTTTGATCCAAAAAAAAAAAAACATTTGGAAGCGCTATATCACAAATTTATTCAAAAAAATGTTTTACCAGTAGCAGCTTCTGCATTTACACCGTCAAAATCAACACCAGTTGGAGGTAAATAACTTAATAATTGTAAAAAAAATCTGATGTGGCCAGCACATGACCTCTCGCCAATTCCATGTTAAAAATAGCAATGAGCTTTAAGTAAAGTATCATTTCCTATTGATGTTTCAAATTATATACGATTCTTAAAAATCAAATTTGAGAAGTTTTGGATCATAATTTAATATATTGTCTCCTAAATTTCAACACCGGCTATCTCATTTTTGGCGAAACGACTTGTCAAACTTTTATTCACAACTTCGCAAAAAAATTATTTTAGTTGGCCATTGTTGTAATATTTGTGATTCACGAGCTTTCTAGTGACCGGATCGGAAAATCGATTTCCTGCGAAATTTAGAATAAATAGGTTGATACCTCGTTTTGTCCTAAAAATGAGAGCCGGTGTTGCCACTTACGCGACGATATTTTTCCTAGAAAATCTGTTTATAACTTTAAGCACAGACAAACATACCCAGATGCACAGCCTTACGGGTAAACGTGTGTTTAATTTTTTTCTGTAGTTGTTGCAACTGTACTAGATGTCGGCAGTGTAGAGTGCTGATCACATTGGACCAAACAATTATTGTGCATTGACAGTATTTAGCTGGCTCACTCGAATTGTACACTTTTACTTTCAGTTGCTTTGGGCGGCCGCCTGGGGTCTGGGGTTTTGTTCGCAAACCAAGAACTCTGAGACTGACTATCAGCATCATGCAAACAAATTTCTGACCGGATATATCAAAATCTTATTTGATTTGACTGTTTTGGCTCTTATTAACTATAAGGAATAATTAGAATCCCAAGCCGGAATAAGTCCAAGAATTGCATTTTTCGATATTTTTAGCGTTTACATTGTAATATCTCACGAACTATTAAAAATAAATTATTCAAATTTTACGCACTTTGAACATTAAGTATGTAGCATCTATCCGTTTTATACAAAATTGCACAATGTTTATAATAGGTAACTGAGTTAAGTAAAATATTATTGGTAAAATTAAAAATTCGTTTGTGAAAAAAGTAGTTATAGTAAATTTTGTCCCGTTATGAATTTCCAGCAAGTTCCACACTTATTTTTAATGACGAAAACAATTTAATATACGTATTGTTTATATGATAAGCTACTGTACGAATTACGAAAGAACGCTGCATCGGTTACTCGGCGCGCATACTTATGTACGGAATGATAATATAGAAAGAGAGGATATACAATTGAAAAAAAAAATGCATTTTGTTTTATTCCAAATACATTTATCGACTGTAATTTTTAAAACGGGTCTGTTTTTCTATGTTATAGCCCTCTATAACATAGAAAAACAGTATTTTAGCTGTTAAAAGTTTTTATATTAATTTATAGAAAAAAATTTTACATATTAAAGAAAAAAAAATACGAATTTTTTGACAACAAACACGTTACATATATGATTCATATAAAGAAACAAAATAAATTTAAAAATTTTGCAAATTAAGAAAAAATCTTATTCACCATAAAACTATAATATAATAATAACTTTTATTTACAAAAAAATTAAATATGTAGATACACAATAACTATACAATATTATATTAACTCCATATAACTTACTTAAATAATATTCTCTTAATTTAGCCTTAAATTTGTTTAATTTTAAATTGACTAACAAAACGTTGCCATTCTTACCAACATGAAGAAAATCCAAAACAATAAAAATGATTGCAAATAAAATACAAATAAACGTTAATTAATGAGCTTCCTTAGGTCAACAACTGTTTTGTTACTGTCAGTTTCATAGTTAATGAGTTTTTCTTAATTTCGTAAATTTTTAAATTTATTTTGTGGCTTTATATGTAACAGAAATGTGTTGTTTGGTGTCTAAAATTTTTTTTTCTATAATATGCACTAATTCTTTTTCCTATAAATTAATATAGAAACTTTTGGCAGTTAAAAAAACTGTTTTACTATGTTATAGCCCTATGACTCGTTTTAAAAATTACACTAGAACTATATTTCTTTGAAATTCTGTACTATGCATAATACAAAACAAATACCAAACAGTATTATAGCCTAATGACATTGGGGTGATACCGTCATCAAAAGATTAAACATAACTTAAAAGCCGAGAAGGTATAAGATCCATTTGATCTTTTATTAGCTAATTACCATCATTTGTGGCTTTATTTATTTCTAAAGTTTCCGTAATGTTATTTTTTAATCCTATCATTACGGCAGCCAATTTGTTTAGGCGTTCAATTGTAATTATTGTATGTTTGTTTTCTATAAGATATTTTAGAATCGGTTTTTACTAAGACTATATGTTCTTCGAATTTTAACATAAAATTACGAGCCGTTTGTCCGATATAGATGTAATTACAGTTTATTTTGTATATAATGTCACTATTATTTAAAATGTGTTTGTTACCAAGTATGTTGTAAGTTACAAATGGCAAAATTATTGCTAAATTATGCAAAATTATTTTCAGATTGTTAAAATTTTCTCTTCTCTACTGGCCTGTATAGAGTTTCTTAAAGATTAAGTTCATTTGTTTTTGTATAATATGTTATTAAATAAATGGTTCTTACATATATCCGTTGCGTAAAATGAAATAGTATCTGTATAAGTTCCGATATAGCCGTAATTACCGGTAGCTTATTATTTATCAGAGAAATCAGTTAATCAAAACAATTTGAAACATCTAATTAGTGAATGCATAAGTAAAATGCTTTATTGTGGCTTTAAAATAGTAGCCATAACTTGCGACCAAAGTCCTATTAACCGTTCGGTTATTAAAAAATTCGGAGTAACGAATGAGAAGCCCTACTTTTATGTGCAAAATTGCCAAATATTTGCGATATTTGATATATTGCACATTGTTAAAAACATACCCAATAGACTGTTGGAAAGTGATTTTATTATTGACGAAGGATCAAAAATCACTTGGAACGATATATCACTTACTTATTACAAGGATATACAGTGCAAAAGAGCAAGATGTATGGGACATTTGTCTGATACGCATATAAAACCTAATAATTTTCAGAAAATGTCGGTGCACTTAGCAACTCAAATTTTTAGTCACCGTACTTCTGCAGCAATTAAATCTGCTTACTTGTCGCAAGAAATTCGTAGCGAAACTGCAATGAATACGGGCGAATTTTTACAAAAAATTAATATTTTATTGGATATTTTAAATAGTAAATATAAATACACACAAAATCCTGATTCCTGTGCTTTAAGCAGAGAGAATAATTTAAAAGAAAAATTAGAATCGTATGTACAATGGGTAAGCACATGGAAATGTGTTAAAAAAGATAAATGTACTAAAAACATAATGCAAGTGCCTCCAACTTTTGACGGATTAATTCAAACACTGAATTCAATTATTGGCCTATGGGATATTTTAAAATATAAAAATGTAGAATATTTATGTACCAACAGACTTTCGCAGGACTGTTTGGAAAATTTGTTTAGCGACATAAGGGGCGCCGGGGGTTTTAATATGTATCCAACGGCCGACCAGTTCAGATGCAACCTGGAAAATATTATTATTCACAGAATGGACAAAACAGGGGGTAAAGGAAACTGTCCATTGGATAATACAAATTTTTTAAACATACTCGTTTCGAAAACTGTGAACACCCATGACAATTCCAATGACAATGACTTTGAATCGGAAGGAGTTGTAAATGAAACAACTATTATAGAAGATGATATATCGAAATTTAAAGAATGTACAATTACATATTTTGCTGGCTACATTGCCTACAAATGTTATAAAAAATATAAGTGTGATCAATGTATCATTAATAATATTAACGGAAGTGATACTGGTAGACCTTGCAATTTTGGTAATTTGTGTGTTCCAAGTGATATATTTAAAACAATTGTAGAATTTCAACTTAATATATTCTCCAATTTGTATGTTGAAAATAAATATAAAAAAAATATTCTTCAATTTTTGTTCAATAAAATTGAAAATGAAACCAAACTAAAATTTCCTAATTGGTTTGAAAATACATGCGTCGAACATAGGTTATATATGCTGAAATTATTGCTAACAGTTAAATTATATAAAGAATGTTTGTGGGAAACAAGAAATGTGTGCAGAACTACACAAAAAAAAAATCACAAAATTCGTATTGTTACACATACATAATTTTTTAATATTACATGTTTAAATTACGCATATCCAGTATAAATCAGATAATAATAGTAAAAACAATAAGAGCGATGATTCAAAAATCTGAGTATATGTATAAATGGACAATGGTTTAGCAATCAGGCTATCGACAGAAAAATAAATTCGTTGTTTTAAGTATGTTATTATTGTAATTAGAATATAGAAATGGGCGATGATTCAACAATCAAAATATGTATAAAAATGAACGATGATTCCAGAATCTGAGTATATGCATAAATGGACAATGGTTTAGCAATCAGAATATCGACAGAAAAATAAATTCATTGTTTTAAGTATGTTGTTATTGTAATTAGAATATAGAAATGGACGATGATTCAACAATCAAAATATGTATAAAAATGAACGATGATTCAAGAATCTGAGTATATGCATAAATGGAAAATGGTTTAGCAATCAGAATATCGACAGAAAAATAAATTCATTGTTTTAAGTATGTTATTATTGTAATTAGAATATAGAAATGGACGATGATTCAACAATCAAAATATGTATAAAAATGAACGATGATTCAAGAATCTGAGTATATGCATAAAGGGACAATGGTTTAGCAATCAGAATATCGACAGAAAAATAAATTCATTGTTTTAAGTATGTTATTATTGTAATTAGAATATAGAAATGGACGATGATCCAACAATCAAAATATGTATAAAAATGAACGATGATTCAAGAATCTGAGTATATGCATAAATGAACAATGGCTTAGCAATCAGAATATCGACAGAAAAATAAATTCATTGTTGTAAGTATGTTATTATTGTAATTAGAATATAGAAATGGACGATGATTCAACAATCAAAATATGTATAAAAATGAACGATGATTCAAGAATCTGAGTATATGCATAAATGGACAATGGTTTAGCAATCAGAATATCGACAGAAAAATAAATTCATTGTTGTAAGTATGTTATTATTGTAATTAGAATATAGAAATGGACGATGATTCAACAATCAAAATATGTATAAAAATGAACGATGATTCAAGAATCTGAGTATATGCATAAATGGACAATGGTTTAGCAATCAGAATATCGACAGAAAAATAAATTCATTGTTTTAAGTATGTTATTATTGTAATTAGAATATAGAAATGGACGATGATCCAACAATCAAAATATGTATAAAAATGAACGATGATTCAAGAATCTGAGTATATGCATAAATGGACAATGGTTTAGCAATCAGAATATCGACAGAAAAATAAATTCATTGTTGTAAGTATGTTATTATTGTAATTAGAATATAGAAATGGACGATGATCCAACAATCAAAATATGTATAAAAATGAACGATGATTCAAGAATCTGAGTATATGCATAAATGGACAATGGTTTAGCCATCAGAATATCGACAGAAAAATAAATTCATTGTTTTAAGTATGTTATTATTGTAATTAGAATATAGAAATGGACGATGATTCAACAATCAAAATATGTATAAAAATGAACGATGATTCAAGAATCTGAGTATATGCATAAATGGACAATGGTTTAGCAATCAGAATATCGACAGAAAAATAAATTCATTGTTGTAAGTATGTTATTATTGTAATTAGAATATAGAAATGGACGATGATTCAACAATCAAAATATCTATAAAAATGAACGATGATTCAAGAATCTGAGTATATGCATAAATGGACAATGGTTTAGCAATCAGAATATCGACAGAAAAGTAAATTCATTGTTTTAAGTATGTTATTATTGTAATTAGAATATAGAAATGGACGATGATTCAACAATCAAAATATATATAAAAATGAACGATGATTCAAGAATCTAAATATATGCATAAAGGGACAATGGTTTAGCAATCAGAATATCGACAGAAAAATAAATTCGTTGTTTTAAGTATGTTATTATTGTAATTAGAATATAGAAATGGACGATGATTCAACAATCAAAATATGTATAAAAATGAACGATGATTCAAGAATCTGAGTATATGCATAAATGGACAATGGTTTAGCAATCAGAATATCGACAGAAAAATAAATTAATTGTTTTAAGTACGTTATTATTGTAATTAGAATATAGAAATGGACGATGATTCAACAATCAAAATATGTATAAAAATGAATGATGATTCAAGAATCTGAGTATATGCGTAAAGGGACAATGGTTTAGCAATCAGAATATCGACAGAAAAATAAATTCATTGTTTTAAGTATGTTATTATTGTAATTAGAATATAGAAATGGACGATGATTCAACAATCAAAATATGTATAAAAATGAACGATGATTCAAGAATCTGAGTATATGCATAAATGGACAATGGTTTAGCAATCAGAATATCGACAGAAAAATAAATTCATTGTTGTACGTTATTATTGTAATTAGAATATAGAAATGGACGATGATTCAACAATCAAAATATGTATAAAAATGAACGATGATTCAAGAATCTGAGTATATGCATAAATGGACAATGGTTTAGCAATCAGAATATCGACAGAAAAATAAATTCATTGTTTTAAGTATGTTATTATTGTAATTAGAATATAGAAATGGACGATGATCCAACAATCAAAATATGTATAAAAATGAACGATGATTCAAGAATCTGAGTATATGCATAAATGGACAATGGTTTAGCAATCAGAATATCGACAGAAAAATAAATTCATTGTTGTAAGTATGTTATTATTGTATTTAGAATATAGAAATGGACGATGATTCAACAATCAAAATATCTATAAAAATGAACGATGATTCAAGAATCTGAGTATATGAGTATATGCATAAATGGACAATGGTTTAGCAATCAGAATATCGACAGAAAAATAAATTCATTGTTTTAAGTTTGTTATTATTGTAATTAGAATATAGAAATGGACGATGATTCAACAATCAAAATATGTATAAAAATGAACGATGATTCAAGAATCTGAGTATATGCATAAAGGGACAATGGTTTAGCAATCAGAATATCGACAGAATAATAAATTCGTTGTTTTAAGTATGTTATTATTGTAATTAGAATATAGAAATGGACGATGATTCAACAATCAAAATATGTATAAAAATGAACGATGATTCAAGAATCTGAGTATATGCATAAATGGACAATGGTTTAGCAATCAGAATATCGACAGAAAAATAAATTAATTGTTTTAAGTACGTTATTATTGTAATTAGAATATAGAAATGGACGATGATTCAACAATCAAAATATGTATAAAAATGAACGATGATTCAAGAATCTGAGTATATGCATAAAGGGACAATGGTTTAGCAATCAGAATATCGACAGAAAAATAAATTCATTGTTTTAAGTATGTTATTATTGTAATTAGAATATAGAAATGGACGATGATCCAACAATCAAAATATGTATAAAAATGAACGATGATTCAAGAATCTGAGTATATGCATAAATGGACAATGGTTTTGCAATCAGAATATCGACAGAAAAATAAATTTATTGTTTTAAGTATGTTATTATTGTAATTAGAATATAGAAATGGCCGATGATTCAACAATCAAAATATGTATAAAAATGAACGATGATTCAAGAATCTGAGTATATGCATAAATGGACAATGGTTTAGCAATCAGAATATCGACAGAAAAATAAATTCATTGTTGTATGTTATTATTGTAATTAGAATATAGAAATGGACGATGATTCAACAATCAAAATATGTATAAAAATGAACGATGATTCAAGAATCTGAGTATATGCATAAATGGACAATGGTTTAGCAATCAGAATATCGACAGAAAAATAAATTCATTGTTTTAAGTATGTTATTATTGTAATTAGAATATAGAAATGGACGATGATCCAACAATCAAAATATGTATAAAAATGAACGATGATTCAAGAATCTGAGTATATGCATAAATAAACAATGGTTTAGCAATCAGAATATCTACAGAAAAATAAATTCATTGTTGTAAGTATGTTATTATTGTAATTAGAATATAGAAATGGACGATGATTCAACAATCAAAATATGTATAAAAATGAACGATGATTCAAGAATCTGAGTATATGCATAAATGGACAATGGTTTAGCAATCAGAATATCGACAGAAAAATAAATTCATTGTTTTAAGTATGTTATTATTGTAATTAGAATATAGAAATGGACGATGATTCAACAATCAAAATATGTATAAAAATGAACGATGATTCAAGAATCTGAGTATATGCATAAATGGACAATGGTTTAGCAATCAGAATATCGACAGAAAAATAAATTCATTGTTGTAAGTATGTTATTATTGTAATTAGAATATAGAAATGGACGATGATTCAACAATCAAAATATGTATAAAAATGAACGATGATTCAAGAATCTGAGTATATGCATAAAGGGACAATGGTTTAGCAATCAGAATATCGACAGAAAAATAAATTCATTGTTTTAAGTATGTTATTATTGTAATTAGAATATAGAAATGGACGATGATTCAACAATCAAAATATGTATAAAAATGAACGATGATTCAAGAATCTGAGTATATGCATAAAGGGACAATGGTTTAGCAATCAGAATATCGACAGAAAAATAAATTCATTGTTTTAAGTATGTTATTATTGTAATTAGAATAAAGAAATGGACGATGATCCAACAATCAAAATATGTATAAAAATGAACGATGATTCAAGAATCTGAGTATATGCATAAATGGACAATGGTTTAGCAATCAGAATATCGACAGAAAAATAAATTCATTGTGTGACGACGACCCTGCTACGGGAGTGTCGGGGGTCGACATCACAATCTCTCTCTTCCTTACTCTCGGAATTTTTGTGCTCGGGCGCCGTTCGGTTGTCTGAAAGAGAGAGGGTAGGTTGCCTCGGATAGCGGCAGTGGAGTGAGGTTAGGGTATTCACAATAGAAACACGTGGAGAATATAAATTGTTTAATGTTTTAAAATAAAAAATGTTAATTACAACACCATAAAATAAAGTGGAAAAACCTGACCCTATGACCATATAGACGATCGTGACAATGACCACGGGCCGTGAAGCGACCCAAACTTAACAAAGGTAACAAAATGAAATAAACTCTAACTTGAAAACTAACTCTACGTTTATTCTCAGAGCGGACGGCTGGTGAGACTAACAGGCCTATTCTACTAAAAAACTATGTATCGTTACGAGTCGTTACCAGGCGACATGTAGTTATAATAACGATTTTTGCCAAAACCCTATTCTACTAATTTATTCATCGTTACGTATCGTTACTTATCGTTATTTTATGACGTTTATGAACGACAAGTTCACATACCTCGTTGAAGTCGTAAAGTTAGATATATTTTGAAAACAAAAGTAAAAATGGCCGAAGAAGATATTTTATTAATTGTAGCTGAGCACGATATTATTATTATATTATTACGTTTTTTAATATGACATTTTATATAATCGTCCTTTTACTGTACCGGGGGAAAATTTAGGATTTTTTTTTTTGGTGAGTAAAGAAGCATGTAGAGATTTATTTACGCAAATATAATCATATATAAGGAACTCGTTGAAGTGATGGTTTGCCAAAAATTTCTAGATTATTTATAAATTATTACTCATGCGTATGATATTAAATATGATTGCACATAGATATTTTGTTTTCAATGCAGATGATGGCAGCTTTGCATTTTTTTGCTCATAGAATCTATCAGAAATCAGTAGCAAGGAGGATATCAGTAGAAAAGGATTCATATGTGGTATTAAGTCATTAAAAATTATATCATTAATAGAAATCTGCAATATTATTGTTGATCATTTTATAGATATATACCTATATCAAATTTCATACGGCGCAAGTAAATATGGAGCGTGTAAACTGTAAAATGAGGGTGAGAACAAAAAATAATTTTATGAAAATTTCAAATTTGAATCAATGTCAAATTTGAATTGAAAAACAAATATAAATTTATTCTGTCAAAATCAACATGAAGTTAGATATTATCGTTAAACTCATCATAACGACAACTCGATAACGATATGATCAGTAGAATACCTTTTTTGCATTTGTCGTTATTAAAGTCGTTCAACCAAATGCTTAGCGACAGTCGTATGGTAACGATATCGTTATACATATTTTTAGTAGAATAGGCCTGTAAGTGTCGTTCTCGGACGACTACACTCACCAAAAATCTTTCTATCACTCGATAGCGACGAAATGCGGCAGAGACCAAATTCTCTATTTCTCGGCGGCGGCGGCGGATTAGCTCAGAGACGGGACCCTTGTGCAGAAGTCGGCTCGAGTAGTACTCTAAGACCAGAGAAGTCAGCAGCTGACTAGCCTCTGGGAGACTGATTTGTCTGTGTGATTCGGCGATTTTTATATCCTATTTTGGTGGAGGTGGAAATCCCAAAATTCAAATGGTGGGGCCACTAGTGGGGGTATCTTTTTGTAAAACTCTGATGGCGCTGTGATCGTTTTACAATAAAAGAAAATATTTAATTTAATAAAATGTGCAAAAATAAAAGATGGTCATATCTTCCCTACAGTTACAGTATTTACACAACCATACAATTTACATTTTAATAAATTACCATTTACAATATTTTACAACATTACTAGTGCTGCCAAACGTGATGACATTTGCAAGCACAATTGTCAAATGTCAAATGTACAAGTCGTAATACACAACAAACATATTGTTATTACATTGTTATAACCAAATGTCTACAACAACAATTACAATGCTAGGAAACATTGTGCCAAACGTTTGGGCTGACTGCCGCATCGTTTCATTACAATATCGGTAAGTTACACAAAACATTTTATTGTACTTTGCTAATGACATTTACTTTGCAGGTTAAACTATTACAACAATTGTTTCCTTATCCCCTGAATGACTAAAACACAGGTAAGTACCTTGTTCTTAATTAACGATAGTACTGATGTTCTACTTTACAGGATTTGTGAGACAAATGTGTGACTGAATCACTAAAATCATTCGCAACAGCTTTAACAACTGGAGGAAACATTTACTACGGGGTTCGGATTTTCAAGTGTTGATTGTGGCTTGGTGGTTTATAAATAGTTCACCCAAGTATTTCTAGTGGAAACGGGGCCACTTCGTCACACCCCCCACTTACTTCGCAGAAAAAAACAAAGGCAAATATTTATTTATACTTGTTTTTTTTTCTAACATCCAGAACGGAACTTTTAAGTGTATTACTTTGTCTAGAAGTTGCAAAACACTTAACCCAGACTATGATACATAACTTTTGAAACTTTTAACATCCCAATTTACTTGTAAATAGTAAAAATACGTTTTTAACAAATAACTTTAACTAATAACAGTACGGCATGTTCTACCATGAACATCTTTAAACTTTTACCCAGACTTAAGCTGGTGCGGCGGTTTATGCACTGCATAAATAATGAAAACAACAGAACATTCAACTTTGAATGTTAAATTTGAAACTTAAAAGTGTTAAATCATTTAAACACTGATTTACACTATTACAAAAATAGTTCTAACTTTAAACGGCAACTCAAAACAGAGTTTTCAAATAAACTTTATGATACAACAAAGAATGTTTATCAGATAATGAAACTTATAAGATAATTCTTAACCCAGAATAACTTCACCAATAATACAACTCAAAATAATGGCAATTAAATATGAAAATATTTAAATTCACCAAAACAATTCTTAACCAAGAGTACTTTAACAATAATAATTCCAACAATAATGAAAATTGAACATGGAACTAAGAAAGTTTTGCCCAAAAATAATTCCAAAAATTTTGAAGAATAATAATACAAAAAACAAAAGTGAAACAAGGAAACACTTGAACTCACTAAACATGTTTTTTTTTAGGGACGGCCTTGTGCTGAGTCTCCGGTTCACTGCCTCGACTGCTCCCTGCGCTCTCGTCGCTCCCTGCGGGTTCGGCGCCTACGGGGTGGCGCGTTCGGCTGCTTCACCCACGTCCACTTGACCCCACCTCCTGGGCGGTTTCCCAGGACCCTCACCCAGCGGTCTCTGAGTGGTGACTGCGGCGGCGGACATGAGGACGTTGGTTCTGGCAGCGGAACGATCCCGGCCATCACTCCCACGGTGGAAGTTCCAGGGACAGCAGCTGGGTGGACACTCTGTGCCCGTCGTGGGGATGCCGTCTTGGCCCGCAAGGCCCTACGGCTGGGTGCCAAAAACGGTGTCGGCGGTCGCACCCGAACCGTCGGCGAGACCTTGGGGACCGGACTCGGCAACCCTCTAGCGGACGTTGGCGACGGACCGAACAGGGTGTCCAGCAGCTCCTGGGAGACCCACTTCGGTGTCCGTGGAGTGACGGGTCTTTCCGGAGTCGTCGGCAGCGGCGAGGTGTCTAGCAGCAACCATTCTGCTATGCATCGTGGAGACACAGGCGGCGAGGTAGGTGAACCGGGAGTAGTTGACGACCTGCAACACTTTGATTTTACGGCGGACGGCGGGGTCGTCATCTCCTTGGCTGGGCTTTGTCGACTCTTTGCCCCAGAGTCGGCTGGAGCTGATGTTCGGTTTTTAGGGGACGCCTCCGGCTTCGACTGGTGGTGGGGGGACGTCCGTGGATGCAGCTGCGTTGCGGTTGGCAGCTGCGGACGTACCTCCGGTCGGCGGGCTCTTAACAGAGGCGACCCCACTGCCCTAACACATGGACGAGGACGACGAGACGGCGGCCTAGGCACCCTGGACACCACCGGGTGCAATGGTGGCGTGCGCTGGTTCCTCCATAGGCGGAATCGGTTGTCCATCGTCTGTAAAGGCAGGTTTGAGGTCTTTTATGTGAATTCGGCGCAACCGTTTGTTGTGGGCATCGCGCAGGTCATAGGTCACGGGAGAATCCCGTTTTGTCACTGTCCATGGACCGGAGTAGCGAGGGCACAGTTTTGCCGCAACCGCCTTCTGTGCGGAAGACAAGGGATGCTCCCGGCGCATTACCTTGTCCCCGGGGAAGAAGCGGCGTTCTCTCCGACGTAGATTGTAGTGCTGGCCTTGCTTTGTGGCTGCGTGCACTATGTTTACCTTTGCCAGTTCTTGCGCGGCCTCCAAAGCGCGCAGTCGTTCTAGATGCTCGGCGGAGATAGAGGCGTTGGTGTTGGCCTTGGCAGCGAGTTCCCCGTCGGCGCTGGTTGGCAGCCGTGGTTCACGGCCGAAATTCAAATACGCTGCCGAGTAACCCGTGGAGCTGTGTCGACTGCTGTTGATGGCCAGAACGAATTCCGGCAGCAGTGCGTGCCAGTTGCGCTGATTGGTTTGACAGAACTGGGCCAGCATCGGTTTTAGAACACGATTAACTCGTTCTACGGGGTTGGCTTGTGGCGTATATGGAGGCGTCAGCTGGTGGCGGATGTGGTATTCCCTGAGGAACTTCTTAACGGTTTTGTTGTTAAATTCGGTGCCGTTGTCGGTGATGATCGTCCTCGGACATCCGAAACGACAGAGGACAAGTTCCCTCAAGGCTGTTACCACGGCTGCTCCCGTAGCCTGGCGGAGTGGCCGGCACTCAATCCACTTCGTCATTCTGTCCTGGAACACAATAATGTATTCGTATCCTTTTGCAGGATGTGGCAGCGGTCCCATGATGTCCGCGGCCACCGTGTCCCAGGGTTGGCCTACGTTGGGGGGCCCCATGTGGCCCACCGGTCCTCGCTGGTCGGCCTTAAACTGCTGGCAGCTCAGGCATCGCCGGACGTACATCGTAGCTTCCCGGAACATCCCAGGCCAGTAATAACGCAACGCTAGTCGGGCGAGAGTCTTAGCAATCCCCAGATGTCCGGCGGTTGGCTGGTCATGATTTTCAGCTAAGATCTCTGGCCGTTGCTCAGTGGGAATGCACAGCTTCCATTCCCTGTGCGGTTCGGTGTCTGAGAGGTCGGCAGGGTCCCAGAATTGACGATACAACTTGCCGTCACGTACCTGGTACTCGGGATAGTCATTTGGCCGGGCTGTTACTTCCCGCATCATCCGCAGATACCATGGGCACATCGTGTTGATGGTGCAGACTGCAGGTAAGGGTTTCCGGCTAAGCATGTCGGCCAGGTGGTTCATACTGCCCTTCCGATACATGACATCGAAGTCATATTGTTGCAGTGTGACTACCCAGCGTGCCAGCCGGCCGGTGGGCTCCTTGAGTGACCCCAGGTATTTAAGGGCCTGGTGGTCAGTAACTACAGTGAAATGGTATCCCTCCAGATACTCACGTAGTTTTTTGATGGCCCACACTACCGCCAAGCATTCCTTCTCCATGACCGAGTAGTTTTTTTCTGCTGCCTGCAACGTCCGGCTGACATACGCGATGGTCCGTGGCTCTTCCAAGCTGCCTTGGATGAGGGCAGCCCCGATGCCTACGTCGGAGGCGTCGGACTGGAGTATGAACGGTTGGTTGAAGTCTGGACAAGCTAAAGCCGGTGCTGTCGTGAGTGCTTCTCGCAACCGGTCGTAGGCTGCTTCCTGCTCAGGCCCCTATTTCCACGGCTGCCTTTTTCGCAGTAAAGATGTGAGTGGTGCGACTGTGGTGGAGAACTGGCTGATAAAGCGGCGGTACCACGATGCCGTGCCGAGGAGTTGTCGCAGCTCGCGGACGTTTGTCGGTGGGGGCATCTTGGTTATCGCCTCGACCTTTTCGGGGTCTGTCTGGATACCTGCCTCCGTGACAACATGCCCCAGGTACTTAATGGCCCGCAAGCCAAATTGACATTTGTCCGGATTGATCCGGAGATTAGCTGCCCTCAGTCGTCGAAAAACCTCTCGCAGATGGCGTATGTGATCCTCGGCTGTGGCGCTGGCCACCGCGATGTCGTCCAGGTACGCGAATGCGTGTGGTTCAAGCTCTGGACCTATAATGGTGTCTAGTAACCTCTGGAATGTGGCGGGGGCGGCGTGGAGGCCGAAGGGCATGACTTTAAATTGAAAAAGGCCCTTCCCCGGCACGGTAAACGCTGTCAACGGTTTACTCTCCTCCGTGAGTGCAACCTGCCAATAGCCATTCTTGAGGTCTATGGTGGAGAAGTAGCTGGCCGGCCGCAACTTGTCCAAAATGGCGGAAATATAGGGCAGTGGGTACGCATCCTTCTCCGTGACGTCATTGAGTCGCCGGAAGTCAATGCAAAATCTTGGCTGTCCATCCTTCTTGCGTACTATGACTGCTGGCGAGCTCCACGGACTTTGCGACCTCTCGATGATGTTTTCCTGCAACATCTTCTCCACCTCCTCGTTGATGACTTGTTGCGTCTTGGGATTTCGTGGTAAGTACCTTTGTTTAATGGGTGTGGCTTCCTTCAACCTAATTTGGTGCTTAATGTTAGGAGTTACGCCCCTTAAAGTCTGGAACTTTGGAAGCTCCTCTGCCAGGAATTTCTCCAGCTTACCATCTCCCGTATGTGGTTGCACTGCGCTTACCTTGGCCACCCTAGCCGGGTGTGCTTGCAGTGTGATACTCCGCGAGGTGGTGCAGATTGTCGCCCCGAAGGCTGCCAGCGCGTCCATGCCGAGGATGATCGGATTGGCCAAATTAGGCAAGCATTGAAACCTCAGCTGCCTCCATATGCCGCCGATGAGGCAGCCAAGTGTTAGTGCGCCGTGAGTGTGTGTGGTCATGCCGTTGGCCAATTGTACCTGCTGGCGGTGTGCGGTCTGAACCTGCGTGTGCCGGTCGGTCAGCCCCTTCGCGGTCTGACTGTTGATGTACGAGTGCATGGCGCCAGTGTCTGCCAGTGCTTGGAACTCCTGCCCTTTAATTTGTACCTGCAGAAAAAGACGATTATCGTCGCCATTCTTCCCCTGCATGCCGGGGAGGGGGGCTGGAGTTGGCGCACATGTTCTCCGTGTTTGGGGCTGCTCGAAGGTGAGTTGTCTCGGCCCCTTATCGGTCCAACTCACTGGCCGTTTCCCGACGGCCGTGTCTTCTGGCAGCTGCAATCACGGGTTGTCGTCCCTTGTTTGTTGCAGCGCCAGCAGAATATCTTGGGTTCATTGGAGCAGTTGCGACGGAAATGTCCACGTTGCCCACATTTCCAGCACAGCACTGCCGTATTGGTTTTGGGTGACGGCGGCGGTGGCGGCGGCAGCGTACGTTTGGCGGCAGTAGGTGGAGCCGTGACTGTATGGAGCTTGGTGGACTGTGTGGACGCTTTCACTTCCTTTTGCAGTCGCTCGTATTCGTCCATTTCTCGGACGAGGTCACGTACGTCGGCTATGTCTCGTCGGCGGATATACTGGCGGTATTCTGGCAGCATATTATTATAAATCCGGAAGAGCTCCTGCTCTGCGGACAGCCGCCCATACCGGCGAATAAGAGTCCGGATATCGGTAAGATAATCTCTTCCCTTTTCGCTCGGTCTTTGTTTTCGTCGGCTTATTTCTTCTTCTGTTCGCAGAGAGTAGTCTGTGCCAACGTAGTGCGACTCGAAGTCGGCCAGGAAGTCGCTCCATGTCCTCCAGTCGTCACGGTTGTTGCGCAACCATTGTAACGGCCCGCCTCGAAGGAGCTCTGGCAGTGCGGTGAGGAGTTGCTTATCGTTGAGACTATAGCTAGCCTTCAGCTCTGTAACTCTCTCTAGGAACGACACCGGGTCTGTTTTCCCGTCAAAAAACGTGTTCCACTTACGCACTGTTTCACAGATCGGAGCTGTGGTGGCAGAGCTGGGGGCCGGGATAAGAACGGATATTGGTTTGTCGTTGTCGTTCTCACTACGCTTTTGTTCTTGGGTAGGCGATAGTTTCATCAGCCCTACCATTCTTTTGCGGAGTTCCTCAACGGTACCGTCCGTGTCATGCCCCATTCCTTGGAGCAATAATTGGAGCTCAGGTTTCCGGAGCGTATAGATCCATCCGGATCGTGGTGCGGTCGTGACAGGGCTTCCATCTTTCTCCGTTTCTGTCGGTCCCTGCTCTATGGGTGCCATTTGTGACGACGACCCTGCTACGGGAGTGTCGGGGGTCGACATCACAATCTCTCTCTTCCTTACTCTCGGAATTTTTGTGATCGGGCGCCGTTCGGTTGTCTGAAAGAGAGAGGGTAGGTTGCCTCGGATAGCGGCAGTGGAGTGAGGTTAGGGTATTCACAATAGAAACACGTGGAGAATATAAATTGTTTAATGTTTTAAAATAAAAAATGTTAATTACAACACCATAAAATAAAGTGGAAAAACCTGACCCTATGACCATATAGACGATCGTGACAATGACCACGGGCCGTGAAGCGACCCAAACTTAACAAAGGTAACAAAATGAAATAAACTCTAACTTGAAAACTAACTCTACGTTTATTCTCAGAGCGGACGGCTGGTGAGACTAAGTGTCGTTCTCGGACGACTCACTCACCAAAAATCTTTCTATCACTCGATAGCGACGAAATGCGGCAGAGACCAAATTCTCTATTTCTCGGCGGCGGCGGCGGATTAGCTCAGAGACGGGACCCTTGTGCAGAAGTCGGCTCGAGTAGTACTCTAAGACCAGAGAAGTCAGCAGCTGACTAGCCTCTGGGAGACTGATTTGTCTGTGTGATTCGGCGATTTTTATATCCTATTTTGGTGGAGGTGGAAATCCCAAAATTCAAATGGTGGGGCCACTAGTGGGGGTATCTTTTTGTAAAACTCTGATGGCGCTGTGATCGTTTTACAATAAAAGAAAATATTTAATTTAATAAAATGTGCAAAAATAAAAGATGGTCATATCTTCCCTACAGTTACAGTATTTACACAACCATACAATTTACATTTTAATAAATTACCATTTACAATATTTTACAACATTACTAGTGCTGCCAAACGTGATGACATTTGCAAGCACAATTGTCAAATGTCAAATGTACAAGTCGTAATACACAACAAACATATTGTTATTACATTGTTATAACCAAATGTCTACAACAACAATTACAATGCTAGGAAACATTGTGCCAAACGTTTGGGCTGACTGCCGCATCGTTTCATTACAATATCGGTAAGTTACACAAAACATTTTATTGTACTTTGCTAATGACATTTACTTTGCAGGTTAAACTATTACAACAATTGTTTCCTTATCCCCTGAATGACTAAAACACAGGTAAGTACCTTGTTCTTAATTAACGATAGTACTGATGTTCTACTTTACAGGATTTGTGAGACAAATGTGTGACTGAATCACTAAAATCATTCGCAACAGCTTTAACAACTGGAGGAAACATTTACTACGGGGTTCGGATTTTCAAGTGTTGATTGTGGCTTGGTGGTTTATAAATAGTTCACCCAAGTATTTCTAGTGGAAACGGGGCCACTTCGTCACAATTGTTTTAAGTATGTTA
>OY720455.1:30066655-30116655 GCA_963082715.1 Harpalus rubripes | reverse complement strand
GCTGTGGTTTGAACTATTTTTAATCTCTTCTTTCTTCTTGATCCGTGGGTTTTCTTTTCCAGAAGTCTTTCCAGGATTTTCTGTCTTCCATAATCTTCTTAGCTTTTGGACCTGTTGACCCTCTGTGTTCTATTGCCCTTTTGACATCCTCTTCCCATGTTTTTGCAGGTCTGCCTCTTTTCTTTTTTTCTGGTACTCTAGCTTCATATACTCGTTTAGCTATCCTCTCTTTCTGCATTCTGTGTATGTGTCCTCTCCACCTTAGTTGTCCTTCTTCTATTGCTCCTTTCACAGGTCGTACGTTTAGATTTGTTCTATATGTCTCATTTCTAATGCGATCATATTTGGTTTTTCCTTCGATTCTCCTAATGAACCTCATTTCCACGTTTCTTATCCTGCTGTGTATTTTTTCCGTTGTTGTCCACGATTCACATCCGTAAGTTAGTACTGGTATTGCCACCTTTTTAAATACTTCGATTTTTGTCTGTGTTGGTACTTCTTTCTTTGCAAGGAATTAACTTTTTAGGGCGTTAAAGAGTCTCCCGCCATTATTAACTCTATCCGTTATCTCTTGGTTCAGGTTGCCGTTTTTATGTATAACCACTCCTAGATATTTGAAGACTTTCACTTGTTCTACAGATGTGTTTCCTATTTTCGTGTTATGCGTGCTTCCTGTATTGTTTATTATTATGGTTTTGGTTTTTTCCTTGATTATTACCATGTTCCAGGTGTCGAACTCCTTCTTGATCAAACTGATGTTGTGTTGCAAGTCTTTTTCGTTTTCTGCTATTAAAACCATGTCGTCCGCGTAACTGAGTTCATTTATAGTTATTTGTTCCATATTCCAGTAGCCGACCCTATAAACCTTTAATTTGTTTCTGATTTGTTTCATGGCTTCATCAAGGTATAAGTTAAATAGCAGCGGGCTCAATATGCAACCTTGCTTTAGACCTGTAGTTGTTTCAAACATTTCGGACGCGTTATTCCTGACTCTAACGTAGCATTTATTTTGTTGGTATAATCTTTTTGTGCAATTTATTGTGGCTATGTCAACCCCTCTCGCTTCGAGACACTTCCATAATAGTTCCCTGTTAACCTTATGGAACGCTTTTTCCAAATCAATAAAGCATAAGTGCATGCGTTTATTCACTGATCTAGCTTTTTCGATTAGTTGACACAACGTAAAAATATGGTCTTGTACGCTTCGTCCTGGTCTGAACCCACTTTGTGTTTCTTCAATCGTGTTCTCTACTTGTTTCCTTATTCTGTCTTCTAGAATTCTGGCGTACAGTTTGCTGGTACACTTAATAAAGTAATTCCCCTGAAGTTCTTACACTCCTTGCTGTCACCTTTCTTAAAAATTGGGGTTATCACTCCTATTTGCCAGTCTTTCGGTGTGCCTTGCTCTTCTACTTTATTAAAAATATTTATCAAGCATTCTTGTCCTCTTGTGCCCATATATTTTAGCATTTACGCCGTGATTTTGTCATGCCCTGGAGCTTTTCCTAGTTTCATTTTCCTTATTGCTGTTGTGAGTTCTTCTTCTGTAATTTGGTTTGCATCTCGGAGTATGTCTTCGCCTCTTACTATTGTTGCTTCCTTATCTGTTTGTATCCCATTTTGACTGTTTTCTTCTTCCAGCAGTTCTTTAAAGTACTCGCCCCATCTTTGCATTATTTCTTGTTCTGACTGTAGTATAATACCTTTTTTATTTTTAATGACTCCTAGGCTAGTTTGTTTCTCTGCGCGCATTGCTTTAATAGCTCCGTAGAACAGTTTCCTATTCTCGTTGTGCGCGTCAGTTAGTCGGTGTCCAAACTTTATCCATTCTTCTTTCTTTGCTTCTTTTATAATTGTTTTTACCTCCGTCCTAAACTTCTTATATTCATCATAGTTAGTTGTGTTTTTGTTTGTTAAATAATTTCGCCACGCGTGTTTTTTCCTCTGTACTGCCTTTTTTATTTCTTTTGTCCACCATGGGCTTTACTTCATTTGTTTATTACTGAGTCTTGTTGTTCCGCATGTTTCTTCTGCTGCGGATAGTAGGGTGTTTTTAAATTTCTCCCACATGCTCATTATATCTGTTTCTTTATTAAAGTTTGCCAACTTTTCTTCTACCTTCATCATATACTTGAATTTAACTTCTTTTAGTTGGTGGCTTCTTATTTTATCTTTCGTTATTGTTTTCCTTTTTATTTCTTTCCTGCTTTGTGCCATAGAATTAAACTTCATCACTAACATATAGTAGTCGCTCCCAATTTCTGGCCCTCTATATGTTCTCACGTCTTTAATCTGTGTTCTCAAGTTTTCGCTGGAGATAAAATAATCTATTATTGACTTTTCGTTTCTTGTGGGCTGTTCTCGTGTATACTTGTGAATATCCTTGTGCGTGAAGAAAGAATTAGTTATAATTAAATCGTTTTCATTACATATTTCTATTATTCTTCGTCCATTATTGTTTAAGGTTTTTTCTCCTTCTCTCCCCATGATTCTCTCTAGTCCTATGTTATTATTTCCAATTCTGCCATTTAGATCTCCCATTATAATTATATTTTTCTTTGTGTCGTCTATTGCTTCTTGTAGTTCACTGTAATATTTATCTAAATCCTCTTTTTTATCCCCTTCGTTTGGGCCGTACGTTACTATTAACGTGTACTCATTTTTATGTTCAATTTTCCAGTCCATGGACATGATCCTTTCGTTTATATATTTAAAGTTTTCCATTTGGTGTATGTATTTTTTGTGTACAATTAACCCTATTCCTCCTGCAGCCCACTCATTACTTTCTACTTCTGACTAATGCATCCAGTAGTGCTCTGTAAGCTGTTTCAGTCCCTTCTCCTTCATTTTAGTCTCGGTTATACCTAATATATCTACTCTCATCTTTTGCATTTCTTCTATAATCTCATATTCTTTCCCTGTTATACTTCTTACATTCCAGGTTCCTAATCTCATGTATTTAATTTTAGTTCCATTACTCATTTCCATTTTCTTTGCTTTGTCGTCTTTTGTGTGTCGTTCTTTTGCCGGGTCTAATAGTTTTTTTATCTTTTTCTTTGATTCTACCACGCCCTGCTCTTGTTCACACCATTCATATAGCTGTCCATTTATTATTTTCCTGTAACCAACTTTCACTGTTTTATTCCTTTCCCTCTCTGCCCTTGCTATTCCTCTTATCTTTGCTTGTATCTCTCTCTCTTTTTTTTGTTAGATCGTCTTCCACATACACATGGGGTTGTTTTTTTCTCAGTTCTTGTTTCTGGCTCATGATCTCCCGTTTATCTTCCCATTTTTCTAGTTCTACAAGCAAGTTCTTCTGGAAGAATTCTTTTATCTGCTCTTTGTTATCCTGAATATTTTCTGGGATACCCTTTAGCACTATGTTGTTCTTTCTATTTGACTTATCTTGTGTTTCCAGGCGTTGTTCCAGCGTGGTGATTCTGGTATTTAGTATCTCCTTGTCTTTTTCCCATTTTTCTTCTTTTATTTTCATTTCCTCCCTTAACGCCTTAATTTCGTTAGTATTTGCTTTTAATTCTTCCCATATCATGTTTAGCGTAGTGTTTAGCTTTTTATCTCGTCCATTTCGATGTTTTCTATCTTTCCCTCTTTCCTCACTTGTAGATCTGGGCTTCTTATGACCTTCTTACTCTGTCTAAAGGCTGAGATTTCTTCGAAGCTTCTGTTCTGTTCTCTATCTCGCTTATTGCTCATTCGTAGCGGAGATACTGACGTTTCTGGGGTGTTAATTTTTGCTACCTGTGGCAACACTGATTTGTTTGTTTTGTGCGCGCGCGTATTACGCTGTTTCGTCTCTCGCACACTTAGCACGCGCGACCTTCACACAACACTCGCTGTCAAAAAAACTCTAATATTGTGATTATTTTCAATCTGTTATTGATCGTTTATTCCTTTTGAAAACTCACACGCTTCACTCTCACTTGGAAAATTAATATTGCACTTATAAAGATAGCGATAAGACCCGTAAACACGAAATTTTTATCGGCCACTCATAAAGCACGTCAATTCAACTCACGGTAAGAATACAATCCAATGAGCAGTATTACGTACCGTTATGGTTTGGGTAATAAATTGTCCCCACCAGGGTGAGGCTGCCGGCTTCTCAGGGAGAATGGGGTGGTTCGATGAACTGGGCGCCACGTGATCGGACAAGCTGTCCTCACCCTCTAGACCACGGTAGTGTGAAGGACAACAAAAATATTTAAAGTGCTCAACGCCAAAAATAAATCCTGCAAAATCGTTTGGAGAGGAACCCTTAGGTGATTTTACAATAATTACCAAAATATTACTTAATGTGCATGAATATATATTGAACAACAATATACAACAAATAAATGTATAGGACATATAATTAACAAAACAGTAAACTGAGGACAACGGATGTTCGCGACGCCAATACAAAAAAAAGAGAGAAAGGAGATAGGAAGAGGAGAGATCAGGGTAGAAGCGCGTACACCGACGACTATATTTCCCGCAAGCTCTCGGACTAAACCCTGGAAACCATGGGTACATACAAGGGCCCTAACCTACCGAAGCTGGCCAGTCGGTTCACAAAAAAAAATGGCGGGAGTAATCGCGGAGAACCGTTGTGAAACACAGCGCAGGCGCAAAACAAATACAAAAATGACGGTCAAAATTCGAAGGATAAACTAAGATAAAACTAAGGGCGTCAACCCACAAACATCCACGTTCACACAAAAGCTTAAAATTAAGTGAATTTAAATTTACTGGAAATAAATATAAAAGTTCCAAGCTGAAGGCTTATTTTGCACAAAAAGGAATTTTGTGCCACAAGAAAAAGAAAAAAAACAAAATAGTCCGCAGACTCCAATATGAATTGAATGAAACTTTAATATACGAAAAGGGTTTTCGACGAAGTCAAAATTTCGATGAAAACAAAATTCAACCACACACACTTATCTCACAACACTTAGCTGTTTCTCTCTCGCACGTGTTCTGCAGGCGAGCTGGTGGAAACGCGGAGGATGTGGACAGCGGGGCCAGATGTACGGGCTCTCGGTGGTGACGATGTAGGATGGACTTACGGGATCGTGTGGACAAGCCGGAAGTCTCAAAATCCAGACGACGTTCGCTCAGTAGCGCAAAAAAATCCCCTCAGCGGGCTTTTCCGGGTAAGGCAAAATCAAAATTCTCACACGCGGAAAAATACGCGAAATAAACTTTTATCCCAAAAAAATTGGAATCGAAACAACTTCGATGAAGAAAAATTTATCGCACGCGACTACGAAAAAAAACGACGCCCAAGAAAAAAAACTAAACTTGCTTTATCAAAGGTACCCCCGTATCTAACCCGTTACCGCCTGTAGGGTTTTGCATTTTTTTAAAATGTTTACTAAACAAAATGCATTACGCATAAAAAGAGATATGAAAGAAGAGAGACAGAAAATAGAGAAAATGCGCCAAAATGCATTTAAAATTCCTAGATAGACAAAGGAAAAAGAAATGAGGTGGAAGATGCTAAATATACGAGAGAGGGAGAGAGACAACGCGGAACGAAACGAAGAGTGTCGGGAACACCCGACCACCGCCGACGACTACGAGGGAACAGTACAGCGCAACACATGCGAAACGTAAAAATTACCAGCATTGAAAGAAATAAAAAGAAATAAGAATAAAAGTTACTAACATAATAACAACTGTCACAAAAGATAACCCCACATTTAGCAACAAATAACAACAATAAATTAAGTAAACTGAGTAAGAGTAAAGTATGAACTTATAACCGGAGAATGAATAGGAGGCAAGTGGCTAAAAGTATGTTTTGCAGGTATGAAATAAACGAGAATTAGAGCACAATAAAGGAAAGACACACAAAAATAACAAAATGCACATGGACACGTAACAAATACCCCCCTCACCTCGTTGAGGGAAAATTAGAAGAATGTTTTCCTCATGAGAACATAACCAAATCATTCGTCATTGTCAGAAAGCGTGTCGTCAACCGAAGGGCCTGGTTTAAGGTCTTTCACATGCCAAATTCCTCGTTCTTTACCATTGTGATCGCCAAGTTCATACGTAGTGCTCGATATTTTCTTCTTTATTATGAATGGGCCAACATATTTAGGAGCTAGTTTTTTTGTGAAGTGATCAACCGCATTCGACAGTGCAAAATTTCGTCGCCAAACAGTTTGTCCGATATCGTAGTTAACTTCACGACGACGTAAATTGTAGTGATTACGACTTAGTTCGTATGCCTTATTTAAACGTTTACGTACATCGGCATATAGTTTTCGGAATCCAACTGGACGCTGTTCGGCAATGTTTTGGCGATCATATTCAATATGGCCTTGTTCATCGATTGCACCTGCCCTAAATTCATTTCCTGAGAGGATGTGTTCGCGACCAAAGTTTATAAAATACGGCGTATGACCAGTGGCTTCATGAACGAGTGTACGCATAGCACATGTGACAGATGGTAAGTATTTATCCCAACCTCGCTGATTGTCTTTAACATACGACGATAACATAGTTTTCAAAACACGGTTTACTCTTTCAGTGGGGTTATTTTGTGGATGGTATAAGGCGTTATACATCAACGACACACCATACTGATTACAGAGGTTCCGAAACTGTCTACTCTTAAATTGTACACCATTATCGCATATTATATATTGCGGTACGCCAAAAATTAAAAATACATTTTCCTCGAGATTCCGGACAATAGCAGGAGCTGTAGCTTCACGAAGAGGGAAAGTTAATACGAATTTACTGTAATAATCCGAGACAACAAATATATAACGATTACCATATGAAGATCGCGGAACAGGGCCTATCAAATCCATACTTAGTAGCTGAAAAGGACGGAATATTTTTGGTCGAGAACCCATAAAGCCTGGTGGTCGTAATTGTACAGCTTTTTGCTCTATGCACGTGACGCAATTGCGTACATACGCTGCTACGTCAGCCTTCATCTTCGGCCAGTAATATTTCTGTAACATTTTACGGTAAGTTTTATTGATACCAGGATGTCCACTGGTTGGTATGTCATGTGCCTGTACTAATAAATTTTTTCGTTTTTCTTTGGGGATTACTTCCTTCCAGCTATCATATTCGTCGTCAATGAGCTCGGCAAACTTTGGTTCCACATGTCGGTATAGTGAACCATTCTCGTGTACTCTCCATTCTGGATATTTATGAGGCTTCGCCTGGATACGTGTGCGAAGTGAATGGTACCACTTATCAGTGCTGTCAGCACTGACATTCGCATTACATACCTGTATTGTTTCGGCCACTACTCCACGCGATAAACAATCAGGTACTATATGTTCTTTTCCTTTCCTATGTACAATATCAAAACTGTGTTGTTGTAGCCGGACTGCCCAACGACACAGTCTGCCTGATGGATCCTGAAGGTTATTGAGCCAAACTAGAGAGTGATAATCCGTCACAACCGTAAAATGGGAACCCTCCAGGTACTGACGGAGTTTTTCCAACGCCCACACAACAGCCAAACACTCTCTCTCGGTAGTCGAGTAATTTCTTTCCTGTTTACTCAGTGATCTGCTCAGGAAACATATGACATGCTCATCACCATCGATGTTCTGCGTTAACACAGCACCTAACCCATAATTACTAGCGTCCGTCTGCACGATAAATGGCCTCGAAAAATCTGGGCACACTAAAATAGGGGCTGAAATCAAACATTCTTGCAGCAGTTTAAAGGATTCTTGGCATTCTGACGTCCATTGCCATTTTTGTTTCTTCCTCAAAAGGTTGGTAAGAGGAGAGCTAATGGTCGAAAAATCCTTCACGAAACGCCGATACCACGACGCCATACCTACAAATCGTCTAACATCTGAAACACAAGTGGGAGTGGGGATATTCAAAATAGCCTGAACTTTGTCGGGATCTACTCTCAATCCGTTCTTGTTCACAACATATCCCAAATATTTCAGTTCTGGCCGACAAAACTCGCATTTCTCTTTACTCAGCGTCAATCCTGCTTTAAACAGTCTGTCAAAAATTTTCTGTAAAATGCTCACATGTTCCTCAAAATCTCCCGACAACACAATTATGTCATCTAAATAGACAAACACGTGGGGTTCAAGATCTTGACCCAGAACTCTGTCGATAAGGTTTTGCCAGGTAGCCGGTGCATTGGTTAAACCAAACGGCATTCTTTTAAAATGATAAAGTCCTCTTCCAGGGATTGTGACCGCGGTATATTCCCTACTATTCTCCGCCATAGGAATTTGCCAGTACGCCGATTTAATGTCAAGGGATGACAAGTATCGGGCTCCTCTTAAACGGTCGAGAATCATAGAGACGTATGGTATCGGATATGCGTTCTTTTTGGTTACTTTATTTAGTTTTCTAAAATCCACACAAAATCGAAATCCTCCATCCTTTTTGGGGACTAGCAATATTGGCGAGGACCAAGGGCTGTTTGATGGCTCAATAATATCATCCGCTAGCATTTGATCGAGCTCAGAATCGATATGTTTTTGCATATTCGGATTGACGGGATAGTAACGCTGTTTTATGGGCTTGGAATCGGTGATGATTTCATGTTCAACATCGGTGGTACATCCAAGAGAGCTACTCATTCGTTCCCACTGAGTTTGTACTATATCTTCGAGTCTTTGCTGTTGGGTAGGGGTTAACTCTGGTTGGGACACTACGGCGGAAGTAACGCTAACATTGGTTGCTGTTGCAGAGAATTTCCATTCATCACTCTTCAAGTCCGGTACAATACCCATGGAGCACCAAAAGTCCATACCAAGAAGAATAGGGCTCGCGACATCAGGAACAACGACAAAACGTACAAGCTTAAGTTTTCCCATGAGTACAACCGGAACCGTAACCGACCCAATGGATAAACATGTTCTGCCGTTAGCGACTTGACAAGAGGGTGTATCTGAAGTATCCAAACGCAAATCTAAGTTTTTTAATGATTCCCAACCTTCCCTACCAATTATTGAACACGTCGCGCCAGAATCAAGTAATCCGAGAACTTTAGTTCCAAAAATTGATATTTCTAGGTAAGGACGTTGGTCATTTTCTAGATGCGACAATATATAATTAACGATCGCGGTATTTGTTTGCAGTTTATTGTTGGTCGATAACTTAGAGGACGCGACACGACCGCTTAGCGCCTCCCGGAAGCGTTTCCCGGACATTTTGTGCAAGTACGGACAGTGACGTTAGGTTCGCCGCATCGGTAACAATGTCTCCGTTCGGGTGCTTCACAATCGGCTGACCGGTGACCAACCTTGTTACAGTTCCAACACTTCATAGAGGGGCGGGACGATGAATTACTATTATCGCGTACAGAATCTAATCGAGCGGTATTGGATCGGTACTCCATGCTACGGTATGCTAGATCGGGCTCCAACGATTGGTTCGCGGCTGGTGGTGGCTTAAAACGTTGAGTGCGAATATGGATATCTTCCAGCTGCCTACAAATTTCATCCAACGACTCTACCGTTCTCACTAATTCAAGTCCAAGTGCTTTTTGGAGATACGGTAGCAGATTTCGCCGAATATGTCGAACGCGATCAAGCTCATCTGGTGTTTGGCTTAATCTATTAAATAATCCCTCCATATTGGCTATAAATAGTGCCACTTTTTCCTCCTTGCCCTGAGTACGGTTTCGGATTTCCTCCCACAAGTCTAAATCGTAGTCACATGGCAAAAAAGTAGATTGTAAATGAAATACCAGTTCATCCCAAGTCGTAACCGTTTGTCTTTTTGACCTAAACCATGTCAGTGCTTGCCCCGTAAATAAATCAATCGCAGATGAGAATAACTGCCCCTTAGAGATACCCCGCGCTACTCGCAACTCTTCAACACGCTCTAAAAAGTTCGATAAACCCGGACCGCCATTGTAATTAATATTCCACTTATGGACCGATTCCTTATGTGCTTCTGGAGTCGATTGACGCGAAACCGATAAACTTAATGATATTGACTCCAGAGCCTGCGTAAGTCGATCCTCCAAATCTGCTTTAGGACGAGGACTAGAACACGCTTCAGGTTTGGCATTCTCTTTTACGGTAGCATCTTTCTCCTCATGAAGATCGTCTGCTCCGTCCAGCAAGGACTGTTCATGCTCCTCTAAAAGAAGAGCGGAAGCTTGTGTGGAGAATTTCATGTGAAGTTGCCTGAGATACTGTTCGCAAAGATTTGTTAATTCGGCCTGTTTTTCTAGTTCGACTTTTTCAGCGGAAGTTATTCGACTAAGACGTGATTTAACATGGGTAACTCGAGCCCCTATACGTGCGTACTCATTTTGATAATTGCCGACGTTAAATTTCTCAAGAGACTCCCCTAAATCTTGCAATTTCCTCTCACAAATCTTTAATTCTGATTCCGGTAAGAAAGGAGTGACTACTATGCTAGATTCACCCGCTCGTTCAGTTCTAAAATATTCCCGAAGTCTGCTACGTTTTTCAGGGACTGTACCACTAACATCAGCACCTCTTAGAAGTAGTTCATAGGTAAGTTCATCCGATAGAAGTCTATTGGGATCAATTTTAATGTCCATGTTTTGTGAAAGCGCAATATAATATGACGTAACGAAATAAAACTATTTTTAATCGTAAAATGAATAATTATTACTTAACTAACAAAATTCTAACCCTTTTCTTAAATTCCTAAAATATATCCTAAATAAGTCAACAAAATCCGTAAGTATAATGAAATAATTGAAGATTAGTATAAGACAGAGTAAGAGATACAGAGAGAAAAAGATAGAAACAAAATTGAAAAAGTTTATACCACAAAAAAAAGCGTACACCGGAAGTGCGTGAACTACTAATGGGCCCCACGTTGGGCGCCAACTTTATTACGTACCGTTATGGTTTGGGTAATAAATTGTCCCCACCAGGGTGAGGCTGCCGGCTTCTCAGGGAGAATGGGGTGGTTCGATGAACTGGGCGCCACGTGATCGGACAAGCTGTCCTCACCCTCTAGACCACGGTAGTGTGAAGGACAACAAAAATATTTAAAGTGCTCAACGCCAAAAATAAATCCTGCAAAATCGTTTGGAGAGGAACCCTTAGGTGATTTTACAATAATTACCAAAATATTGCTTAATGTGCATGAATATATATTGAACAACAATATACAACAAATAAATGTATAGGACATATAATTAACAAAACAGTAAACTGAGGACAACGGATGTTCGCGACGCCAATACAAAAAAAAAGAGAGAAAGGAGATAGGAAGAGGAGAGATCAGGGTAGAAGCGCGTACACCGACGACTATATTTCCCGCAAGCTCTCGGACTAAACCCTGGAAACCATGGGTACATACAAGGGCCCTAACCTACCGAAGCTGGCCAGTCGGTTCACAAAAAAAATGGCGGGAGTAATCGCGGAGAACCGTTGTGAAACACAGCGCAGGCGCAAAACAAATACAAAAATGACGGTCAAAATTCGAAGGATAAACTAAGATAAAACTAAGGGCGTCAACCCACAAACATCCACGTTCACACAAAAGCTTAAAATTAAGTGAATTTAAATTTACTGGAAATAAATATAAAAGTTCCAAGCTGAAGGCTTATTTTGCACAAAAAGGAATTTTGTGCCACAAGAAAAAGAAAAAAAAACAAAATAGTCCGCAGACTCCAATATGAATTGAATGAAACTTTAATATACGAAAAGGGTTTTCGACGAAGTCAAAATTTCGATGAAAACAAAATTCAACCACACACACTTATCTCACAACACTTAGCTGTTTCTCTCTCGCACGTGTTCTGCAGGCGAGCTGGTGGAAACGCGGAGGATGTGGACAGCGGGGCCAGATGTACGGGCTCTCGGTGGTGACGATGTAGGATGGACTTACGGGATCGTGTGGACAAGCCGGAAGTCTCAAAATCCAGACGACGTTCGCTCAGTAGCGCAAAAAAAATCCCCTCAGCGGGCTTTTCCGGGTAAGGCAAAATCAAAATTCTCACACGCGGAAAAATACGCGAAATAAACTTTTATCCCAAAAAAAAATTGGAATCGAAACAACTTCGATGAAGAAAAATTTATCGCACGCGACTACAAAAAAAACGACGCCCAAGAAAAAAAACTAAACTTGCTTTATCAAAGGTACCCCCGTATCTAACCCGTTACCGCCTGTAGGGTTTTGCATTTTTTTAAAATGTTTACTAAACAAAATGCATTACGCATAAAAAGAGATATGAAAGAAGAGAGACAGAAAATAGAGAAAATGCGCCAAAATGCATTTAAAATTCCTAGATAGACAAAGGAAAAAGAAATGAGGTGGAAGATGCTAAATATACGAGAGAGGGAGAGAGACAACGCGGAACGAAACGAAGAGTGTCGGGAACACCCGACCACCGCCGACGACTACGAGGGAACAGTACAGCGCAACACATGCGAAACGTAAAAATTACCAGCATTGAAAGAAATAAGAAGAAATAAGAATAAAAGTTACTAACATAATAACAACTGTCACAAAAGATAACCCCACATTTAGCAACAAATAACAACAATAAATTAAGTAAACTGAGTAAGAGTAAAGTATGAACTTATAACCGGAGAATGAATAGGAGGCAAGTGGCTAAAAGTATGTTTTGCAGGAATGAAATAAACGAGAATTAGAGCACAATAAAGGAAAGACACACAAAAATAACAAAATGCACATGGACACGTAACAGCAGTAAATAGAGATTTTAAAGTTGTTTTTTTTTCAAAATTTTTCTTTAAAGTTTTAAAGTAATTCAAGTCTGAATTAATATGAGCACTATGTTTCGCCTTCAAATGCGCCTCAAGACGACCTCGTTTCATTGATTCGTTGGTCAAGCATTGCTGGCATAAAAGACAAAAAGGAATCCGCTCATCGTGGACAGCGGGTATGAACCCAAATTTTAAATATTCCTCCGAATATTGACGAGATTTTTCTTGCTTGCACCACTCATTTTACTATGGGCTATAAGAAATAAATATAAGATCAATTAAAAACTAAAATTAAAGTAATTAATTTAATGTGACATACAGTAAACGTATACTAAAAAATGCATATTTATTTAAATGTATATAACACATTTACTACACTGCCACCTCAAAATAATATATTTTTTCCATTTGACAAAATTTTCTGGAAAATTATACTTCTAAAATTAAAATAAATAAAAATAAAATCAAATACTTACCAATTATATCTATACAATGTATATATTTATTTAATCAACGAGCTTTTACAACAGTTTTGACGGACACTTATTTCAAATTAACACCAACTGAATGCTGTGAAATACTACAGAAGTTGCGATGGGCCATTCAGGTGCGAACAACTGCGTTGTTTAGCGAGATTTTAAAACATCCGGGGTTCCCCGCGGAGCCTGCCGTCTGCCGCAGGGAAGTTTACTTGACGACGCCAAACACCCAGTTGATATTTTGGTCTCGTCAAACGAAATTATACCTAATAATTATTTACTGCAATTATTTAAGAATTTGCTGTTTTTCGTTAAATTTGGCACCGAAATCTAGCATTGCATTTAAATGGCCCTTAGCGAAAGGGTTAAACTCGTGTCGAGTACATTTTCGAATTGCCCCCCTTAACAATCAAATTGCCCCTCTGTGGGGCGTGGGCCCCACGTTGAGAAACACTGCTGTAGAGTAAATGTTACATTTTCACAATTATTAATTAAATTAATAATTGGTGCACCGTGTACATCATAATATAAATAATTTTCGTATGATGTTAAATGTATTGTCGTTTTCTTATAATATTTGGTTTGCAGTGAATGTCTTCTTTCAGTTCAGCATAATTCATTATTCTTCGATATTGTAAAATTCATGTTTTATAAGAAAGTTTTTAATATTTTTGAATGGTTTTTAATTCATATGCTTTTACTTTTTCGGGTATATTTTATTATATAGTTCTAAATTCAATGTACATTTCATGGATTTTAAGCCTGTAAGCAGGCTTGCGCAATGAGTTTGCAGATCTAGTGTCATAAATCTCCATTTTAAATGAAATATAATTTGGATTTATGTATTTCAAGAAGTAAGTTTAATATATATATATATATATATATATATATATATATATATATATATATATATATATATATATATATATATATATATATATAGATGGCAGTCAAAATACCCAAATCTTTAAAATGATCTCTATATAATAGGCGACGCCTACCTTGTAACTTGTAATACCAAGATGAAAAATATGTTTTGTCCTTTTACTTTATAATAATAATTATTAATTTTAGAAACAGCATAAATAGTTACAAGCTTCAAGAGAAAATGTATTTTAAAAAAACCAAAAGCCCTTAATTAGAATCGAAAAGTATACAATCACACAATACAACATCTGCACCTACGGCCGCTCGCCTGCCTGCTCCTAGCCGTTGCTCACATCGAGATCATTGAAAATAGATAACAAGAATGTATGTTATCCTCTATCTGTCGGTCACAGCGGCAGGCCTTTAGGGTAACTTTGCGCTGTGAGATAATAAATATCGGATTAAAAATATCGATATTTTAAAACATCGATATTTGCAAATAATATGAACTGATCTCCGACTTTTCACTCTTGAAAATAAAATAAGGTAAGTATGCTTTCATATTTCGTAAAAGAGGAATCTTTAGACCAAATAAAAAATAAAGATTATTATTATTATTATTATTATTATTATTATTATTATTATTATTATTATTATTATTATTATTATTATTATTATTATGCTTTCATATTTTACAGTTAATAAAAAAATACAACAATGCCGGTACTTATAATATACATAAATCTATAAACTTATTTTATTAAAAATCAAATGTAATCACTAACCACTGAATGTAAAACAAATCTGAATCGCAACTATGCAGAAATAAATATTTTGATAACTGTTTCCCTTTTATTTTATTTCTTTGCATACTCAGTTATGGTGGAAGTATTTTCTTCAAACTAGGGTAGACATCAAATAAACTGTGACGAGACATATGTAAGTAAAGGAAGGACACAGGAGAGTAGCGTGTCTACGATTAACAATTCTTGACATATTAGGAATGCATTTTTGAAATATCGAAAGCTAAATATCGATTTTTCTCAAACATCGATGTATCGTGCGCATCCCTAGTTGCACTATCCTGATCGTATGGTTTAGTTTGTGTTATATTCTTGCAATTATTGATACATTTATTATGAAATAAATAATTCTATTCCATACATAAACTCTTCTACCCTTATACTTAGGGTTTGTCTATTATCGAGCACAATATTGGTTTTTGATTCCTGCTTTTTACACATATTTTTGCTTATGTCTTTGGTTCGTTTTGTTTTATCTTAGTATTCTATATGCTCTCGTACTAGTCTTTTCTTGGTTTTTGTTGATTGTTATTAATTGATTAAAGAATTATAAAAAATTGTAAAAATGGTTTTATAATGCTATGTGCCAATGTGCAAAAGCATGGCCAAATTTGCTAATGTTTTCAAATTTCCACGCGATAGTGAAATGCGAAAAAATAGATAAATGCAATACATCGATCAAATTTTAAAATTACAATACCCTCGACAGTTTGCATTTCGCATTTTGACGAAAAATTTATTCTTCATGAACATGAATCTACGTCACATGATACACGTTTGGTTTTAAAAAGAAAATGTATAAAATTGACGGATGACGCAATGCTCACTATATTTAAAAATCAGACATCATATTAATTTGTCAAAACAACAAACGATAAAAATCCAGATATTCTCCGTGACAATATATAGACTATTCTGTAAGTATATAGTATGATAAAGAGAATTGAATAAAGTTATAATCTAAAATGTATTTTTCAAAATCTGTCAAGTTGTAAAAGTTACGGGACTGTAAAGTCACTAAAGTCGACAATTACGAACAAGCTATACTATTAAGTTAAAAACTATACTTAAGTTAAAATTTAAAAATTAAGTTGTTTAAAAATGCCTGTTACTTTTACTAATTAAGAATACACCGAGATGCGTTTGATTTACGGAGAAGTGCTCCAAAACAGCGCCATTTATAAAAAGTGTATCCATATTTCGCTTCTGAGTTCAAACCTTCAAGAATGACAAGTGTTGTTATTTTCACTCAAACTACTGTGAGTTTTAAATAATATTTTATTCAAATAAATAATTGTTATTGGTCCATCTTAAAGTGCTTTTACAATTTATTGCAACAAATACCTACCCTACATTAGAAAAGAAATAATTGCAGATTACGATACATTGCAACCGTGTTTATTAGTGGTAACGTATGCCACTTTACTTACATACCTCCCTGTATTAAAACGAAAAATTAACTCAAATATTAAAACATGAAAGTGATAAAATTGCAAATCAAATGCAATTGTTTTATGTACTACAGACATGTATTTTATAATAAGGTAACACCGACCAAACATTTTTTATTTTGAAATATGATTATCTGCACAGGGTGTTTAAAAAGGGTAAAAAATGGATGATATACATTTCGATGTACTGATTCCAAATGAAAAATAATTTTTCCAGAATAGAGAGAATTATTTCTTATTATTTATTTTATTCTTCAAGTGTTCATTTTTAGTGCCACTGACTGACACAAATTTTTTATTCAAAATAATGATTTATCTAATCACGTGAATAGGAAATAAATAAATTTCTAATTATTTCTATAAAAAATTTCATGTTTAAGGATGGCACTAAAAATGTACACTTCAATAATTAAATAAATAATAAGAAATAATTTTCCGACTTTTGGAAAAAATTATTTTGGGGGTATGTGACTATAATCGAATTTCAATATGACATGAAATATAAAATTTAAACACTATAGCGTCTCATTGCTCTTATTATTATAATAAAAAAACTAACTAAACATTAGTTTATAATTTTAATTAGTCAATATAATATTTTGGAGATGGGATATGTGACGCAATCATGGCAGGATCGTGTAAGAAGACAGATGGACTCGGATGGAAGAAGATAGTTATAGACCAGCGTCGTGATTATGTTGTGGTAGGTATGGCATGTGGAAGTGCGACAGGTGACTATAACTATCAATTTTCCTCCCAGTCTACATATCCCGTCCCCAAATTTTTAATAATAATTGTTTTCTCATAAACTACAAATAATTAATCGATTGAAAAAAAATACGGGTATTTATTTTTTATTTAGTATCATAATATTAGGTATGTTAAAATCAATTTTAGAAAAGTACCATATACATTTTTTATTTTATTTATTTATACAAGGTACAAAAGAAAATGCAATTTCGCCTGCACAGCACAGCTGTACAGTCGCACCCCTTGACCCCTGCCCTTAGATCCAAACACGTGCCCTGCGTATAGGTATAGGACTTGAAGCAGGTAGCCTATCGCTCCTCCCTGGCTCCCTGCTCTAGCCAAGCCATACGCCGTACTCGTCCGTACGTATAGCTTTGCCTCAGAAATTCAAGGCTGAATATGAGACATGATTAGCATTTTCATTGTTATTGTTATTATCATTAGAGAAATAATTACTTAACATCCAATATTAAATTAAACATAACGGGTGTCTATTTTTTTTTCTCGAACACGAAATTTAATGTTAAAATTTGTGCATGGATGAGTATCCAGTTTGTTGTTAAATTATTTCTTGTCTACAAGTTAGAAGCAAAAGAAAATATGCGAATTAAGGCAACTATTAAAGTGCCAGGAAAAATAAGACAATAATTTTTTTATTCTTTAAGAGCAATATTTACCCCTGGTGTCTGAGCAGAAAAAAGGGGTACAGAATATAATTTTTTTCTCGGGACTCAAAAGATATCAATTTCAAATAAAAAAATGTATTTAGTCAAAGAATGTATCTAGGTCTGAATTGTGTTAGATTTTCCATTTTTTGGTTATTATACTAAAAAAAATTAGTTAAAATAGCTTATCTTTCAATGAAAATTTGAGTGTGATAAATATAAACACTTAAAATTTCAACAAAACCCAAACATAGATTTGACTTTGGAAAATACATTATAATTTTCAAATTTGTTTTATTTATTTTGTTCGTTCGTTCGTTCAGTTGTGTCTCATATTGTGCTACTTTGCTAGTAAAATCAGTGGTAATAGTTATCATTAATTTTAACTTGTTTACATAAAAGTGTGTGTTTTCGTGGTGCGAATAGTAATTTATTGTTATATTTTACAATCTCCATTTATCAGAGCAGATTTTGGATCAATAGTAATTTTTATTCAGATTATTATTAATTGCTTGTCATCTACGGAATTCATCAATTTTGTACAAGTGGCTTAAGTCTCCTCAAGGTTAGATTCTTACTTATTTCTGTTCATACAAACCGAGGCATCTAAGTTGTTTAACGATGAATCTTTCATCAATAAACTGGCTGACAAACTATTTGCTCGGCTCGACCAGCGATTTGAGGAGCAGAAAAAGCACTACGAAAAAATCATTGAAGAGCTTACATGCAAAAATCAACATCTGGAGGAGGCGATCGACAGACTGGAACAGTATTCCAGAAGGAATTGTGTCCGCATCTTCGGTATTCCTGAAGAATCTTCCGAGGATCCAGAATGTAAGGTGCGTGACATTGGTAAATCCAAACTGGGTATTAGTGTTACCCCTGAATCCATCGACAGATGTCATCGTGTCGGCAAACCCCCCACCAAAAGTTCAAGTGTTTCTAGTGCTTTGCCTCCCAGACCTCGTGGTATTATTATAAAATTTGCCTCTTATAAAACGCGTCAATTATTCCTACAAAATAGGAGTAAACTTAGAGGTACCGGTATTGTTATAACTGAAGATCTTACCAAGCCCCGACATAATTTGTATAAAGCTGCATGCAAAAAACTTAGTAATAAAAGTGTCTGGACTCATGACGGTAATATTTTTGCAAAGTCTTGTGATGGTACTATTAAGAAATTGTCTCTGGCCACGAATATCGATGAACTTTAACTTTTTTATTGTTTTTCTCTGCTAAATGTTATGAATATATCGCTTTTTCATTGTTCTGGAGCGACATTGTCCACTGTTTACTGTATTTGACTGGTTTTTTTCTCTGTTAGTTTTAGTTTTATCCGTCGTCTTTGTTTTGTTATTTGGTATACTTGCTTTGAGCTGTCTGAAATTGCGTGCGATCTTGTATAGTTTGTTTAAATTAGTAGTGTATATTTGTATATAGTATATTCAATCTTATGAATATTTTTTACCAGAATGTCAGAGGGCTTAACACAAAATTAGAATGTTTTTATAACAATTGTAGTTCCTTAAACTATGACATAATTGCAATAAGTGAATCTTGGCTAACATCCGCCGTATCCAATTCTGAAATTCTATCGTCAGCATATGATGTATATCGTCACGATAGAAATAGAGTTTTAACTGGCAAAAAAACTGGTGGTGGTGTGCTTTGTGCTGTTAATTCTAAATTTAAATCTACACTTATTAATATTAATCTTCATCCCTCATCTACTACCGATATCTTATGTATAAAATTTTTTCTCTCTCCTACCAACTATATCTTTCTTCTTGTCTTTTACTGTCCTCCTCCTGTTACTTTAACTCAGTTAGAATATTTACTTGACACGTTAGAATCTCTTTTATCTTCTATTGACAATCATTTTATTATTCTTGGAGACATTAACATAACAAATCTTGTCAATGCTGATGATGTTAATTCTAGCTGCCATTTGTCACGTAGGTTCAAACATTTTTTAAGCTTTGTAAATGGGCATCAATATAATTCTGTAACCAACTCTAACGCTAGAATTCTGGATGTAGTTGTATCTAACATTTTTTGTAACGTCTCGTACTCTACTGATCCTGTTGTTGTGGAGGACCCAAATCACCCTGCTCTAGACATTCATCTCTCCTGTCCTATAAATCTTAAATCTAACAATTCTTCATTTAATTCTTCCCCTACTTATAATTTCAAATCTGCTAACTTTCCTCTTCTATATAACCTACTTTCTGTTTCTAACTGGGAAGTATTAAATAACTTTGATAATGTAAACGATGCGTTTAATAAATTTTATCAAATTATTTTTGACATCTTTGACCAAACCGTACCTAAAACCTGCAACAAACCTTCTACTAACTTTCCTCCTTGGTTTACGCGATCAATTATTAGGAATATTAAACTCAAAGAGCACTATCGCAAACTATACTTAAAAAATAAATTTGAATTTTATAATTCCGAATATAAGAGATTACGTGCTCTTACGAAAAAAGATATACATATTGCCTACAAAACTTACATTTCTTCCATGGAAAACAAAATTGGCAACAATCCTGCCAGCATATGGAATTTCATAAATGCAAAGAAAAATAATACTCGCTTACCTGGTACAATGCATCTAAATGATACAAAATATAATTCTACTCCTGACATTGTACAAGGATTCTCGAGTTATTTTTCTAGCGTTTTTGAAACTGATGATGCTTCATCCCCCTTATCTATTAATAGGCACGATTATGGTGGTTTTGTAAATTTTTATAATATATCTAACGAAGATATTATTCAGGCTATTAATGATATCAAACCGTCCCGTACTCCTGGTCCTGACAACATTCCCGCTTATATTTTAAAGGGATGTCGTGATCTGTTCGTTCGTCCTCTTTACATCTTATTTAATCTCTCTTTAACTACAAATACCTTTCCTTCTTCTCTTAAAACTTCTTTTGTTACACCTGTATTTAAATCTGGCGTCAAATCTGATATATCCAATTACCGACCTATCTCCATACTTTCCAATATTTCTAAAATCTTTGAATCTATTATTTATAATCATATATATAACGAAACGCAGAAATACATAGCTCCACAACAACACGGTTTTATGAAATGTAGATCGACTACTACAAACCTTATGAATTTTACTGACAAAACTACAAGAGCACTTCGTGACAATAAGCAGATAGATGTAATCTACACCGATTTCGCCAAAGCATTTGACAAGATTAACCATAATATCCTCCTATATAAACTTTCTCATAATTTTAACTTTTCCCCTAATCTTATAGCTTATCTTTCTTCATATCTCTCAAACAGAAAAATGCAAGTGCAGTATAATAACTATTATTCTAGCACATACACGCCAACTTCTGGTGTACCACAGGGCTCCAACCTTGGACCCTTGCTATTTATACTTTTCATCAATGACATCACTACCAGTGTTAAACACTCTGATTTATTTCTTTATGCCGACGATATGAAGATATCTAAAATAATAAATTCACATGAGGATAGTTTTAGGCTGCAAGATGATTTAAACAGCATTCTATTGTGGTCCAAATCTTGTAAACTATATTTCAATTTTCAAAAATGCAAAATTATGACATATTCTGTGAAAAACTCTTTTACATCCTACACTTATAAAATGAATCACCATCAGCTAGATCGAGTCACTGAGTTTAAAGATCTAGGAATCATTTTTGATGTTAAGCTCTCTTTCATTCCACATATAAATTACATTGTAAAGTCTGCTTACAAAACACTAGGTTTCATAATTCGAAATTGTCGTTCTTTTTGTAAGTTAAAAACCTTAAAAACTTTGTACTTCTACTTTGTACGCTCAAAACTTGAATACTGCTTACAGATATGGAATCCTATATATGAGGTTCATAGCAATATTATCGAAAAGATACAATACAAATTTTTAAAGTATTGTTATTTTAAAATTTACGGTGTTTACCCTGCACATGAGACATCATACAATTACTTGCTACAGACTTTCAATTTGATTTCGTTAGAAAATAGGAGAATAATGCAATCTTCTATCTATTTATATAAGATAGTGAATAATTTTATAGACGATTCCATTTCTTTAGGTAGTATTCCATTCTCCGTTCCACGATTACCATCTAGAAACAAGAATACATTTAGATGTATATTTGTACGTACTAATTATGAAGCTAGATCGCCCATCAGGCATTTATGTTATATTTTTAATAGTTTATCTGTTGAAATAGATATTTTTCATTTAACTCTAGGACGCTTTAAGCAAGCATTGATAAATATATTTGTGTAGTATTATTTCATTGTTATTTTTCTTTATGTTTAATTTACATTCTTTCTTGTGTTGAAACATTAATTATTGTAAATGGATTTGTATATATTTTGCATCCACCCCGTAATTGGGATCTTGATCCTGTGGGATGGATGGGTTACTTTGAATAAATAAATAAATAAATAAATAAACTCCAAAATGGTTTTATTATGCAACCATTGCAACATCAAAGTAAATAGAGGAGAGGCTGCTGCTGTGTGTGTCGGCCCCTGTCAGCTATGTTTCTATGTCAACTGCTTATCAATCCCGGCTGCTGAAAAACAAGCACTGATAACAAGCAAATCTCTCTGTTGGAAATGCGATAATTGCAGGACATTACCTCGACCACGTACACCAGTTAGCATCGCCCCTTCCGAAGCTTTGGTTTCAAATTCTCCTGCCCTATCTGACATCATGGATTCGCTACGTGATCTTAAAAAATCAATCGATTTTTGTTGTAGCAAAATCGATGATTTCGAAACAAAAATCAATAACTGGACACAAAAGATCAATTTAATTGAACCTTTGAAGGCGGAATGCGATGCACTTAGAGCGAAAGTTGATGATTTTGAGCAAAGATCGCGGTCGAATAATTTGGAAATTATCGGGATTCCAGAAAAACCTACAGAAAACCTAATTAGTACCATATGTGACTTGGGTACTTTAATTCAGTGTCCCATCATTGAGCAGGATCTGGATGCAATCCACAGAGTGTCGAAATTCCAACATTCTCCAAACACACCAAAGCACATTATTGTTAGGTTTGTTTCACGATTAAAACGTGACAAGTTTTTAGCATGTGCACGCCAACTAAAGAATCTAACTGCAAGCCAGCTAAGATTCGAATTAAACACAAAAATTTACGTGAACGACCACCTGAGCCCGAAAAATAAGTTACTACTGTCAAAAACTAAGGAGTGTGCACGTAATAGCGGCTTTAAGTATGTTTGGGTGAGAAACAGCAGAATTTTTGCTAGGAAACAGGACAATTCACCAGTCCTGTTTATTAACTCCGAAAAAGATTTGGCCAAACTCAAATAAACAGTTACTCAAAATAAACTTTATTGAGTCATCATGTTAAAAATGATAAGTATATACTATCAAAATGTTCGCGGTATAAAAACCAAATTACTTACCTTATACAATGAAATTTCATCCAGTAACTATGACATTATTTGCTTCAGTGAGACGTGGTTAAATAATTCTATTAGTGATTGTGAAATCTGTGATCCTAACAAATTCTCAATTTACAGAAGCGATCGTAATAATCCAAATTTTAAACAAGGTGGTGGCGTCTTAGTCCTTGTATCCAAAAAATATTACTCCCAAGCTCGTTTAGAGTGGTGTTCATTAGCAGAAGACATCTGGGTGACCATATCTGGATCAAACTTTCAAAAACTCCATTTATGTTGTGTTTATCTTCCACCGACAACTGATACCGACACCTATAACAGCCATTTCAACAAAATAAGTGATATAACATTTCATAACTCTGGAAATAATATAATAATTGTCGGTGACTACAATTTACCTGAAATTGAATGGATAGTTGCCACTGATCAGACTTTGACACCCCATATTTCGAGACGATCAGACACTCATATCGGTTTACTTAATACGATGTCACTCTGTAACTTAACTCAGTACAATAATACTCGAAATCACTTAAATAATATTTTAGATCTTGTTCTATGTTCATTTAATATCAACATTACAGAATGTACTTATCCAATTAGTAAATTAGATGTGTATCATCCTGCATTAGAAATTGATTTTTTTCTGAATGATTTTAAACCGCTGGTTGATAAATTTATTCCAAATTATAATTTTAAAAAATGTGACTATGAAAACCTGATTTATAAACTCTCATCAATAAATTGGGACTTAAAATTTAATAATCACAATATAAATGATAACTTAAAAACATTCTATGATATTTTGTATAACCTTTTAGATGCTTACTGTCCAATTTATAAAAAACAATGTAATAAATATCCAAAATGGTTTTCTAAATCATTAATTAAAATCATTAAAGAAAAAAATAAGTTTCATAAAAAATGGAAAGCATATGGTAACATTAATGATTATAATTCTTTTTCTGTGCTTCGACTGAGGGTTAAAAATAAGATAGATAGTGATTTCAAAAATTACATGAAATACATTGAACAAAATTTGAAATCCAATGTAACCTCTTTCTGGAACCACACCAAAAAACTTAGGAATGATAATAGTCTTCCTAACTCAATGCAGTTCAATGATGTTAATGCTTTCACTGGGGATGATATTTGTAATCTTTTTGCAGACTATTTCGAATCTGTGTACACTACTTTCGACAATAATGATAATAACAATGTTTTAGATATAAATAATACTATTGTTAATATTAGCATGGTGGTAATTAATGAAGATGAAATTTTCGACTGTCTTTCAAACTTAGATATAAAAAAAGGTGGCGGCCCTGACTTAATTCATCCGTATTTTATAAAAACTTGTGCATATTACCTGGTTTATCCTTTGTTTTTGATTTTTAATAAATCATTACGTGATGGTGTTTTTCCTGATACATGGAAATGTTCCTTCATAATTCCAGTACACAAGTCAGGGAATAAACGGGATGTCCGTAATTACAGGCCTATTTCGATCCTTCCAGTGTTTGGTAAAATTTTTGAAAAACTGATTGTCAATAAAATTAAATTTGAATTAAATAAGATAATAATACCACAGCAATCTGGTTTTTGTCCTAAAAAATCAGTTTTAAATAATCTCATCCCTTTCACCGAATATGTTAGTGGTCACTTACATAACAGAGCTCAAGTTGACGTAGTGTACACAGACTTCAGTAAAGCTTTCGACCGAGTTAATCATTCTAAGTTGTTGGCTACACTGCTTTCATATGGCATTCATGGCTCCCTGTTACGGTGGATAGAATCGTACATAAAAAATCGCTCACAGATAGTTTCATGCAACGGCTTCAAATCACGTAATATAATGGTGACCTCGGGTGTACCACAAGGTTCACATTTCGGGCCAATTTTATTTAATATTTATATTAACTCCATAGGTCAATGCTTTAAGTATAGTGACTTCCTTCTTTATGCTGATGATTTGAAGTTTTTCAAAAGAATCAAATCTCTTACTGATTGTAATCTACTGCAAGATGATTGATACGTTTGCAAAATTTCTGTAAATTGAACGATCTATCCCTAAACATAGAAAAATGTCATGTAGTTAGTTACACTAGATGTACGAATGTTGTTATCTACCCTTACAATGTTGACGGGCTTAATTTGGAACGTAAAACAACAACCAAAGATTTAGGTGTTCTATACGACTCTAAATTACTCCTTAATGAACATGTTATATATATTGTTAAGAAGGCGTATAGAATACTTGGATTCATCTTTCGTGTAGCCAAATCTTATGAACGTAAAGAATCACTTATATTGCTTTATAACACACTGGTTCGTCCAATTGTTGAATACGCCTCTCAAGTTTGGAATCCGTTGTACTCTAAAAACATTGTCCTTCTGGAGTCTATTGAAAAGAAATTTATATCATTAATAAAATATAAATTCTCATACATAAATTTATCTTACCATGAATCTCTGATAGAATTTAATTTGAATACACTTGAACTAAGGAGATCCCATGCTGACATGCTCTTTTTATATAAATTATTAAACAATTTCATAGAAAACCACGGTATTATAGGTTATGTTTATATACATGCGCCAGCTGTACACACGAGAAACACGAACTTATTTTATATACAGAAATGTAAAACAAACAACTTTAAAAATGCGCCATTAAATAGGGTAATGTCACAATATAATAATTTGTATAAAAATATTGATATTTTTAATTTGACATTACCTCAATTTAAGCGCGCACTTGTACAGGCAGAATAAAATTTATGTTATTTGTTTGTAATATTTGTATTTGTATACTGTGAATTGTGTTGTATATGAAATGTTATTTGTATATGTATGTATTGTCGTGGAAGCCTTTAATTGGGTTCACGGATCATATATACCCTTTATAGATAGCAGACGACCACTATAACAATTGGGACAATGTTGCAAGTATCGCCGACTGGCGCTTGGAAGAAAAACTAATTGTGAAGTAGGCAACCTGGTATGTATATAGGCAATATCAAGAAGGACCAATACTTTGGAATACACTAAATTTTTAAAGAAAATCGTTTAAATAAAATATGACCACAATTAACGGAAAAAAGTTTATTTTCTGGTTTCATCAAATTTTTGTTACATAATGATTGCAATGATTGGTAATAATCTTAATACTTTCATCGACGTAGCCCAATTCACCGGAGAGCAGCATATCTGCATACATTTTTGAAATAATGTTTTTAGATCAGAATAATGTTAATGTTGACAGCCGAGCAAAATAGCATGTAGGAGCAACGTAATCGCAAAGCAAAGGTTCCGGGTTTGAATCTCTCTCAGGCATGAATGTTAGTAGTGTAGTGCACAGCCGTAACACATCTAAAAGAAATATTTAAATTCTTATATATTATTTTAATTAAAATACAATAAACATTTTTACGTACCATTAGTTTCACGTTACTGAACAGAAATTAACAACAGTCGTATAAAAAATCGTTTAATATTAATTTAATCGCTTTCTTTACTTTAACGTGATTTTAAGTCAGATATAAATTTTACATAAATGACAAACACTTGTCATAAAAATTTAAATTCCGCGGCTTTCTATAGATCAATTCGAAATATGTAATTTCTTAATTTTATCGCGTCGGCCATATTGCACCTGGCACCATCTAGCGCTTGGAAGAAAAGTACTATCCATAGGCTACTACATGGTCTCGACATTTTACATATGGGTTTCCGTAGCCTGATTGGGTTACTGTTGGCTTCCCAAATAGCAAATAAAATAAAATAAAATAAAATAAAATAAAAATAAAATTACTCCAAAGAAGAAAAAATCTATGTAATAATCTGAACTTCTGTATACTGTATTTTCGTAGCAAAATGCTTGTCATACAGTGTCTCCGTGCAGTAGTCTTAAATGGAATTTCGATGAAAATCTGGTCACTATAAGTTTGCAGTCAGAAATTAACATAGGTAATCGATAAGCTTGTTAGTGAAGTGTAATGGCAAAATCTTTCCCAGAACTTTGGTTCGACCTGTCTACATTTACGCATAGATTAGAAGCCTCGTTAAAAGCGTTATACTCGAAAACTACAAGAGATGCTTCTTTTTTTTTCTTTATTATTTTTCAGTATTTTTTTTATTTATTTACATAAATATTTAAAAAAGACACATTACTGTGGACGTATAACAATACACTAAATAGAAAACAGAATTCATGTTAGTTAGATTTGATGATTAAATATTTTGCATTTTTGGGAAGTGACTTGTTTACTTCATTTCCCATTACATTACAAAAGACAACCTATTCTAGCACGAATTTGAAATTCGAACACAAGTACTTGAGTAGCCTTCGGTAACGAGGGTTTTATACTATTTTCTGAGTTTCGGCTTTCATTTACAATATTCTTTATAAAAATAATTGATAATTTTCATTGTTGGTGATAATAATTTGTGTTTTTTATGTTGTTCGTTGCCTAGATATTTTATGTATTTAAAGCAGTAATAACAAACCAATATACACCCATGTGGATTATTTGTCCAAAATAATATCCATTACGTAGGGGCTACAACTGATGGTGTAGTACTCGTAGATCCTCAAGTCGTGATCAAATCAAAGAAAATGACGCTTGGGAAATATAATCTATTCGTAAAATTTGTATAGTATTACGTACTGTACACATTTCTGTATTTCTTAGGCATATATTTTAAATATTTATCGTTTAATATAGAAGATATTGATAATTAAAACACATTCGGTAAGTATTTTCGTCAAATATCAGAAAGTGGCGCTATGAGTAGACCTAGCGGTGCATAGATGAACTATAATGAAATCGGTCGAAGCATGCCACACGTAATAAGCCTACAGTTCACAAATCCTATGCCACACAAATCTCACAGTTCCCAAATCCCCCAAGTGATAAAGTTACCCCCACCACCAATTCACAATCCCACAAGTTATAAAACCTAGCAATGCCACAAGTGATAATCGCACAGTTCCCAAATCCCACAATTGATAAAGTTGTCCCCACTACCTATGACGTAATGTTCAGAATGCATAATCCCATAAGTGATAAAATAGGATGAATTGAAACGGAATGAATAGATTTTCAGTTTTAAATCTGTAATATTAAATACAATCTAATGTAACCAGTTCGTCTATTAGACTACAGATAGCGCTAGTTACATTAAACTGTGAAAAAAACAAAATTTAAACATCTCTCTAATCGGGAATCGCTAGAGTAAATCAACTTTAAATCTATATATTTTGTTGCTCGTTGTTTTTATATTTTTTAATTAATCAGTATGAGTATATCAATTATTGGATGTGGAAATATTTGTATTTACTTGAGAAAATAGAATCAATCATAGAACAATTATGTTGTATTTAAAGTTAAATACACTAACCGGCAAAAAAAAACGGGCAACTTTGAATTTTTTTCCCATTAACCGAATATTTTACAACTAAATAGGGAAATGAACTGATTGTTTTTAGTTAGTTATTACTTATTTACTATGCTTATTTCATTCTAAAATATATACGGAATGCACAAATTAATTCATATATAATATCGTAAGTCGTAAATTTTTGCCGGAAAAATTTTCAGATTGTTACGAGAGCCGGTTGCCTAGCAATTTATTGAGTGATTTTTGAACAATGTCACGAGATAAATTGGCAACAGGCTCGAGTAAAGCAATAGGAAAATTTGTCCAGGATAAAATTTAACCACGAATGGTATTCAGATGACTATTTCCAAAATAAAAATCAGGTAATCATTTATATAATTTTTTTCTTGATAAAATTTTTGTAAGTTTTATTGTATTTAGTGGCATTATGTTTCAGTTTGCTTTTTCAACGTTTTAAATAGATTCCTGTTCGAATCGACTCGTTTTTAATAAAAACCGATTACACTGAAAATATACAGACTTTGACAGGTATGTAAACAATATGTTTCTAAACGTCAAAAATTTTAGGCTTATCAAAACTCACTTACTTGTAAAAATACATCTTATTGGCTTAAAGGGTGCGATAAAATTTTTGTGACGGTGTTTTGTCGAAATCAAATTTGGTAACTAGGTAGAATCCTGAATTTGGATTGGCTTATAAATTTATGAGGAAATAGTCAGAAATAAATTTAATTCACAAAAGTAACAGAAACAATTCAAATAATTTATTTTCTTAACTATAAAATTAATAAAAAACAAAAATGGCTTCATTCTAATGGACCTGGGGTAGGATTCTGTAACTCGTCCATTATCAAACGGTACCGTTATCACTACGGTTACATAGAAAATGATATTTTATTTGAAAACTATGACGTAAGTATGCCATTCATCTTATAAAAAATAAGTTGCTATTGTGATAACGGTACCGTTTGATAACGGGCGAGTTACAAAATCCTACCCCTGCTAGTATCGCCAATAGCTGGTAATATCTTCTTCGAACTTCGAACCTGAATTACGTCATTTAACCGTCGTGGCATTGAGTTGATGAAATTTGTTATGCAAATTTGGGGAATTGCGTCAAATTCTTCTTGAAGAGCCAATCGTAGCTTTTGAAGAGTCTCTGGTATGGCTGGACGACAACGAATCGGCCTATGGAGTGTATCCTTTCCTGAATATATTATATTGGATTAAAATCTGTATCCATTCCCGATAAATGTTTTTGAAAAACCACGCTAACTTAAAAACGACCAAACGACGCCGGCGTCGCCACGACAACAATTGGTTGAAATCGGTGTAACCCTTGACTCATCATCATCATCATCGCATTCCAATTCAAAGAATTATTGCGAGACGCTTAAGCGCCAAAATCCGTTTTTGAGGTGGATTACTTCTCTTTCTGTTTTATAAATTTTCGTGTTTTTTTGCTTTGGTTGTAATTTCTTTCCATAATTTCCGGTCTTTGCATTTTGTTTTCCATTCTTTAATATGCATTGCTCTCATATCTTCTTCTATTTCTTACAGCCATCTCTTCCTGGGTCTTACTCTGTTTCGTATGCCTAGTGGTGTCCAGATTGTTATTTTTTTTATGAGTTCTGTGGGTGCTCTTCTCATTATATGGCCGTACCATTCTAGTCTGAGTGCTTTTATATGTTTAACTATATTTCCGCCTTCCAGGGTTTCTTCTATTTCTGCATTTGTTTTCAGTCTTCTTTCTCTTTCTATAGTTACATTAGGGCCAAGTATTGTTCTCATTACCTTCCTTTCAAATCTTTTTAGGTCCTCCTCTTCTTGTTTATTTATTATTGTTGTTTCCATGGCATACGTAACCGCGGGCCTTATTAGCGTCTTGTATATGTTTATTTTTGTTCTTTTACTCAGCTGTGTACTGTTTAGCAGAGTTCTGTTCCTTCCTAAGGCTTGGTTTCCTTTTTGAATTCGTTCTGCTACTCTTTCATTATCAGTTTTCCCTATTGTTACTCCCAGGTAGTTAAACGTAGATACGGCTTCAAATTTGTATTTTTCTGTTATTAAGTGCGTGCTTGTATCCATTCTAACTTTTGTTAGACTCATGTACTTCGTTTTGTTTTCATTTATTTCAAGTCCTATTTTCCTCGCTATGTTGTCTATTTCGTCTATACATCTGACTAGTGTTTTCGTCTGCGTACGCAATTAATTGTACTTGGTGTATTATGATGTTCTTGTTTCTGAGTTTTGCTTCGAGTACTATCCATTCTAGTACTAAATTAAAGAGTGTCGGTGATATTGGGTCCCCTTGTTTTAGTCCTTTATTTATTTCGAATTCTTTTGTTGTGATTTTTTGGAATCTTACTTTTGATTTTGTATTCCTTAGGCTTATTTCAACTAATTTGATTAAGAGCCTAGGTATTTCCAACTCTTCTAATATTTTTATTATTTTGCTTCTGTTTATTGAGTCAAATGCGCCTTTAAAATCGATAAATACAATATGCAGATCTTTGTAGAATTCGCGGGATTTTTGAAATAGTTGTTCGGCTATATGTATTGCGCTGGTTGTTGCTCTTCCTGGTCTGAATCCGTTTTGATAGTCTCCTATTATTTGTTCTGCATGGTACTTGAATTTAGCATTAACTAGGTTGGCAAATATTTTGTATGCTATGTTTTAGTAGGGTTATAGGTCTATAATTACTGCACTCTTCCTTGTCACTTTTTTATAGATAGGGATGATTACTCCTGTACTCCATTCTCCTGGGATTTCTTGCTGAGTCCAAATTTCTTTTATTAGAGAATGGATATGTTGGTGCAGGTCACTTTCTCCGTATTTTATTAATTCCGCTACGATTTTGTCTTCCCCTGCTGCTTTCCCATTTCTGAGTTTTTTTTTATTTCTATCTGTATATCGTTTTCAGATGGAAGCTCCATGTTTTCTATGTCTTGTGGTTTTATTTTTATTTCTTTGTCATCTGTGTGGCGTTCCTTAACTTTTTCTTCTCTAAGATGGTTATTCACTTCGTTTTCAACTGCATTTAATGTTTTCTTGTAATATTCCACCCAATTTTTTTCAATTTGTTCAGGTTCGTGTTCTGTGATGCCATTAGTATTTTTAATTCCTCTCACAATGGTTCTTGGTTTGTTAGTACTTGTTTTTATTTGACGATACAACTGTTTCAGGTTATGTTTTTGACTACTTTTCTCTAATTCTTCTAATTTTTTGTTAATCCATTCGTTCTTTTTATTTTTATAGAGTGCGTTCGCTCTGTTTCTTGCTATGTTATATTCTCTTTTTGATTGTTATGTTTGAGTGTTTAGCCATCTTATTCTCGCCTCGTTCTTGTTTTCTCTAGTTGCTTCACAGGTCTGATCATACCATTCTTTGTTAGTTTTTGTATCTTGTTTTTCCCCTAAAATTTCATTACTTGTTTCTGTTATTTGCTTTTTGATTTCCTTCCATTTTTCTTCAATGTTAGTTGTTTCCCTAGTTTGTTTTTGAAGTCTCTCTGTGATTCGTTCCTGGAATATCTGTTGTATTTTTGTATCTTCTAATAAGCTTGTACTCCAGTTCTCTTTTTTTTCTTGCGCAATGTAGTGTTTTTCTGTTATGGGGTATTTTATTTTTGCTACCACTAAGTAATGGTCCGTGTCCGTATTTGCTCCTCTGTATGATCTTGTATCGATTGTTTTTTGGCTGATTTTCTTATTTGCCATTATATGGTCAATTTGGTTTTAAATTTTTCCTCCTGGGTGTCTCCAAGTCACCTTGTGCTTTCTCGGGTGTTGAAATTGTGTTGATAGGCATATCAAACCCAGGGTTCCCGCTAGTTCATAAAATCTGTGTCCATTATCATTAGTTGTATCATGTATTGTTCCTTTGCCGTTTCCTATGATTTCTTTCAAGTATTGTTCTCTCCCCAGTTTAGCATTTGCGTCTCCAAGTATTAATATGTTGTCCCCTTTCCTAATTATTTCTTCACATACCTCGTATAGTTTTTCATAAAATTCGTCCTTTTCTTCTGATTTGATTTTATTAGTTGGAGCATATATATTTACTATTGTTAGAAGGCATTTCTTTGTTTTTAGTCTTAGGCATGCTAATCTTCCGTTTATTGGGTTAAAGTTAATTACTTTGTTTCTTGTATTACCTGCGATATAAAAACCTACCCCATTATTTCCTTGTTTTTCATCTCCACTATATGGAAAGCTGTATTTATCTTTTGTTATTTCTCCTGAGTCCTTCCATCTAACTTCCTGTATTGCTGCTATTTGTATGTTATATTTATCTAGTTCTCTTGCTATTTCTTCCATCTTTCCCGTCTTTAGCATTGTTTTTACATTCCAGGTACCTATTTTAATTTCACTGTTTTTCTTATTACCCTTTCCTTCTTTAGTGATCATCCCTTTTTTTCCTTCTTTGGTCTGCGTCTTTGTCCTTATTCTTTGCCTGGTTTGTTGCCGTATCTTCGTTACTCGTTGCCGTCGCCAGTTTTTTGAGTCCTTGGTGTACGTGTTATTTATTTCTCTCTGTTGTTGTATTAATTTATTTTCTTTTTGATCCCATTTCATTATTTTGCCATTTATTTCGAATGTTTGATAGAGTACTTTGACTGTTTCTCCTTTATTTTTTCGATTTTTGCTATTTTTCTGAGTTCTCTTTGTATATTTCTCTCTTTTTCTGTTAGTTCCGAATCAATGAATATGTTTTTACCGCTTAGCTTAGATTTTTCTTTCAATATTGCCAATTTGTCTTTGAAATTTTCTATTTCTATGATGCATCTCTGATGTCCTATCTTATACGCTTTCTTCACGCTAATTTTTATTTCCAGGTTTTCTTCAATCATATTTTCTATTTTGGTTTTCAGAAACTTCTCGTCATTGGAATTAATATTCAATCCACTGATTACCAAGTTATTTCTAATTTTTTCTTTCAGTAGCTTTTCTGTTTTCTTTTCCGTGTGTATTATTCTTATAAGTTCCTCTTTTTCTCTGCTCCACTCTTCTGTCCTTTTCTGCAGTTCATCTTTGATCTGATGTAAACCATCCCTATTTTCTTTTATCTCCGATTTCATAATTCTTAGATCTTGTTTTAATTCTTCAATATCCTCTTTTATTTCTGTTTTTATTTCTCCCATATCTTTTTTGATATCCTTTCTAAGGTCCTCGAACATTTTCTTAAGTTCGTCCATGTTTATGTCCTCTTTTCTGTGTGAGATCTTCAGTTCGTTTTTTGTTGGTGTTCTTGGTGTGAGTTTGCTTGTTTGAGAGACTCTAATAATGAGTATCGGACCCTTGATACAATATGTATGCTTTTCATGATTCTCAGTTAATAAAATTTATAAATAAAATTATGTTTGCATATACGTAGCTTTTATTGCTTTAAAATTTTATACCTCTCATGTCCTCATAGACATAGACCGTCCCGTCAGTTCAGTTAATAGTAGGCAGTCAGTGCATTGCATAGCGTCTAATGGAGAAGGAACTGCGCGTAATATATAATAATAATATATCCACTATATTTTAAGTAGGTAGTCAACGGTTACACCGATTTCAACCAATTGTTGTCGTGGCGACGCCGGCGTCGTTTGGTCGTTTTTAAGTTAGCATGGTTTTTCAAAAACATTTATCGGGAATGGATACAGATTTTAATCCAATAGAATATATTTAGGAAAGGATACACTCCATAGGCAGATTCGTTGTCGTCCAGCCATACCAGAGACTCTTCAAAAGCTACGATTGGCTCTTCAAGAAGAATTTGACGCAATTCCCCAAATTTGCATAACAAATTTGATCAACTCAATGCCACGACGGTTAAATGACGTAATTCAGGTTCGAAGTTCGAAGAAGATATTACAAGCTATTTGCGATACTAGCAGGTTCATTAGAATGAAGCCACCTTTGTTTTTTTTATTTTATAGTTAAGAAAATAAATTATTTTAATTGTTTTTGTTACTTTTGTGAATTAATTTTATTTCTGAATTAATTTGTGCATTCCGTATATATTTTAGAATGAAATAAGCATAGTAAATAAGTGATAACTAACTAAAAACATTCAGTTCATTTCCCTATTTAGTTGTAAAATATTCGGTTAATGGGACTATAAAAAGATTCAATGTGGCCGTTTTTTGCCGGTTAAGTGTATTTAACTTTAAATACAACATATTATTCTATGATTGACTCTATTTTCTCAAGTAAATACAAATATTTTCACATCCAAAAAATGGTATACACATAATGATTAATTAAAAAATATAAAAACAATGAGCAACAAGATACATACACCTCAATGGTTATTTAAAGTTAATTTACTCTAGCGATTCCCGATTAGAGAGCTGTTTAAATTTTGACTTCACGGTTTAATGTAACTAGCGCCACCTGTAGTCTAATAGACGAACTAGGTACATTAAGTGGTATTTAATATTACAGATTTAACACTGAAAATCTATTCATCCCGTCCCAATTCATCCCATTTTATCACTTGTGGGATTATGCATTCTAAACATTACGTCATAGGTGGACGGGGTAACTTTATCACTTGTGGGATTTGGGAACTGTGCGATTATAACTTGTGGGATTGTGAATTCTGAACATTACGTCATTGGTGGTGGGGGTAACTTTATCACTTGTGGGATTTGGGAACTCTGACATTTGTGAGGCGTAGTATTTGTGAACTGTAGGATTATACCGTCTGACACGCACTTAAATCGGTGACTCCATGGAAAATAGAAAAATTTAAGTGAATAACAAGTACATACGGTTTAATTTAGTTTTATATATTAAATTTATACGTCGATATTTTAACTTAAAAATTAGAAGTAGGTAATTTTTTAGAAATTTTCAAAGAAATTACGTTCTATAGCTACGCACTAGTCATTGGTAATACAAAAAATTTATAAATAGTTCCCAATAATTATTTTCATAAAAAAGTAAAATTTTATTAATTATTGAATTCAAATTGTAGGAATAGGACCGTAAATGCTTACTTGGTGACATTACAGCGAGAGGCGAATGACTGTATTCTGGAAAATATCTCATGCGATTAAGAATTTTGCGCTTTATCTAATCATGGAAAAATTGCAAATTTATATTAATAAAGTTGTTTTGTAAATGTATCAATAATGACGGCTTGTGGGTCGGATAACAGGGTAGGCGACACAACAAGCATTAACAAAAAATTGAAGGGAAAAATGTGTACAGCAAGTTTATACCGAGTGTCGGCGATATCGCTTTACCTATCAATTTTATAAAAAATATGTAATGAGGAACAATGTTCAGAATAAAAATGTGCATCGATAAATATAAATTTGTTGGTAAATTGTTTCTTATGTACGAGTTACAACCAAAGAAAATGCACGAATTAAGGCAATTATCAAAGTGCCTTGAAAAATAAGACAATAATATATGTTTGATGTTTCTGACATATATTTCATTTGATTTTATTTTTTTATCTATTCTAATAATAATAAAATTTAAAAAATATCAGATGTATCAAAAACAACAATCATTTGGATATTATGTTAGTAAGAGAAAAAAGCGGTCTTTTTGTATTGAATTCAGCTATTGCGGCCGAGGCGCTAGCCAAGGTCAGGCAAGCGGGGTAAAATACAAAAAGGGCGTTCTACTCCGAATGACATACTAATTTTTGACCTTTTTCTGGAATTTTTTTAATTGTAGAGTTTGCAATTTCAGCCAAAGCTGGCTGTGTATAGGTGTCTCATTTTCGATGTTTTTTTAAGGTATCTCGGGTAATATTAAATAAAAAGCAATACAGTTTGCACATTCCAGGGTCAACTTTTCGAGAAAAGTTTAATAGTCACCACATGGAATTTCGATCTTCTTTTGTTTCTGAGCTACATGCAAAAACTCGTTTTTTGCTAATTTTGAAAATATCTCATATCTTATTTATTATGATAGTAAAAGAAAAATTGCTTTAACAAACTTTCAACAGTTTTTCAGGTAGAATAAAATGACGTAGTTCGATTTTTTGATAACTTAATAATTCGCGAGATATAATACAAAATTATGATTTTTTAAATGGGAACCTATATCGAAGATAGTCTCATCGTTTTGCTTATGTTATAAGCTTTTCATATATAAAGATAAATTTTAAATTTTTCAGGGTGAAAAAATTGAAAATTATTAAGAAACAAATGAAAGAAATAAATTAAAAATCATCAATTGTTTATTTCTAATATTATTTATTTTAGTTTTACTCATTTTTTTAATTTATTTGCTTCAAAAGCATATTAAACCATTTTGTTCAAAGCCAACTGTAACGTCGATAAATAATAATTTAACTAACCCGAAAATAATTAGTTAAGAATAATTTTGAGAACATAATAGTTATAGAATCAAAATAAACAACTGATGATTTTTAATTGATTTTTTCATTTTTTTCTTAATACTTTTTAATTTTTTTCACCCCAATAAATTAATAATTTATCTTTTATTTATGTTTAAAATTAAAGAATGTAGACTTGTATATTACTGAAAAGCTTATGAAATAAACAAAATGACGAGACTATTTTTAACATAGGTTCCCATTTAAAAAATCATAAGTTTGTGTGATATCTCGAGAATGATAAAGTTTTCAAAAAATCTATTTACGCCATTTTATTTTACCTAAGAAACAGTTGAAAATTTGTTAAAACAATTTTTCTCTAACTATCATAATTAATGAGATATGAGATATTTTCGAAATTAACGAAAAACGAGTTTTTCCCTGTAATTCAGTAACAAAAGAAAATCAAAAATTTCTGTGGTGACTTTTAAACTTTTCTCGAAAAGTTGACTATGGAATGTGCAAATTGTTTTGCTCTATCGGTAATACTCCCCGAGATACCTTAAAAAAACATCGAAAATGAGACACCTGTACACTACAAACCAAAACGATACAACTGTCAAATAACAATTTTCAATATGATCTGTGTTGCTGTGCTGTAGCAACTGCCGCCGCCAGCGGTGAATAAACACGCTAAAAAAAATTACTAGTACAATAATAACATTTTTGTACTAGTAAGACAATGAATATTTTGTATAGTAAAACGCTTAAAGAAAATAATGATTATTGTCTTATTTTTATAGCACTCTAATAATTGCCTTAATTCGTATATTTTCTTTTGCTTCTAACTTGTACACAAGAAATAATTTAACAACAAACTGGATACTTATCCCTGCACAAATTTTAACATTAAATTTCCTGTTCGAGAAAAAAAAAGTAGACACCCGTTATGTTTAATTTAATATTGGATGTTAAGTAATTATTTCTCTAATGATAAAAACAACAATGAAAGTGCTAATCATCTGTCTCATATTCAGCCTTGAATTTCTGAGGCAAAGCTATACGTACGGTCGAGGGACGAGTACGGCGTAAGGCTAGGCGCTAGGCTAGAGCAGGGAGCCAGGGAAGAGCGATAAGGTACCTGCTTCAAGTCCAATACCTATACGCAGGGCACGTGTTTGGATCTATGGGCAGGGGTCAAGGGGTGCGACTGTACAACCCAGCTGTACAGGCGAAAGTACATTTTCTTTTGCAGCTTGTATAAATAAAATAGAAATTTTATATGCTACTTTTCTAAAATTGATTTTAACATACATAATGATACTAGACAAAAAATAAAAACCCGTATTTTTCGATTAATTAGGTATTTGTAGTTTATGAGAAAACAATTGTTATTACAAATTTGGGGAAAGGATATGTAGACTGGGAGGAAAATTGATAGTTATAGCCACTTGTCGCCCTGCCACATGCCACAACCTACCACAACATAATCACAACGCTGGTCTATAACTATCTTCTTCCATCCTAGTCTATCTGTCTTCTTCCACGATCCTACCATGATAGCGTCACATATCCCATCTCCAAAATATTATATTGACTATTTACAATACTATTATAGACTAATGTTTAGTTAGTTTTTTTATTATAATAATGAGAGTAATGTGACGCTATAGTGTTAAATTTTTATATTTTATGACATATTGAAATTCGATTATACATACCCCCAAAATGAATTTTTCCAAAAGTCGGAAAATTATTTCTTATTTAATTCTTCAAGAGTACAGTTTTAGTGCCACTGTTCAACAAAAAATATTTAATAGAAATTTTTTCCTATCCACGTGATAAAAATTTTGTGTCGGTGAGTGGCACTAAAAATGAACACTTAAAAGAATAAAATAAATAATAAGAAATAATTCTCTGTATTCTGCAAAAAATCTTTTTGATTTAGAATTAGTACATCGAAATGTATACCATCCATTTTTACCCTTTTTAACACCTGTGCAGATAATCATATTTGAAAAAAAAAATGTTTGGTCGGTATTACTTTATCATAAAATATATGTCTGTAGTTCATAAAATAATTGCATTTGATTTGCAATTTTATCACTTTCATGTTTTAATATTTAAGTTGATTTTTCGTTTTAATACAGGGAGGTATGTAAGTAAAGTGGCATACGTTACCACTAATAAACACGGTTGCAATGTATCGTAATCTGCAATTATTTCTTTTCTAATGTAGGGTAGGTATTTGTTGCAATAAATTGTAAAAGCACTTTAAGATGGACCAATAACAATTATTTATTTGAATAAAATATTATTTAACACTCACAGCAGTTTGTGTGAAAATAACAACACTTGTCATTCTTGAAGGTTTGAAGTCAGAAGCGAAATATGGATAGACACTTTTTATTAATGGCGCTATTTTGCTGTTTTGGAGAACTTCTCCGTAAACCAAACGCATGTCGGTGTATTCTTAATTAGTAAAAGTAACAGGCATTATTGAACAACTTAATTTTTATATTTTAACTTAATACGTACAGTTTTTAACTTAATAGTATAGCTTGTTCGTAATTGTCGACTTTACAGTCCCGCAACTTTTAAAACTTGACAGATTTTGCTAAATATATTTCAGATTATAACTTTATTCAATTCTCTTTATCATATTATGTACTTACAGAACAGCCTGTATATTGTCACGGGGAATATCTGGATTTTTATCTTTTGTTGTTTTGACAAATTAATATGTCTGATATTTAAATATAGTGAGTATTGCGTCATCTGTCAATTTTAAACATTTTCTTTTTAAAACCAAATGTGTATCATGTGACGTAATAGATTCATGTTCACGAAGAATAAATTTTTCATCAAAACGCGAAATGCAAACTGCCGAGGATATTGTAATTTTAAATTTTTTTCGCATCTCACTATCGCGTAGAAGCTTGAAAACATTAGCAAATAAAATATAAAACCATTTTTACATTTTTTAAAAATTCTTTAATCAATTAATAACAATCAACAAAAACCAAGAAAAGACTAGTACGAGAGCGTATATAATACTAAGATAAAACAAAACAAACTAAAGACATAAGCAAAAGTATGTGTAAAAAGCAGAAATCAAAAACCAATATTGTGCTCGATAATAGACAAACCCTAAATATACCGGTATAAGAGTTTATGTATGGAATAGAATTATTTATTTCATAATAAATGTATCAATAATTGTAAGAATATAACACAAACTAAACCATACGATCAGGATAGTGCAACTAGGGATACGCGCGATACATCGGTGTTTGAAAAAAATCGACATTTAGCTTTCGATATTTTATCTATTTCGATAATATCGATCGACATCGATATTTGTTTTCGATATTTGCTCTCGATGTTTGCAAAAATGCATTCCTAATATGTCAAGAATTGTTAATCATAGACCCGCTACTCTCCTCTGTCTTTCCTTTACTTACATATGTCGCGTCACAGTTTATTTATAAGTACCCTAGTTTGGAGTAAATACTTCCACGATAACTGAGTATGCAAAGAAATAAAATAAAAGAAAAACGGTTGTCAAAATATTTATTTCTACATAGTTGCGATTCAGATGTGTTTTAAATTCAGAGGTTAGTGATTACATTTGATTTTTAATAAAATAAGTTTATAGATTTCTGTATATTATAGGTACCGCCATTGTTGTTTTTTTTTATTAACTGTAAAATATGAAAGCCTAATAATAATAACAACTTTATTTTTTATTTGGTCTAAAGATTTCTCTTTTACAAAATATGAAAGCATATTTCCTTTATTTTATTTTCAAGAGTGAAAAGTCGGAAATCAGTTCATATTGTTTGTAAATATCAAAGTTTTAAAATATTGATATTTTTGATCCGATATTTATACATTCATTTTTGTTCAAGTGCAACTTGAATTTTATCTCACAGCGCAAAGTTACCCTAACGGTCTGCCGCTGTAACGGACAGAGAGGGGATGCCATACATTCTTGTTATCTCCAATGATCTCGATGTGAGCAATGGCCCGGAGCGGGCAGGCGAGCGGCAGTGGGTGCAGATGTGTTGTGTGATATTCTGCTTTTCGATTTTAATTACGTACTTTTTTTTTTAAGTATATTTTCTCTTGAAGCTTATAACTATTTATGCTATGTTTCTAAAATTAATATTTATTATTATTATAAAGTAAAAAGACAAAACATATTTTTCATCTTGGTATTACAAGTTACAAGGTAGTCGTCGCCTATTATATAGAGATCATTTTAAATATTTATATATATATATATATATATATATATATATATATATATATATATATATATATATATATATATATATATATTAAATTCACTTCTTGAAATACATTCCATCCAAATTAAATTAAATTTAAAATGGAGTTATGAGACACTATATATCTGCATACTCATTGGGCAAATCTGCTTACAGGCTTCAAAAGTCCATGAAATGTAAGTTGAATTTAGAACTATATAATAAACTATACCCGAAAAAGTAAAACAATATGAATACAAAAACATTCAAAAATATTAAAAACTTTCGTATAAAACATGCGTTTTACAATATCGAAGAATAGTGAATTACGTGGAACTGAAACAAGACATTCACTGCAAACCAAATGTAAGAAAACGATAATACATTTAACATCATACGAAAATTATTTATATTATGATATACACGGTACACCTATTATTAAGTTTTTTTAATAATTGTGAAAATGTAACATTTACTCTTACAGTCTATAAATATATGCTCATAATAAAATTTTCTTACGGTAAATACAAAATATTATGTAATTAGGGAATAATATTACATAGGTATTTCTTGTTTATTATTCATTCTATCATTACTCTGTCCAAGAAAAGTTATTCTTGCAATCTATTACTAATATTTCATCTCGTATAAACAAAATATCTTTACATTCGTTAATAAATTTGAAATTATTGCCACACCACATATTTTTACTTTTGGGTTTGTGATTTGGAACAAAGTATGACTATTACCGAATAGATGGAGCCTAGTACAAAAATTTCTACTTTATCGACTTAGCCGTAGTTATTCACCTCAGTGCTCACTAGCGCTCGCCCTGGCGTAGAAACAAATTAATCGGAGGTACCTAAGTCGAAATCCGCATGCCACTAGCTTTATGTTGCGGGGCGAGTCGCGTATGACAGAGGTAACACGGAAGGTGTAAACGATTATACCCTAGCTGTACCACGAGATATTCCTGGTATACTCACAACAGTAAATAGCTTTGTATTCTGGAGTAACAGTATTCTTCAAGGTGCTTTGTACTGTAGCAGCGAAGGGTGCGGGAATGACAATGATGAGCTTTGCGAGTTTGGGAAAAAGGGAGAAATGGCTGGAAATTAGCCTAATATATACAAAATTTACATTTTATAACTATTCATATTACCTCAAGAACTACTAAAAATATTTTGATAGTATTTTAACAAATTTTATCTAAAGCTGTCCAATCTTTAAACGTATAAATAAAATTGTTAATTGTTTATAATAAATAAGCAAATGAATTACACTACGGAAAGATAAGAATAAAACAATAAATATTTATGTACATTATGTACACTAAATAAGGCGAGAGAAAAATTTATTGTTTATTTATTTTCTTTTGTTTTATAACATCGATTATATACTCTGGATCTCAAATTGTCATATTTCTTTTATATTTGGTATTGATCATTTTCGGTAATATGCAATCCATATAAAAAATAAGTAATTTGTTTTGCATATTTTTTTATCCATAAATCAACCATGAAGTGCTTGGAAACAGCTGATATGTATGCGCATGAGCACATGTCAATTTGACAAAGACAATGTCACTTTGACAAAATTAATGATTTAACTTAATTTATTTTTAATTTCATGTATTTTACTGCTCAGTTCAAAATAAAATAAGTCAAAACATTAGTTTTGTTATAATAACATTGTCTTTGTCAAATTGACACGCGCACACAAATTAGCTGGTTCCAAGCACTTGAAGGTCGCTCGAGTCACGTGTCTGCTCGCGCCCTATACCGAATGTCATTTTATACACAAATAAAGAAGATAATGGAAACAAACCACTTGATCTATAAAACAGTAGAGTATGCCTGTAAAGTAAAACAATATTATTCCGTCCTATGTTATAGAAATTAAAATATCACTGATCTCTCAGGGTAGGAATGCGAAAAATCCCAGGGATGTGGCATCTTCCCGCCATGGAAAGAACCACGAGTTCTGTGCGTTAAGTATTATTTCTGTAAGTGGTTTTTATAAAAGTTGCACGTTCAGATTGTAGCTTAGGCAGTTTGGGTTGGTACGTTGCGTGGGCATGTTGGGTGCGCAATTTGCGTGGGCTGTTAGGGTGGGCAGTTTGGGTAGGCATGTTATGTGGGCATTTTGCGTGGATATTTTAGGTGGGCAGTTTGGGTGGGTAGATTGCGTGGGCAGTTTGGGTGTGTAGTGAGCAGATCAGGTGGGCATGTTGCGTGGGCATTTTGGGCGGGCAGTTTGGGTAGGCAGGAGAGAAAATACTTAAGGTCGCCGTCGAATTGGGCTTGACAAACTCATCCGCTGCGTATCTCTAGTGCTGTAATCGCAAGGAGATGCGCTGAAGTTTCAAATACCTGGTTTGGAGATTAGTCTCGGCTACGGTTAGTTTAATACGTGTTGGCCGGGAAATATCTCTACACTTAATTATTTTTATTATTTCGTACTTCAAGAAAAAAATCTAGTGTGGCCAAGACAATGCCTCCCGCCATTTACAGTTCGAGTCACAAAAAAGATTAAGTTTTTTGGATTAGCGAATTTTACTCTAATTTTGACAGTTTATTTCTTAAAATATAGTCTAATCTAATCCAAGTAACTACTTTTTTTTAAACCCCTCAACAGAATTAAAACCCAATTACAGAGTGGGTTCACATTCAAACACATCCATGCTTTAGTGGGATTCAAACCCAGAGCTCCGAGGGCACTTATAACATGAGGCAATGCTCTAACCATTGAGCCACCGGAACTATAATAAAATGAAGATTAAATTTTAAATACCGGGATAGAACAGAATTCACTTATCCAAAAATTAGGATTAGCTAAAATATTTTTGCGAATCGTTAATTTTTATTAATCTAAATACATAATTACATATTTACTTATGCTGGAAACTGTATTGAATTCCTTTTCTATTGTTCTATATACTTTTTCCTTTTTAAAACATTACTAATATTATTTTGAAATGATTAGTTCTTTGATAGTGACTTTTATCTGTCAGTTACATACATTTCAATAACTGCGTTTTGTTTGTTTAAAGCGTAGACTCTGGGATTTAAATTATAGATAATTTTATAAATTTATCCGTAAAATATATTGAAAAAGTATTAATGCAAATCTATAGAAAATTTAATAATCTTAAATTTTTATAACAATATCAAAAAAATAACATTTAAAGGTATTTTTGAAGAACAACTATTTTGAGCTTCTAGTAAAAAAAATCTAGTGGGCACTTTCCAATACAGAAAAAGTTCGAAATACAAGATTTCAAAATTTTCTAAATGATAGTACCTATTTGAGTTAGAGTGGAGGATCCACACACACATATACAGACATCATCGAGAAAATGTTAAAATTGGATTCTACGGACCTTAAAACGTGCTCATTTACCAAAATCTCGATATGCGACTTTTAGCACGATCCCTATATCTCCTTTACCAAGGGTAGCGGGAGGTAAAAAAGTATTTTTTAAAAAAAAACTAGTTATCAATTTAGAGTACATGAGTTCATTATCGATGTTTTTACCTCCCGTCATACCTTATGTAAGGGAGGTAATGTTATCGATCAAAAAAGTCGATGGTGAGTTTTTAGTGAATAAGCATGAATTAGGGTCCCCACGACGTTTTTACTATTTTGACAATGATGTCCGCGTGTGTGTGACGATATTTTCCGCCAGAATAACTCTTATAACAATCTTCAAAAAAAAAAAAATCCGTATTTAAGCTTTCTGAGAGTTTTTTAGATTTTGGACAAAATTGGACAACCGAAAGTGATACTTTACTTGACGCCCATAACAGTTTTAAACGAATAACTATATTAAAATGTAATCCAGAACTTTTGAATTTTAGTATTTAAGACTTTTATGTCAAGGGGTATATATGCGTTATTACGCATTATATTTTGGCTAAAATTGATAAACCAAAAGTGATACTTTATATGAAATTCTATACAGATTTTCCTGAAAAATATACTATGATATAATCCAAAACTTTTCAAATTTTGTATTTAAGACTTTTATATTAAAGATAACGACATATTAGATTTTTTCTATAATTGATACACTGGAAGTAATACTTTACTGAAAGCTATAAACAGATTTTCTTGAAAACATATATTAAAATACAGAACAATAGCTAAAAGGTTGTAGGTATTATTCCTGTTATATTAAAATATGATCCAAAACTTCTCAAATGTGCTATTTAAAACTCGTATATAATTTGAAACAACATACTAGATTTTGACTATACCTATACGATAAATCGGAAGTGGTACTTAATTTCGAGCAAACCCAAACTTAATAAAATATAATCCAAAATTTCGTATTACAGACTTTTCTATTTGTTGGAACAACAAATTAGATTTTGTTTACAAACGATAAACCGGAAGTGATACTTTACTTAAGCTTATTGCTATTTAAAACATGGAATTGGCGGGAGGTCATGTGCTGGTCATATTACATTTTTTAAGGTATATCGGGTAATATTAAAGAAAGGGCAAACCGTTTGTACATTCCATATAGTCAATTTTTCAAGAAAAGTTTAATAGTCACCACAGTAATTTTCGATCTATTTTTGTTTCAGAGCTACAGGCAAAAATTAATTTTTCGCTAATTTCGAAAATATCTTATACCTTATTTAAATTTATTGTTTGTTTAAACAACAATTTGTACCGTTTTTACCTTCCGTCACCTTTAGGTAAGGAAGGTATTGTCTTTGGTCAAAAAATTCGATGATGAGTTTTTAATCAATAAGCACGTTTTAGGGTCCCTAGAATACGAATTTACTATTTTTATGATGATGTCTGTATGTGTGTGTGTGTGTTTGTGTGTGTGTGTGTGTGTGTGTGTGTGTGTGTGTGTGTGTGTGTGTGTGTGTGTGTGTTTGTGTGTGTGTGTGTGTGTGTGTGCGAGCGTGCGTGCGTGCGTGCGTGCGTGCGTGCGTGTGTGTGTGTGTGGATGTGTGTGTGTGTGTGTGTGTGTGTGTGTGTGTGAATGTGTGTGTGTGTGTGTGTGTGTGTGTGTAACAAAATTTTCGTCTGCGATAACTCTAATACTACAGTTACAAAAATTCGTTACATCTATATGAAGAGCTGATTAGATTTTGGTTACAATTGGTCAACCGAAAGTACCATCATTTGAAGATTTTAACAGTTTTTCTTGAAAAAACTATGTTAAATATAATTTTTTCACATTTGATGTTATTATAAATATTAAAGAATATTTTATTCTCTATACGATTTGACTGCACTTTATACTTATTATTAAATGGATATAGAGTTATGGAAACAGCTACTATATTAAGAAAATTCTGATTGAAAGATGTCAGTGTCAAGTGAAATTGACATAGTGTGTTTATCTTATAATTTTACTGGAAATATAGGATCTTTTGCTTTCTGTATGGAATTTGTATAAAATACATACAACTGCTTTAAGAAATAATAATAATAATAAATCTTTTATTTCTGCAGATACATTACATTGTATATAGAAAAATAATAATTTTCTGTATGAAATTTGCATAAAATACATGCAACTGCCGGAAGGTAATGTACAAGAAATAGAATATTTAATTTAGCAAGGAACTTTCCGTATGAAATTTGTACAAAATACATAGAACTGACGGAAGGTAATGTGCTGGCCACATCAGATTTTTTATGTAGAATTTTGATTGAGAATCACTCATCACTCATACCTTCAAAATACTGCCAGCGTACATTTAGCTACTTTGTTTCCTATTGCTTATCAAAAAAAGAGTTTAAGTTTTGTGTGTTAAATTAAGTTAAAGCGAGGCGTGTCCAAATATTGACAAAACAAGTAAGTAAAAACTAACAATGTAAATAATATACTAATATAAATTTGTTATAGTCATTCTCATGTTTATATCATTATTCACAACTGACACCAAGCGCCATGACATCTGACGGCATAATTTGTAACTGTGTGATTTAGTACTCTGGCTGATTTGACATTAAAACTTGTATAGTAAAAATGAATGTAAATAAAGGTAAAAGCAAAACTTATTGTTTGTTGCACGGTCGTAAATCATAAAGTGGACTATCGGCTTTCAAAATTATCGTACCTTCGGTGAAAATATTAAGTTATCGCTAGTACATGAGTACAAAATTAAACTTTGACGGGTGCAATAAGGGTCTGTATTTCGAATTAAAATATCAATGAAATATATAAAATAAAGTTTTTAATACATTATCTTCGTGTATGACAATTTCATCAGAAGCCGATTTTTGTGCACCAGTTTGTAAACAGCATAAAATATATAAAAGAATATGTCTTGTTTCTCCCGCAAATTATACAGTAATATGTTATGCATTATTTACGTACTCACCTAATTAAAAAATATAATAGACACATATTTAGTAATGTTCAATTTATTAACATACTTTGGTACCCTTTACAAAACATCTTTAGGTCGGATTTGCATATAGAAATTTAACCTCGGCAGTAGTTATCCTTATTTTCGCTTAAATATAACGTTTTATTTTTGTAATAATACCTAGTTTATTAAAATACCTTCTATACAAGATTAATCGGTTGGTTTTTTGTATAATAATTTTTCAGAAATGTGTAATATTTGCAAAATTTCATAAGACGCCTGCAGATGTAATGCGAATGACAGTTAAGAGTACTAAATCAAACGCACGTGTAGTTGGCGACGGTGCTGCCACCAACGGTCGTGTCAGTTGTCAATATCTTGCCCTCTAAAAATTGGTTTAAAATAAATATTTTTTTATTACCCCTTACTGTAAATACGGTAGACCTACTATTGGTTTATAAAGAATAAATAGTCGCATATGCTAAATAGTAAATATATACTCTAGTTTCTAGTTTCATGCTAGATTGTTGACGTAGACATATTATTATTATTATTATTATTATACAAAAAAATTTTAAACCAATATGCATTAAATTTTTAATAATTTATTAGTACCCAGAATTACTAAAAAGTTATAAATTGTTATACGTGAAATAATTGTTCGTATTTTGCCTGAAGCAGGTAAAAGCAAATCATTTAAGAATATGGTATAATATTCAAACCAATTTTGAAAGAAAACTGAATAAGAATCGTTTTTATACTGTAAAAGTTGGTTCCGACAGGTACGTTGTAATACATACTTATTCGTCTCCTAATTTTAACTTATAAATAACTCTTGGTGGAATATTCTTATCTATACAATTGTATAAGAACATTTACCTATCATAAAAGCATTTTAAAAATATATAAGATGTAAACATTATTATTATATTATTAATTTTTGATCTTTTTTTTTGTTTATATTAGGCATTATTGACTTTTATGATACTCGTATATCTATTTTTTTTGTACGTAGGTACTCATAAATTTTGATCTTCAAGTCTGACTTGCCATAAACAAATTTTGTCTTCGTAAAATGGTCATATAAAATGAATAAGTATTCACTTAACTTTTTAGTAATTATCTATATTATAAAAACAAGTTTTGAACGCGGGCTATTTTTTGCACTGCATACATTAGATAGATTATAATATGATGGAAAAAATAATTTTAAATTCGATGACAATGCATTATTCTAAAACCGTAAAAAGCTCGTAAAACCAAGCCATTCAACAATCCTCGGTTTTGCTCGATAACATCAAGAAGCACAGGGTTTATGTGCATTCTACTTTGTCAATGTACGTCAAATAAAAGTTCTAGCCACCAGCTACTCATAAAGCCTAACATGTCAATCAGTTTAAAGCAAGAATTCGTAATTGACACAGATTAAGTACTTGAAGTAATAATATTACGTAGATGTTATTTGTCTTATACAGAATTTTCATTTTTAAGTGGCTACCATTGCGATCTCGATAACTATAAGAGACACGAAGTTGGTTAAACTAGCAAAGAATTTCTATTTTACATGGATATTTCAATGATAAACTGAAAAAAAAAATTACCCAGTGGTTTACAAAATATGGATACTAACTTTTTTATTTTTAATGGAAACATGTAGGTACTTTTTATTTGCTCATTCAATAGAGCTCTTTATTCTAAATTCAATGATATATAATTTTTATAACCTTACATGACAAAATTTTTGAGAAAAAAATTATAAAGTTTTGAATTAATTTCCCCAAAATATGATATTAAAGAGAGTGCCATGATTGAAAGAAGTTAGTATATTTAAAAAAAGAACTTTTCTTCGTGTGCTAATTGATCCATTTTTATTAAAAATGATATGAAGGGACAATTTCTCATTTGACACAAGTGGAGATAAACAAAATATTCAATTTTTTCAGCCATGGCCCTCTTCTTAACATCTTATTTTGGTGGAGCTAATTCAAAATTATATAATTTTTTCTCTCAAAATTTTTGTTATGTAACGTTATAAAAATTATATATCGTTGAATTTAGAATAAAGAGCTCTATTAAATGAGCATTTAAAAAGTATGTTTCCATTTAAAATAAAAAAGGTGGTATCCATATTTTGAGAACCACTGGTTGAAAATTTACTTGCAGTTTATTATTGAAATACCCATGTAAAATAGAGATTGTTCGCTGATTTAACCAACTTCGTATCTCTTATAGTTCTCGAGATCGCAACGGTAGCCACTTAAAAATGAACATCCTGTATACGTAATTCAACCCATATTTTTAATCCCGGGCGTGAGGTGTTTTTAACCCGATATTTAACCACTTTACACCCGAAATATAAATCAACCCTGTATACTGGGGATATGAACATGAACAAATTAATTAATTTAGCAGCGATTCCATATTGTAATTTGATAATGCATCATCTTATCTATTATGCAAATTAGTATGAAGAGATATTCATGGAAACAGGTACATCCGATTATCTACTTACAACTATGATAATTAAAAATGAAAAATATTATACTTACTGGCATTTCTATCAACCTATT
>OY720455.1:29949155-30061655 GCA_963082715.1 Harpalus rubripes | reverse complement strand
TGTATTATTTTCATGAGAGTTTTTGGTCAAAAGTTATACCCAGAAATTTTATGTTGTACGAGAATTCAATTGATAGATTGAATAAATGAAGTTGCATGTTATTTTCATGTTGTTTAGAAAAGTGGATGGCTTCTGAATTTTGTGGAGATAGTTTAAATCCATTTTGTTGGGTCCACTCTACCATTATGTTTATGGCATTTTGAAGATAGTATTTGGTTGATTTTGTGTATGTGCCTCTGTAATATATAAGTAAGCAGGTCGTCTGCAAATAATGCTACTTTCACTGGTCTTGAGATATTTGTGGTGATTTTGGTGATGGCAATAAGAAGCAGAGTATTGTTTATTATTGTTCCTTGCAGTATCCCCTTTTCTAGTGTTTTTAATTTAGAAATATATCCGTTGCTTTTGACCTGAAATTTGCTATTATAATGTTTCCTCCGATTCCATGGCGTATTAGCGATTTTATGATTAGATGCCTCCAGGTGGTGTCGTATGCTTTTTCGATATCAAATGCAATGGCTGTAAGGTACTGTTTAATTGCGAATGCGTCTTGGATTTGTGATGTAAGTCTTATGATATGGTCAATTGTGGATCTGCCGCTTCTAAAACCACATTGATTTTCTTTCAGTATTTTATTTTTTCAAGAAACCACGTTAGTCGTTTGTTTACTAGTTTTTCCATTACATTTCCAAGAGTGTTTGAAAGTGTGATGGGTCTATAGTTAAGAGGGTTTCTTTTGTCTTTTCCTTCTTCATGTGTGAATATAATAGTTGTTTCTTTCCATTGTTGTGAGATGTATTTTTTTCTGCTCTCTTACGGGATATTTGTCTGTTGTATTGATAAATAAACAAGTAAATAAGTAAGTAAGTAAATAAATAAATAGAAGAAGCTGCAACACTTACAAGCATATATCGAGAAAAATTTCTTGTTTGTAAATGTAAATAAAACAAAGATTCTAAGGTTTCATAAAGGGAGATTACCAAGTGGTTTAAATGTTCAATACATGAGTAGCAGGGTTTGAGGTGGTCTCTCAGTATCTATACATAGGTACTATATTTTCCCCCTCAGAAAATTCATTTCAGCAGTTAAAGAAAATGTAAGAGCAACAATTACAGTTAAAAACTTATTAGGAAGACGAGAATTTTGTAACTGGACCGAAAAAATCAAATTATTGCAAACAACTGTTAATGCAACTACTCTCTATTATACACTAGTGTAAGAAATGTGTGAGTACACAACCCTGAAAAAATATCAATTTAATTATTTCAAATCCATTTTCCTGTGTCAAAAAAATACTCCCAACCATATGGTTCGTCTTGAAGTAGGAATAGTACACAAATCGTTTTAAAACGCACTCAAAACTGGTTTTATTTTTCTTTAATAAATCGTGACAGGTACCCCAGACAACATCAACTCTCTAGCGGGTTGATAACAAACTACAACGACCCAATACCGCTGGACATGACAACTTGGAATGACCCTAGCGAGGCAGGCTGAGAAGCGATAGAAAGAAGATGACTACCAACGTATAAACTACGTATTTTTGTTATGTTGATAGTAAAAGTCTGGTATTGTTTTGTGTAACTAACTAAATCTTATGTGGTGTTCCGGTAAATAACTCTACACATCTCACATAAAAGCAGCGGTAGGATTAACATTACTAAATTAAATTGAAGTGAATGGTGGCGTACGGTGCGTGAGAAAAAGACAATGTAAATAACTGCGCGTCAAGAAGTTTGGATTTGTAGAACGAGAATAAGGACTAAGATTCGCTAATACGGTACATACAGTTAAAAAGATAAGTCCGTGTATGCAACGTGCGAATTTTATGCTAATTTCTAAACGAAGAGTACAAATCGGTCTGTAAACGATTACGACCTAAACGCTGCTAAAAATCTAAACGCGAACGAACATTACACGTTTAAAACAGGAATAAACAGTGTGTGTACAGCATAAAACCCAATTGTGTACGTACCATAAAATATAAACATGTCCGATGATGAAAGAGTTGCAGGTGTCATCTACCAAAATTCAAATACAATCTGTGGCTCAACAATTAGAAAACCTCCAATGGGAACGACATCTCTCGAGACGAGAGCGAGAGTTATGGAGAAAGAACGAGCGCTAATGAGAGAAGGTAATACAACAAATAGAGCTAGTTTAATGGAAACAATGTTTTACCACAAATAATGAAATTCCGTACCAGAATTTGATCCATATAAAAGAAATTCATTGATACTTGATCAATAGAAATTGGACAACATTGCAACAATTTTCGGTTGAGATATTTGAATGTACGAGTATATATATATATATATATATATATATATATATATATATATATATATATATATATATATATATATCAAGCTGTTAAAAAATTAAAAGGGGCCGTATGTAACTGGTTAAATGAATATCAAGACGAAATACGAGACTGGGAGAATTTTTAATTCGAAACTTAAAGGTTTTCCTACAAGTTGACGAATCTGATATAAGAGTACATTGAGTTGTCTACCAAACAGCAAAAAAATATGAGAAGAGCTATGAAAACTACATTTATGGAATGAAAGCCATCGCGAGTAAAGGTAACGTGTTAGAACAAGCATTGATGAAATATATCATTTCGGGCTTAAAAGTTAAAAAATTGTCAAGAATACTTGCTCTTCAAGATTTCGTTAAGCTGCATGACTTTCTGCTATGCGTTAAGACATACAAAGGAACACTAAGAGGTACGAGCGTAGAAAAACTTCCCAAACGACCGCAGAAAACAACCAGTGATCACATTAAATGCTTTAAGTGCAATAAAATGGGTCACAAATCGATAAATTGCCCTGAAACACAAATGAAAAATAGATCTAAAATCTGTAACAAAATGGAACATGCGGAAAGTGAATGCAGGTTGAATAAAGCAGAAAAAGACAGTAAGGATAATGAGAAGAAAGTAAGAAAAATATGCATTACTGAGAATTTACCTGATGAATATCATAAGATAGTCGATATTATTATTTATATTATTATTATTATTATTATTATTATTATTATTATTATTATTATTATTATTATTATTATTGTTATTATTATTATTATTATTATTATTATTATTATTATTATTATTATTATTATTATTATTATTATTATTATTATTATTATTATTATTTAATACTACACTCAACAGGCAGGTAATGCCCAATTAAGAGTGAGAAGAGACTTTCATTTAGAATAATATAATGGAACTCCTTATATTTTTAATATTATTGTAAAATATATCAATACGTTCTTCTATTATTATGATAAGATAGTATCATATTGTACAAAGGGGATTTTGCAATCGTATTCGAACGAACAGTAGCCATGTAAAATGTATTATTAAGACGAGAAGAAAATCTGGGAACCCGAAAGTTTAATTTGTTCATTGAGAAAGGGCAGTCAATAGTATTATGAACAATCTGATATAATATAATTACGGCATGCATGTTACGTCGTTGATACATGTAATTCAAGTTTAGAAATTCTAACAAGATATGTTGTGGGGTACCTCTTGGTGGGTACGTTCCTTGAATCATGTACATGACTGACTTTATAAATTTTCTTTGGACTCTCTCAATGGCCTCAATCTGGTTACTATAAACTGGGTTCCAGATCACACAACAATATTCTAAATGAGGACGTGCTAGAGACGTAAAAAGTAATTTTAGAACATTAACATTGTTCAACATTTGAGCATTACGAATAATGAAACCTGCGCATCTAAATGCTGTAGAAATCTTTGCTGTTATATGTTGAGTAAATGATAATAGCGGATCAAAAGTAACACCTAAATCTGTAAATAAATTTGTTCTTTGTAATTGACAATTATTAACGGAATAATGAAAAGTAACTGGAGTAACTTTTCTGGTGAATGTCATGGCATTATATTTTTCAACATTTAAATAAAGTTTGTTTTTGGCGCACCAGGCATGTATTTTATTAATATTATGTTGGAGTAATTCGCAGTTGCTCGAGTTTGAGATTCTGTGTAATAATTTCATGTCATCGGCATATAGTAAGTGGTCTACGTGAATACTCCAAGTTATATCATTTATGAATACGTTAAATAGCAAGGGGCCTAAAACCGATCCCTGTGGTACACCAGATGTCTGAGGGAATTATTCAGAGTTATAGCCATGAATGTTGACGTACTGATACCTATTTCGCAAATACGATGACATTAATATAATAAGTGGACTTGACAAACCGTATGCTTCGAGCTTTTTTAACAATATAGAGTGATCAAGATTGTCAAACGCTTTCGAGAAGTCGGTATAGATCACATCTACTTGGCCTTTTTGCTCGATTGTTTCACAAATAAACTGCGTTTTGCACATCAGATTTGTAACCGTGGATCTGCCTTTAACGAAACCATGTTGATTAGGAGAAATTAATTGTGTTAAATGACAGTGTAGTTTCTCATGCAAAATAATTTCAAAGATTTTGCTAAAATTACAGATTAGTGCAATTGGTCTGTAATTCTTTATATCATTTTTGTTACCCTTTTTGAATACAGGATTTATACGAGATATTTTCCAGATTTCAGGAAAAGTTGACTGGTTCAATATTAAGTTAAACAACATACAGAGCGGTTTAGTGAAGACATATGAACAATCTTTAATTAAGAATGAAGGAATAGAATCCGGTCCCATGGTCATTTTTGATTTTAGTTTTGCAATCGCATGTTCAACATCACCTTCCGAAACTGAATTCATTGTGAGGGTGGTACTGTTAATATTATTTACAAAATCTAGGGTATCTGTTTCGGATGAACTGCTGAAGGAACTAGAGAAAAAATTAGCAAACGTATCAGTAATTATTTGGGGGTTATCGAGAATATTGCCTTCATACATTAAAGTAGATGGAATGGTTGATGTATTACGCATGTTGTTGACGAATGATCAGAAACATTTGGGATCCTCACTTAGTGCATTTTGCATACGTAGACAATAACTTTTATATGCTACCTTAATCTCTTGTTTAACTCGCGATCGTAACGTGGTGAATATTTTTTTATCTTCTAGATTATTATATTTTTTATACCTTTCCCAAGCTTTATATTTATTTTTAATCATGTGAATTATGGACCCAGTGTACCAAGTAGGGTATGCTTTATTACATTGTTTCTTTAACGGGACATTTTTATGTAATATTCTATTTAAAATAGAGTAGAATTCTTCTGCAGCTGTATTAACATCTTTGGATTTATTAAGAAAATTCCAGTCAACTTTAAGTAAATCATCGTAAAGTGTTTGAAAGTTTGCTTTCTTGAAATTAAAACCAAGATTGCTAACTGAATGAAATCGATAAGAATTATATTTAACATTTATCCCGATGCACAACGGGGGATAATGTGAGTCTTTTTTAAGAATACGGGAACACAATTACTGCATTTGTAGATGTAGGAAGCGATGTAGTTATAATTAGAGAAGACGTAGCTCAGAACAATGGTAGTAAATATCAAGAGTACGGGAGAAGTCTTAGAGGTTTTGAAACTGGACTGTGTCAAACAGTTGGAAAGATAACTTTGATGATATCTATTGACCAAATAGAGATATAAATCGAAGTGCTTATTGTACCAAAAGAGGCACAAAAAGAAATAATGATAGTTGATCAATCTGCTTTGTATCAAGACGATATAAAGATCATAAAATCAAAAAATAAACTCGAAGTAACAAGATCCGATGATGTTTTAATGGTAAGCAGAGAAAATATAGAAGAAATTAGACTAGGCGAACATGAAGAAGGTATGAAGAAAAAGCCGATACGAATTGAGGACATTTGTGTTAATGAGAACTTAGTAGATAAAAAAGGGTGAAATCTGCAACATTCTTAATAAATATAGAGGATGTATTGCATTAGATCTAAAAGAAATCAGTGCTAGCGAGAAAAAACTATGCAAATTGAATTAAAAGAAGGCTCCGATGCAATACAAAACTTATTCTGAGTACACCAGTCCCATAGTAATGGTCAGTAAGAAAACAGGAGGTTAAAGATTATGCATCTATCATCGACGATTGAATGTCATCGCGAAAAAGGCATATGCAATAAACATCGAAAAAGAAATTGATCAGTTACAAGGAAATAGGTATTTTACTACACTTGATGCTTTTAGTGGATATTACCAAATAAAAGTTGATGAAAAATCAATACCATATAATGCATTTGTCACGAATGATGGGCACTTTGAATTTATCAAAATGCCATTTGGGCTTGTCAATGCCTGCTAAGTTTCAGCAAATGATGACAAAAATCCGACAAGATGGGAAAAGAAAACATTGTAATCTATATAGATGATATGGTAATACCCAGCAAGATCATAGAAGAAGAATTCCAAAACCTAGAAACAATCTTAAAAATTTTAGAAGAAGAAGATATGATTTGGGTGTAAAGATGTGCAAATTTGTAAAAGACAAAATAGATTTTCTCGGTTTTGAAATTGACGAAGAGGGTGTAAGACCCGGAATAATAAAGATTGAGGCGATAAAGGATTTTAAACGGCCAGAATACGTTCATGAAACACGTCAATTTCTTCGTTTAGCATAATTTTTCTGAAAATTTGTGCAGAATCAAGCAGGTGTCGTAGAACCTTTAACCGAATTAACTATAAAATATAATGATTTCTATTGGAAGGAAAAACTAGAATAAGTGTTTCGACAAATCAAAAATATTTTATTGACCAACCAGTTTTGACGCTATATAACCCGAGCGCTGAAAACCAAGTTCATACCAATGCCAGCAAGGTAGGTATAGCAGGAATACTACAAAAAGAAGATTCAAAAGAGTTGTGGAAACCTGTTGTGTTCTTCAGCAGACAAACAACATCATGTGAAGCTGCATACCATAGCTTTGAATTAGAGGCCCTAGCTGTCGTCGAAACACTTGACCAATTCCGAGTATACCTACTAGGAAAAAGGTTCACTGTATGTACTGACTGTGGATCAGTGAAGACTGCAATGACTAAACGCGATATAATACCCAGAATAAGTAGATGGTAGATTGTTTGAGCCGAAATCCACATGAAGAACCAAAAGAAATAAATATAGCACTTTGGACCATTCCCAACAAGCAGCAAATGAAAATATTATTGTTTTGGCTCTAACTGACAATTTTACGAAGTACATATGTGTGCCTGAAAGGAGTTAAATATACCAAGTCACAACCTGTGTGTAAGATCATGCAAGAGTTCTTATCGATATTTGAGTGCCCTGCTGCTAGAATTATATCGGATAGAGGCACAACATTTACTGCCAAACATTTTTAAAATTTCTGCATTGACAACAATATTCAGCATATGTAATATTCCACAGCAATTCCTCGAGCTAATGGCTACATTGAGCGCCATAACCACACTATGACAATTGCCATACAAACTATGTGACGACAAACATTGGGACGAAAACTTGGATAAAATCCAATTCGCTCTTGACAGCATGTCCAATAAGACAATGAAGAAAAGTCTAAATGAACTTTCACTTAGTTACCACCCACGAAATGTTCTTTAAAACAATGTAATTCTAGCTCTATAACAAAATGAAAGAGACGAGCCGATAGATCTCGAGAAGATTACACATGAAGCACTTGAAAATATACAAGTTGATCAAAAACGCCAAACTGAAAGATTTGACAAGAAATACATACCGCTACGAAGTAAATTATATTGTTTTGATTAAGCGAGAACAGGCAGCCACCGGAAAGTCAAAGAAGTTAGCACCAAAATTTAAAGGCCCATGTATAGTTACCGAATTGTCGGGCGCGCAGAGAATGCAACGCGCGTTTAATGCCATTTTCACGTCCGATCGTATGAAGCCATGGTATTCATACTCTGATCCAGACGACGACGATGACTCAGGTGAAGGCAATTCCGACGCAGATGAAGACCACGATGATGACGGCACTACGGATGGCGCCGAGGGCAGCAAGTCTGACTGTCGGCTCTCTAGCGGGCTGAAGGCGATCCACAACGAGCCGAACACCCCTGGCGAAGACAAGTTGGGACAGCCCTGGCGAGGCAAGTTGAGAAGCGATAGAAAGAAAATGGCCACCAATGTATAAACTACGTATTTTTGTAATGTTGATATAAAAGGGTGTTATTGTTTTGTTTAGCTAATTAAATCTTATTTAATCTTATGTGGTGTTTCGGTCAATAACCCTTCACACCTAACACTATTATGTGATCGTTTGTTGCAATTAGATAAATTGTCAGGGAATAAAAGCGAATACAACTGGTGCACTCAATTAAAATGCATACTTATAGATTTAGGCTTTGACAAAATTTAGGATGACCAATACGTCAATAAGAACGTAATTTTCCAAATTATCGATAAATTCAAATATTCACTTACAGAGTAAGACATTAGTAATTCAAAGGACCCCAAATTGAACAACATACTCGTATATAAACATTTCGATACAAATGATAATGATTACTTAAATATGAGCATTAACTTTATAAAAGTTAGAGTCATTGCATAAATTAAACTCTCAAGTAAAAGAGGTTTTCAACAACATAAAATACGAATTGTACTTCGAGAAAATATAATCCATTTCCACTTTAAATGTCCAATTCATTCTCCTATGCAAGCAGCCTTTACAAATTTTTATCTGCGACAAATAAAGGTCATAGACAATATATACATCCTATTTAAAAATCTAAATCTTGTAAAAATTAATAAAATTTTTAATTAGGTACACTATTAATTGTTTCAAACTGCAGAGTTTTATACTTAATGAATGATCAAAATTGAAATATTTTTTTCAAAAACAGACCAGTCGCTTGCTCTCTTTTAAACCTGTTTTCTTAATGTGGAGCATTGGATAATATCATAGATTTATACTGCTGTATTTTTTGTATATTTATGTCCAAATGCATCTACGTGTTTATAGGAGGGCGGGAGAGGATACGTTTATATCGTGAGTTTCAGCTAAGATGCAATATATATATATATATACAGGGTGTTAATTAAAAAGCGGGCCATAGGCGTATAACATAGGAAATCAGTTTTTCCTTACGCAAAAGTTCCCAATTAATTTTAGACAATAGTGTTTTAAATAAAAGTTGTAGATAATTAAATTATACACCAGCATCACTAAACAGATTTTATTTTGCATGTTTAGTAACCTGCAAAATCCGAATTGAAATTCTATAAATATTGCTCATTTGTAGTGATAGCCATGGAATTTAAACAAAATTACAAAGAAATGCATATCATTTGAACTGTCAGAAATTCGATTTTCAAATAAAATTTACTGATAATTATAATCTATCCTAAGTCCTTCAAACTAATTTGTTTTTATAATTTACATCTAAATTATTGCTTAGATTTTATTTATTTTTATTTTGTAACCTGCAAAATCGAAATTCTGACAATTCAAACTATATGCATTTCTTTGTAATTTTGTTTAAATTTCATGGCTATCACTACAAATGAGTAATATTTATAAAATTTCAAATTTTACAGGTTATTAAACATGCAAAATAAAATCTGTTTAGTGATGCTGGTGTAGAATTTAATTCTCTATTTATTTGAAACATTTTTGTTTAAAATTAAATGAGAAGTTTTGCGCAAGGAAAAACTGATTTCCTATGTTAAACGCCTATGGCCCGCTTTTTAATTAACACCCTGTATATATATATATATATATATATATATATATATATATATATATATATATATATATACAGGGTGGAAACGAACTTAATGTCATAAATTTAAGGGTGAGTAGTATGACATGTGTAGATTACGAAACAGAAAGATTTTTTTTAAAATTCGCATATTTAAGGGTAGTTCTCATTAAACTAATATTTTTGGTACCACTGGACCACTGACAACTTTAATACTTGAAATTAATTTAATTAATTTACGTAATGTTTCTGTATAATCAAATCTTAATTATTTTTAACGTAATTTATTTTGAAAGTTCAATGAAACATATCAAAGATTAATATTAATACTTCGCAGAATTATTTTTATAAAGAAAACAAAAACAGAATGGATTAACTGATAAATAGCAACAATACTAGAAACTTTTCATGTAACAATATTAATATGAAAAAAACTTAACCTAAAAATCAATTCAAGAATAAACACAAAACTCATAAATATTTTTTCTTAATGTGGAGCATTGGATAATATCATAGATTTATACTGCTGTATTTTTTGTATATTTATGTCCAAATGCATCTACGTGTTTATAGGAGGGCGGGAGAGGATACGTATATATCGTGAGTTTCAGCTAAGATGCAATATATATACAGGGTGTTAATTAAAAAGCGGGCCATAGGCGTATAACATAGGAAATCAGTTTTTCCTTACGCAAAAGTTCCCAATTAATTTTAGACAATAGTGTTTTAAATAAAAGTTGTAGATAATTAAATTATACACCAGCATCACTAAACAGATTTTATTTTGCATGTTTAGTAACCTGCAATATCCGAATTGAAATTCTATAAATATTGCTCATTTGTAGTGATAGCCATGGAATTTAAACAAAATTACAAAGAAATGCATATCATTTGAACTGTCAGAAATTCGATTTTCAAATAAAATTTACTGATAATTATAATCTATCCTAAGTCCTTCAAACTATTTTGTTTTTATAATTTACATCTAAATTATTTCTTAGATTTTAATTATTTTTATTTTGTAACCTGCAAATTCGAAATTCTGACAATTCAAACTATATGCATTTCTTTGTAATTTTGTTTAAATTTCATGGCTATCACTACAAATGAGTAATATTTATAAAATTTCAAATTTTACAGGTTATTAAACATGCAAAATAAAATCTGTTTAGTGATGCTGGTGTAGAATTTAATTCTCTATTTATATGAAACATTTTTGATTAAAATTAAATGAGAAGTTTTGCGCAAGGAAAAACTGATTTCCTATGTTAAACGCCTATGGCCCGCTTTTTAATTAACACCCTGTATATATATATATATATATATATATATATATATATATATATACAGGGTGGAAACGAACTTAATGTCATAAATTTAAGGGTGAGTAGTATGACATGTGTAGATTACGAAACAGAAAGATTTTTTTTAAAATTCGCATATTTAAGGGGTAGTCCTCATTAAGCTAACATTTTTGGTACCACTGGACCACTGACAACTTTAATACTTGAAATTAATTTAATTAATTTATTTAATGTTTCTGTATAATCAAATCTTAATTATTTTTAACGTAATTTATTTTGAAAGTTCAATGAAACATATCAAAGATTAATATTAATACTTCGCAGAATTATTTTTATAAAGAAAAAAAAAACAGAATGGATTAACTGATAAATAGCAACAATACTAGAAACTTTTCATGTAACAATATTAATATGAAAAAAACTTAACCTAAAAATCAATTCAAGAATAAACACAAAACTCATAAATATTGTTCAAAATTGTCACCTCCCACAGCTACACACAATGCACTACGTTGAATTAATGAGACACTACATGCCAGGTTCATATGATTTTCTTGTTTAATAATTTCAGCACAGTTTTGAATCCGCTTCCTCAATACGTCAACAGTTTCAGCGGGGTTTTGATTATCATACACCAAGGACTTCAAATGACCCCACAGATAAAAATCTAAGGGATTGAGGTCAGGTGATCTTGGTGGCCATGATACAGGACCTCCACGGCCAATCCACCTGTTCCCATAGGTATTATTTAAATGCTGCCGCACATTTCTTGAAAAATGAGGTGGAGCACCATCATGCTGCAACCATGCATGTTGACGATGGAATAATAATACTGGTAGAACATTTAGTAAAAATTCCAAATACTGGTCACCATTTATTCTGTTGGGCATTATGTATGGTCCAAGCAAATTTCCATTTAAGATACCAGCCGAAACATTTAATGAAAATCTGTGTTGCAAACTACTTCTTACTACAATATGTGGATTTTCTTGAGTCCAATAATGCATGTTGTGGAAATTGTGGACACCGTCACGTGTGAAAATTGCTTCGTCACTAAATATTATAAGTGAAGTAAAATTAAAATTTGCAGCATGTTGTTGCACAATCCACTGACAAAATATCGTTCTTGCTTGGTGATCAGCAGGCATTAATCCTTGAACACGTTGAAAATGGTATGCATGATAATCATTCTTGTGTAAAATTTTCAAAACACTCGTGTGAGATATTTCTTCTACAACACGAGACACTCCTCTGCTACTAATTTCCGGGTTAGCATGTACCAAGTCTAAGACTTCATCTTCAATGTTGTGGTGTAGTCTGCGACCGCCGCCATTTCGTGCATTATTTCTTCTTAAATTGTCTGTGTCGCGAAGACGTTGTGTCACTGTGATGAACATCCTGCGATCAGGCTGGCGTCTTCCAGGATACCGTTCGGCATACAGACCTGCTGCTAAAACCGCGTTTTGTCCCGCTTCACCATAAATCAACAACATATCCACTAATTCAGAATTAGAATACATTTTTTTAACAAGAGCACAGCAAAAATCACTTGTCACTAACACTTCCGAGAATAATGAAATATTTAAATACCTATTACACAATTATTTTCGGTGCAAATGGTATTTAATTTAATTATTAAGAATAATTTAATTTAATTATTAATACAACTAATTTTGAATATATTTTTGATAAACATATTTCTAATGAAATATGAATTAAAACAGCAGTAAAAAAAAGTTTCCTTAAGAAAAGTCGAATTTTCGTTTTTCGAATTTTAAAAAAATTCTTTCACTTTCGTAATCTACACATGCCATACTACTCACCCTTAAATTTATGACATTAAGTTCTTTTCCACCCTGTATATATATATATAATTTAAGAACGTAATAAGAGCAGTATTTTATTTGGGTGAAGTGTAAAAAACAAAGAATTATTATTAATTAAAATAGATGTATTATATATTTGTAAATATACAATATTGTACAAATGCACAAAAGAAATAGGAAATTAAACGACAGCAAAGAAGAAGAAATATCTGCCTTCAGACAAGTAAGGAAGTAATAAGAAGTTCAGAACAACAAATACTAAAGAAGGTACAACAAAATTAAACAAAACTATGCAGTTAATGTTAGAGGAATTAAAAACAAATACGATGGTAATCAAAGCATTGCGCAAAGAAATGAAGAAAAAGGAGGTAAAATGGGAGGAAGAAAAAACCGAACTGAAAAGTAGAGAAGAAAAACTCGAAATTAAATGAGAATGTCAAGAGAAACAGAAAAGGAAAAATAACATAGTGCTACCAGAGTAATCTGTAAAAGATCTTAAGAACAAACAAGACAGTATAATTTTTTAAGAATATTCTAGACCTAGAATCCAAAATTAATAATGTCTCTAAGCTTAGTGAATACGTTACAATGGTAGAATTACAGAATTTCAAAGATAAACAAGATATCATGACAAAAAAAATCGGATGTGGTCAACACATGACCTCCCGTCAATTCCATGTTTGAAATAGCAATGAAACTTTAAGTAAAGTATCACTTCCGATTAATCGTTCGTAAACAAAATCTAATTTGTTGTTTCAATAAATACAAAAGTCTGTAATACCAAATTTTGGATTATATTTTATTATGATTTTCCTCGAAAATCTGTTAAGAGCTCTAAATTAAGTACCACTTCCGGTTTATCATAGAGGTATAGTCAAAATCCAATGTTTCGAAATATACACGTGTTTTAAATACCAAATTTGATCATGTATAATATATATTTTTCAAGAAAATCTGTTTATAGCTTTCTGTAAAGTAGCACTTCCGGTTTATCAATTTTAGAAAACATCTAATATGTTGTTCTCATTAATATAAAAGTCTTAAATACCAAATTTGAAAAGTTTTGGGTTTATCAATTTATTTTTGACGAAAATCTATTCAGAGCTTCAAATAAAGTATCACTTCCGGTTTATCAATTTTAGCCAGAATCTAATGTGTTGCTTCCCGTTATATAAAAGTCTCAAATACTAAATTTGGCAAGTTTTGGAATATATCATAATACATTTTTTACAAAAATCTGTTCAGAGCTTCAAGTAAAGTATCACTTCCGATTTATTAATTTTAGAAAAAATCTAACATATTTCTTATTAATATAAATGTCTTAAATACCAAATTTGAAAAGATTTCGATTATATCTATATATTTTTCACGAAAATCTGTTCAGTTTCGATAGTATTAATATATTTTTCACGAAAATCTGTTCAGAGCTTCAAATAAAGTAACGTCCGGTTTATCAATTGTATCCAAAATATAATATGTTGTTCCCTTGCATATAAAAGTCGTAAATACAAAATTTCACAAGTTTTGGTGTATATTACAATATATTTTTCACGAGAATCTGTTCAGAGCTTCAAGTAAAGTATCACTTCTGGTTGATTAATTTTAGCCAAAACCCAATATGTTGTTACCCATGATATATAAGTCTTAAATACTAAAATTGAAAAGTTTTGCATTATATTTTAATGTAGTTTTTCATTAAAAACTGTTACGGGCTTAAGTAAAGTTTCACTTCCATTTATCCAGTTTTACCCAAAATCTAATCAACTCGTTATATGAATGCAGGAAGCTTAAATAGGGAAAATATATATATTGGGAAGTTTGTTATAAGAGGTATCGTGGACAAAAAATCGTCAAACACACACACACACACACACTCACTCACTCACTCGCACACACACATCATCGTATAAATAGCAAAAACCCTAATTCGTGCTTATTTACTGGAAACTCACCATCGAATTTTTAGCACGATTATATTACCTCCCTTACCTACGGTATGACGGGAGGTAAAAAGAGAACTAAAAAGGAAATCTCCAGAATTGTTAATAGAAAATAATATTACCAAGAAAAAGAGAGAGACATACAAACGATTTTGAGAAAAATGGCGAGAGCACAGAAGGAGAAAAGGAAAAAAATGTACATCGATGGACAAAAATATGAATGAGACGAAACAGAGCAAGGCATCATCCAAATAGGCACAACAGCAAAAAACGGATAATATTTGAAAGCAAAAACAGATGCTATATACGAAATATTATTAAATTAGGAACATGATATATACGAAGTATAACAAGCAAAGAATTTGAAACAGTCGATGAAGTAAATAAAATTAAAATAGGTATTCTGGGAATAAAAGAAACAAAAAAGAAAGGAAATTGTTACAAGTAAATAACTAAAGATTATTGGATGTTCTGGTCAGTAGTCAGGAAAACAGAAAGAGCGGCAGCAGATGTCGGAATGCTATTTAATAAAAAAAATTATGAACTCAATATTAAATGAAAGAATGATGACAATAGATTGGAAGATCGAAGATAAAGAAGAATTCACATTAATAATAATTTGCAGCCCTAACGAGAATGACAGTAAATAAATGAATGATAAATTCTTCGAGGAAATACAACAGGTATTAGATAATACCAACAAAAATATAGTAATGGGAAATATGAACGGAAGAGTTGGTGACAACAATACAGGCATAGAAAGTATTATGGGGAAAGAAGATAAACTAGTGCTAATAACGGAAAAAGAATTGTAGACCTATGTGTCGAAAATGATCTTGTAATAACGAACACGTTATTTACGCACAAAGCCATATACAAATATACAAGGACAGACGTATCCAGAAACTAAAAATCCATTCGTGATTATTTCTTAATAGGCATGAGACTGAAGCTAGCAGCCGATTCGTTAAGTAAAATACTTTGGACAACCCTGGTGCTATAATTCGTAACAACTTAACTACTGTATTTACTATAAGATTATACACGTAATATCAAATGTAATAAAGTAATATTTACGGGGGTTGTTCTGCATATATCTTTTAATATAGAGCAACGTCGAAAATTTCAAATTTCAGGAGATGAGGGTAACTTATAACACATTATATTATTTAATAAATGCAAGAGTAGAGTTGAGAAAATTAATCACCCTTACAATCTGTAATATTAACTGTAACAAAACCATATTCACAGGGGATATTTAGCATACATCCCTTATTATAGATTAACCTTAAAAGATTAGAATTTCAGGGGATGAGGGTAACTTATAACACATTACATTGTTTAATAAATGTAAGAGAAGAATTGAGAAAATCTGTAATATTAACTGTAACAAAACCATATTTACAGAGTATATTTAGCATACATCCCTTATTATACATTAACCTTAAAAGTTTAGAATTTCAGGGGATTAGGGTAACTTGTAATACATTATATTATTTAATAAATGCAAGAAAAGAATTGAGAAAATTAACCACCCTTAGAACATTTAATATTAACTGTAACAAGACCATATTCACAGGGTATATTTAGCATACATCCCTTATTGTAGAGTTACATTAAAAGCTTTGAATTACAGGGGATGAGGGTAACTTATAATACATTGTATTATTTATTAAATGCAAGAGAAGAGTTGAGAAAATTAACCACCCTTACAATCTGTAATAATAACTGTAACAAAACCATATTTACAGAGTATATTTAGCATACATCTCTTATTATAGATTAACCTTAAAAGTTTAGAATTTCAGGGGATGAGGGTAACTTATAACACATTATATTATTAAATAAATGCAAGAGTAGAGTTGAGAAAATTAACCACCCGTACAACCTGTAACATTAACTATAACAAAACCATACACACAGGGTATATTAAGCATACATCCCTTATTATAGTTTAATCTTAAAAGTCTCGAATTTCAGGGGATGACGATAACTTATAACACATTATATTTTTTAATAAATGCAAGAGTAGAGTTGAGAAAATTAACCACCCTTACAACCTGTAATATTAACTGTAACAAAATCATACTCACAGGGTATATTTAACATACATCCCTTATTGTAGAGCTACATTAAAAATTTCGAATTTCAGGGGTTGAGGGTAACTTGTAATATGTTATATTATTTAATAAATGCAAGAAAAGGATTGAGAAAATGAACCACCCTTAGAACCTTTAATATTAACTGTTAAAATTTCGAATTTCAGGGGATAAAGGTAACTTATAACACATTATATTATATATAATAATAATATATATAAATAATATAATGTGTTATAAGTCACCCTTATCCCCTGAAATTCGAATTTTTTAATGTAAATCTACAATGAGGGATGTACGAGTATGCTAAATATATCCCGTGAATATGGTTTTGTTACAGTCAATATTACAGTTTCTAAGGGTGGTTAATTTTGTCAATTCTTTTCTTGCATTTATTAAATAATATAACGTGTTATAAGTTACCTTCACCCCCTGTAATTCAAAACTTTTAATGTTTCTCTATAATAAGGAAAGTATGCTAAATATACCCTGTGAATATGGTTTTGTTACAGGTTATATTACAGGTTCTAAGGGTGGTTAATTTTGTCAATTCTTTTCTTGCATTTATCAAATAATATAATGTGTTATAAGTTACCCTCATCCCCAGAATTTCAAAACTTTTAATGTTTCTCTATAATGAGGGATGTATGCTAAATATACCCTGTGAATATGGTTTTGTTACAGTTAATATTACAGGTTGTAAGGGTGGTTAATTTTCTCAACTTTTCTTTTGTATTTGTTAAATAATATAATGCGTTATAAGTTATCCTCGTCCCCTGAAAATCAAAGCTTTTAATGTAAGTCTACAATAAGGGATGTATGGTAAATATACCCTGTGAATATGGTTTTGTTATAGTTAATATTACAGGTTGTAAGGGTGGTTAATTTTCTCAACTCTTCTCTTGCATTTATTAAATAATATAATGTGTTATAAGTTACCCTCATCCCCTGAATTTCAAAACTTTTAATGTTTCTCTATAATAAGGGAAGTATGCTAAATATACCCTGTGAATATAGTTTTGTTACAGTTAATATCACAGGTTCTAAGGGTGGTTAATTTTCTCAACACTTCTCTTGCATTTGATATATAATATAATGTATTAAAAGTTACTCTCATCCCCTGAAATTCAAAGCTTTTAATGTAACTCTACAATGAGGAATGTATGCTAAATATACCCTGTGAATATGATTTTGTTACAGATAATATTAAAGGTTCTAAGGCTGGTTAATTTTCTCAATTCTTTTCTTACATTTATTAAATAATATAATGTATTACAAGTTACCCTCATCCCCTGAAATTCGAATTTTTAATGTAACTCTACAATAAGGGATGTATGTTAAATATATCCTGTGAGTATGATTTTGTTACAGTTAATATTACAGGTTGTAAGGGTGGTTAATTTTCTCAACTCTACTCTTGCATTTATTAAAAAATGTAATGTGTTATAAGTTATCCTCATCCCCTGAAATTCGAAACTTTTAAAATTAAACTATAATAAGGGATGTATGCTAAATATACTCTGTAAATATGGTTTTGTTACAGTTAATATTACAGATTGTAAGGGTGGTTTATTTTCTCAACTCTTCTCTTGCATTTATAAAATAATATAATGTGTTATAAAAGTTACCCTCATCCCCTGTAATTCAAAGCTTTTAATATAAATCTACAATAAGGGATGTATGCTAAATATACCCTGTGAATATGGTTTTGTTATAGTTAATATTAAAGGTTCTAAGGGTGGTTAATTTTCTAAATTCTTTTCTTGCATTTATTAAATAATATAATGTATTACAAGTTTCCCTCATCCCCAGAAATTCGAAATTTTTAATTTAATTCTACAATAAGAGATGTATGTTAAATATACCCTGTGAGTATGATTTTGTTACAGTTAATATTTCAGGTTGTAAGAGTGGTTAATTTTCTCAACTCTTCTCTTGCATTTAGTAAAAAATATAATGTGTTATAAGTTATCCTCCTCACCTGAAATTCGAAACTTTTAAGATTAAACTATAATAAGGGATGTATGGTTAATATACCCTGTGCGTATGGTTTTGTTACAGGTTGTAAGGGTGGTTAATTTTCTCAACTCTTGCATTTATTAAATAATATAATGGATTATAAGTTACCCTCATCCCCAGAAATTCTAAACTTTTAAGGTTAATCTATAATAAGGGATGTATGCTAAATATACTCTGTAAATATGGTTTTGTTACAGTTAATATTACAGATTGTAAGGGTGGTTAATTTTCTCAACTTTTCTCTTGCATTTATTAAATAATATAATGTGTTATAAGTTACCCTCATCCCCTGTAATTCAAAGCTTTTAATGTAACTCTAAAATAAGGGATGTATGCTAAATATACCCTATGAATACGTTTTTGTTACAGCTAATATTACAGGTTGTAAGGGTGGTTAATTTTCTCAGCTCTTCTCTTGCATTTATTAAATAATATAATGTGTTATAAGTTACCCTCATCCCCTGAAATTCTAAAATTTTAAGGCTAATCTACAATAAGGGACGTATGCTAAATATCCCCTGTGAATATGGTTTTGTTACAGTTAATATTACAAGTTGTAAGGGTGGTTAATTTTCTCAACACTTCTCTTGCATTTATTATATAATATAATGTGTTATAAGTTACCCTCATCCCCTGAAATTCTAAACTTTTAAGGTTATTCTATAATAAGGGATGTATGCTAAATATCACCTGTGAATATGGTTTTGTTACAGTTAATATTACAGATTGTAAGGGTGGTTAATTTTCTCAACTCTACTCTTGTGAGTATGGTTTTGTTACAATCAATATTTCAGGTTGTAAGGGTGGTTAATTTTCTCAACTCTTCTCTTGCATTTATTATATAATATAATGTGTTAAAAGTTACCCTCATCCCCTGAAATTTAAAACTTTTAATGTTACTTTATAATAAGGGAGTATGCTAAATATAGCTTGTGAATATGGTTTTGTAACAGTTAATATTACAGGTTCTAAGGGTGGTTAATTTTCTCAATTCTTTTATTGCATTTATTAAATATATAATATGTTATAAGTTACCCTCATCCCCTGAAATTCAATTTTTTAATGTAACTCTACAATAAGGGATGTGTGCTAAATACACCCTGTGAATATGGTTTTGTTACAGTTAATATTACAAGTTGTAAGGGTGGTTAATTTTCTCAACTCTTCTCTTGCATTTATTAAATAATATAATGTGTTATAAGTTACCCTCATCCCCTGAATTTCAAAACTTTTAATGTTTCTCTATAATAAGGGAAGTATGCTAAATATACCCTGTGAATATAGTTTTGTTACAGTTAATATCACAGGTTCTAAGGGTGGTTAATTTTCTCAACACTTCTCTTGCATTTGATATATAATATAATGTATTAAAAGTTACTCTCATCCCCTGAAATTCAAAGCTTTTAATGTAACTCTACAATGAGGAATGTATGCTAAATATACCCTGTGAATATGATTTTGTTACAGATAATATTAAAGGTTCTAAGGCTGGTTAATTTTCTCAATTCTTTTCTTACATTTATTAAATAATATAATGTATTACAAGTTACCCTCATCCCCTGAAATTCGAATTTTTAATGTAACTCTACAATAAGGGATGTATGTTAAATATATCCTGTGAGTATGATTTTGTTACAGTTAATATTACAGGTTGTAAGGGTGGTTAATTTTCTCAACTCTACTCTTGCATTTATTAAAAAATGTAATGTGTTATAAGTTATCCTCATCCCCTGAAATTCGAAACTTTTAAAATTAAACTATAATAAGGGATGTATGCTAAATATACTCTGTAAATATGGTTTTGTTACAGTTAATATTACAGATTGTAAGGGTGGTTTATTTTCTCAACTCTTCTCTTGCATTTATAAAATAATATAATGTGTTATAAAAGTTACCCTCATCCCCTGTAATTCAAAGCTTTTAATATAAATCTACAATAAGGGATGTATGCTAAATATACCCTGTGAATATGGTTTTGTTATAGTTAATATTAAAGGTTCTAAGGGTGGTTAATTTTCTAAATTCTTTTCTTGCATTTATTAAATAATATAATGTATTACAAGTTTCCCTCATCCCCAGAAATTCGAAATTTTTAATTTAATTCTACAATAAGAGATGTATGTTAAATATACCCTGTGAGTATGATTTTGTTACAGTTAATATTTCAGGTTGTAAGAGTGGTTAATTTTCTCAACTCTTCTCTTGCATTTAGTAAAAAATATAATGTGTTATAAGTTATCCTCCTCACCTGAAATTCGAAACTTTTAAGATTAAACTATAATAAGGGATGTATGGTTAATATACCCTGTGCGTATGGTTTTGTTACAGGTTGTAAGGGTGGTTAATTTTCTCAACTCTTGCATTTATTAAATAATATAATGGATTATAAGTTACCCTCATCCCCAGAAATTCTAAACTTTTAAGGTTAATCTATAATAAGGGATGTATGCTAAATATACTCTGTAAATATGGTTTTGTTACAGTTAATATTACAGATTGTAAGGGTGGTTAATTTTCTCAACTTTTCTCTTGCATTTATTAAATAATATAATGTGTTATAAGTTACCCTCATCCCCTGTAATTCAAAGCTTTTAATGTAACTCTAAAATAAGGGATGTATGCTAAATATACCCTATGAATACGTTTTTGTTACAGCTAATATTACAGGTTGTAAGGGTGGTTAATTTTCTCAGCTCTTCTCTTGCATTTATTAAATAATATAATGTGTTATAAGTTACCCTCATCCCCTGAAATTCTAAAATTTTAAGGCTAATCTACAATAAGGGACGTATGCTAAATATCCCCTGTGAATATGGTTTTGTTACAGTTAATATTACAAGTTGTAAGGGTGGTTAATTTTCTCAACACTTCTCTTGCATTTATTATATAATATAATGTGTTATAAGTTACCCTCATCCCCTGAAATTCTAAACTTTTAAGGTTATTCTATAATAAGGGATGTATGCTAAATATCACCTGTGAATATGGTTTTGTTACAGTTAATATTACAGATTGTAAGGGTGGTTAATTTTCTCAACTCTACTCTTGTGAGTATGGTTTTGTTACAATCAATATTTCAGGTTTGAAGGGTGGTTAATTTTCTCAACTCTTCTCTTGCATTTATTATATAATATAATGTGTTAAAAGTTACCCTCATCCCCTGAAATTTAAAACTTTTAATGTTACTTTATAATAAGGGAGTATGCTAAATATAGCTTGTGAATATGGTTTTGTAACAGTTAATATTACAGGTTCTAAGGGTGGTTAATTTTCTCAATTCTTTTATTGCATTTATTAAATATATAATATGTTATAAGTTACCCTCATCCCCTGAAATTCAATTTTTTAATGTAACTCTACAATAAGGGATGTGTGCTAAATACACCCTGTGAATATGGTTTTGTTACAGTTAATATTACAAGTTGTAAGGGTGGTTAATTTTCTCAACTTTACTCTTGCATTTATTAAATAATATAATGTGTTATAAGTTACCTCATCCCCTGAAATTCGAAACTTTTAAGATTAATCTATAATAAGGGATGTATGCTAAACATACCCTGTGAGTATGGTTTTGTTACAGTTAATATTACAGGTTGTAAGGGTGGTTAATTTTGTCAACTCTTCTCTTGCATTTATTAAATAATATGTGTTATAAGTTACCCTCATCCCCTGAAATTCGAAACATTTAATGTAACTCCAAAATAAGAAATGTATGGTAAATATCCCCTGTGAATATGGTTTTGTTACAGTTAATATTACAGGTTGTAAGGGTGGTTAATTTTCTCAACTCTTCTCTTGCATTTATTAAATAATATAATGTGTTATAAGTTACCCTCATCCCCTGAAATTCTAAACTTGTAAGGTTAATCAGGGATGTATATTAAATATCCCCTGTGAATACAGTTTTGTTACAGTTATTATTACAGGTTGTAAGGGTGGTTAATTTTATCAACTCTTCTCTTGCATTTATTAAATAATATAATGTGATATAAGTCACCCACATCACCTGAAATTCGAAACTTAATCTATAAAGTTAATCTATAATAAGAGATGTATGCTTAGTATACCTTGTGAGTATGGTTTTGTTATAGTCAATATTTCAGGTTGTAAGGGTGGTTAATTTTCTCAACTCTTCTCTTGCATTTATTATATAATATAATGTGTTAAAAGTTACCCTCATCCCCTGAAATTCAAAACATTGATTATGGTTTTTTTACAGTTAATATTACAGGTTGTAAGGGTGGTTAATTTTCTCTACTCTTCTTTTGCATTTATTAAACAATATAATGTGTTATAAGTTACCCTCATCCCGTGAAATTCAAAGCTTCTAATAAAACTCTACAATAAGGAATGTATATTAAATATACCCTGTGAATATGGTTTTGTTACAGTTAATATTACAGATTGTAAGGGTGTTTAATTTTCTCAACTCTTCTCTTGCATTTATTAAATAATATAATGTGTTATAAGTTACCCTCATCCCCTGTAATTCAAAGCTTTTAATGTAACTCTACAATAAGGGATATATGCTTAATTTACCCTGTGAATATGGTTTTGTTACAGTTAATATTAAAGGTTCTAAGGGTGGTTAATTTTCTCAACTCTTCACTTGCATTTATTAAATAATATACTGTGTTATAAGTTACCCCCCATTCTCTGAAATTCGAAACTTTTAAGGTTAATCTACAATAAGGGATGTATACTAAATATAACCTGTGAGTATGGTTTTGTTACAGTTAATATTACAGTTTGTAAGGGTGGTTAATTTATTAAATAATATAATGTGTTATAAGTTACGCTCATTCCCCTGAAATTCGAAACTTTTAAGATTAATCTATAATAAGGGATGTATGCTAAATATACCCTGTGAATATGGATTTGTTACAGTTAATATTATAGGTTGTAAGGGTCGGTAATTTTCTCAACTCTTCTCTTGCATTTATTAAATAATATAATGTGTTATAAGTTACCCTCATCCCCTGAAATTTGAAATTTTTCTACGTTGCTCTATATTAAGAGATATATGCAGAACAACCCTCGTATATATTACTTTATTACATTTGATATTACGTGTATAATCTTATAGTAAATACAGCTGTTAAGTTGTTACGGATTACAGCACCAGGGTTGTCCAAAGTATTTTACATAAAGAATCGGCTGCTAGCTTCAGTCTCATTTAATAGGCCAGATTAACAAATCAAAAGTTTTAGAAGTCAGAGTGTATAGGGGAGCAAAGATAGATAGTGACCACCACTTTCCAAACAAATTGACTTCTGGTGAAGATCAATTGCCAAGTTTTCTTTAAAAGATTGTAAGTTTATTTTTGCTAAACCTTTGTTAATAATAATAAATTTGTCTATTAAAAATTCTATTTTTCCTAATCGGTGGAAAAGCACTTGCATAACCCCGGTAAAAAATTATAATGCCTGCATAAACAATTATCCTCCTAACTCCATATTTAAATAACTTCTGTAAAGTTACGGAAATGCTAATTTATAATTCGATTTATACAAACATCCGCTCTCGCATATCTCCTAAACAACATAGTTTCATAAAGAACCGCTCAACAGTCACTAATCTTAACTGTTTCACACAGTATGTCTCAGAGTCGCTTGACATACGTGGTCAAGTGGATGTAATCTACACGCACTTCTTCCGTGCATTCGACTCCATTGGTTTGGTAAAACTTCTATGTTCTTATGTTAGTAACAGAATCTGCTGTCTTTTATAATGGTTACTCATATATTAATTTTACTGCAACATTTGGTATCCAGCAGGGATCGAATCTGGGTCTCTTATTATTTATTATATTTATCGATGAGCTTATTAAACAATTTTCCTGTCCTGTGTTAGCATATGCAGATGATTTCAAAATTTCAATAATGTTGCAAACTTAAACGATGCTGAAAACTTACAAACTAATATCAATATTATGATTGAATGGTGTAACGTCAATAAAATTTCACTTAATATTAATAAATGTATTGTTTTGTACACAAATCGCATTAATGGCATATGTTATTCTTACTATATGGATACCGAAACTCTAGCTCGTAAATCATCTGTAAAAGCCTTAGGTGTTACTTTTTCCTCCGATTTGAAATTTACTGAACATGCTATTAATGTTTGCCAATCAGCTAGTAAAACTCTTGGGTTCTTAATACGAATTTCCAAATCATTTGCCGACATCACAGTCTTAAAAACCTTATACATTGCATATGTGATTAGTAAACTCAAATACACTATTTTAGTCTGGTTTCCTTTTTATACCTTTCAGGTTCTGGCTCTTGATCGTGTGCACAGAAGATTCTTAAAGTACTTGTCTTTTAAAATAGATTATGCTTACCCAGATCGAGGAACAGATCAAAATTTACTCCTTGTTCGACATAATATGCAAAGTTTAAGTTACAGAAGAGAATTATCAAGAGCAAGGTTCTTGTGGATGCTGCTACACGATAAAGTGGATACCCTCTTTCTACTATCTTGCATTCCCATCCACGTCTCGCAGTATACATCAAGGCACACTTGAACTTTTTACCTCACATCTCAAAACACTGACGTCCTTCGTCGTTCTCCAGTCCACATCATGTACAATTTTGCTGATATTCACCTTCCCGATATTTTTCCTTAAATTACTATTAATTTCATTTTCTTTTTTTTGCATTAAATTAAATTATTGTACCTTTTGCGTTTATCTTAATTTCTTCACTATAAATAGGTATGTACATAATTGTGTTACAATATCGGCCTGTGAACGCAAGAGAAGGTAATATTACATCAAGAGGTAAATAGTTTAGTTTGGAAGAAGGTTGGGGTCACGGCCATCATTGTCCTCCGGCCATTGGGAGACTCTTGGATCAATGGGTTGTTGGGGGGCGTCATCATTTTCTATTTCTCTTTGAAATGAAGCGTCAGTAGAGTCCCGATTACATTGCATGTATCTAAGGCGACAGCTTTCTGCATTATACGGAAATGGTTATCTTCTATCCGTAGCTGCTGTAGACCATCAAATAATTTAATTGGGATTTCACATGTTGCACCCATTATTATTGGTATTATGACAACTTTCTTCTGTTTACATAAGATTTTCAATTTCTGGGCCAAATCCATGTATTTTTCAATTATTTTTTTTAGTATGTCTTTTCAATATTAATCGCAGCTGGTATAGCGATATCGACTAAGTAAGTATTTTTTTCTTTTTTTTGCAAATAAACAATGTCTGGTCGATTACTGTGTGTGTAGTGGTCAGTAATAATGTTGCGATTTCAATAAATTTTACATCTTTTTGTATCCCATACTGATTTTTGGGTGGTATTTATAGTAGGGTGTTCTTTGTTCCAGAAGTTTATGTTGTAAACATATGTGTTGGTGTATTATTTTTGCTACATTGTCGTGTCGTCTGGTGTACAGTCTGGAGGCTAGAGTTTCACAGGCATGATGTGATCTATGTTTTCTGGCTTTTTTTGCACATTCTACATTTATCGCTTCCTACTGGTGGGTCTTTTATTATGTATTTACGATAATTTTGTGTTGGTACTACCTGATCCTGAATTGACATGTGCAATCCTTCCGTTTCTTTAAACAATTTGGCATTCTTAAACGAGCCATGTGACTTTTTTATGTCAATATTTTTTCTCTCAAGACGCGTGAGAAAGCGGCCATGGTTTTGTTTCTTTTTCCATTCTTCTAATTTTTCACTTGTTTTTAGTCCTTTTGGCAATTCTGGTTCGTTAATTTCTTTCAAATTTAGTGGTGTAATTTTTTGTCATTCTGGACCACTGCATTAAGGATGTCGCAATGCGTGGTTTTTTCTAGGAAATAACGTCTTAAACTTTTAATTTGGTTATAATGTTGTTCTCTAATGTCTAAAATTCCTCTTCCGCCTTCGCTTCTAAATAGATGAAATCGAATCATTGAACTTTTTGGATGGTGTGCCAGATGATCGGTGAATAGGACTCTTATTTTTTTGTTTAGGTTTTCAAGTTCCGTTTGTGTTCATTTCAAAATTCTAAATGTGTAGGTTAGCACGGAGATAGCGTATGTATTGACTGCATTAACGAGATTTGCACCTCATAATTCTGATTGAAGAAGGTGTTTTATTCTTGTCATTCTTTTCTCTGTAATAACTATTTTCGTTCGTTTTTCTTCTATTCTCATCGCTTGGTTAAAACCTAAGTATTAATACGTTTCATTATGTCCCATTCCTTCAATGTCTCCTTCATCTTCCTGTCATTTTATGCGGTAGGTTTCCATTTGTTTCCATTTACCCTTTTCTGTAGCATTTATCTTACATTTATCGAGTCCAAACCTCATCTTGATGTCATTACTGAACTGCTTAGTTTTGTTTATTGTGGCGTCTAAATCTTGTTTGTTTTCTGCTAATATTTTAAAGTCGTCCATATAGATTAGATGATTTAGCTGAACGTCATTGTTTGGATATTTGTAGCCTTTATTTGATCTTCTGAGCATGCTTGATAGTGGGTTTATTGCTAGACAAAACCACAGTGCAGAAAGTGAATCGCATTGTTAATTCCTCTATTTATCTTTGTGTTTTCTATTTGTATTCCATTTTTTTGATTTAGTGTAGTTGTCTATTTTTGCATTAATGTTTTGAGAAGTGTTTGTATTTGGAGGTCGATTTTATGTATCTGGAGGATCTCTTGTAGCAAGGTGAGCGGCAGACTCAAAATCTTTCATATAATCTATATAACAGGTGTACAGGTTCTTTTTCTTTTTAATCGCACCTTTGGTGATAACATTATCAATTATTAATTGCTCCTTGCATCCTCTGCTTCTCCTTTTGCATCCTTCTTGCTCGTCTATAAGTAGGTTGTGTGTAGTCAGGTGTTCATATATTTTTGTTGTTAAAATGAATGTAAGTGCTATTTTTTATTTGAATTTAAATCAAGGAAAGAAAGAAAATAATGCTAGCCGGCGGGATTTGAACCCATGATCTCAGCATTTGTACTGCTATATATTGTAGGTAAACAGGTGAAGGGATGATATTTTGATGGATATTCACTGGAAGGGGAACTCTTTGGAATAAGATATAATATCCTGTGTGAAAAATACAGGTATTGTAGATGCGTTTGATATATGTTCTGTGAAAAGTTCAGCTATTTTATTATGAATGCAGCGAAATTTTTTTAGCCAGAAATTTTGGATATTGTCTATTCCTGATGTCTTCCAATTTTGTAACTTTTTTATTGCTATTTGTACTTCTTGTATTGTGACTACATGTGATTGCATGGCAGAAATTTCGTTCATTAGGTTCTTTTCTTATGTTATCCATTTTGTTTTTTATTGTGCTCTGTTGGTTTTGACCATACTTCACTCCAAAAACTTTGAATTTTGTTTATAGTTGGTGTTTTGTCGCTTTCTGTGGTATTGTTTTCACCTTGTTCTATTCTCCTATTAAAGGATTTTAAACTCAGCAAATTGATTGTTCTGTTTTGTCCTTTCATACCTCTTTTTGTATCTCTTAACTCTGTTGCTGTTGCTCACTACTGAGAGATTTTGTTTTAATTTATCTAGTATTTCAGGTACAGCTTTATTTTCATTATCCTTGTTCTTTTGTATTATCTCTTTTGCCATCTTTCGTGTATTGTTAACAGCCTTGTCATTTTTAAGTAGTGTTTCATCTAATACTGTGATCGCTCCTATATATATATATATATATATATATATATATATATATATATATATATATATATATATATATATATATATATATATACCGGGTGGAACATCATACCTGTGTACATAGGCGATTCATATGAGAAAAACAGTTTTTTCGTGCCCATTGCTCCCCAAATTATTTTAGACAAAAATGCTTCAAATAAATGTAGAGCATGAAATTCTGCATCTAAATCAATAAACAGAATTACTTTTACATGCTTTGTAACGACACAAATTAAATAAGAAAATATTGAAAATTACGTTGAAAATATCAAATAGCCATGGAATTGAAACAAAAATAGAAACAAATAAATAGGTAAATTAAATTCATACAAAAATCTCCATACCTATTATTACGACAATTGTACATTTCAATGAAATATTTATTTTTTATAGGATTTTTATTGAAAATCTTTTTAAATTGGAAATAATTCATGTAAACATTAAGACCTATCTACTACAATTCAAATTTCAAACAGTAATTCTCTGAATAAAATAATCACTACAATTTATTATTATAACAAATATTCGAATAATCCTCCGTTTTCAGCCAAGCAATAACCAAGTCTATTGTAGAATGAATTTCTTACATTAGCGAGCTGCCTATTTGTGATTAAGGCGCTCTCCTCCATGATAGCTTCTCTCAATGAATTAATATTTGGGTGGCGCTGCTTATAAATTTTACATTTAAGATGACCCCATAAAAAAAGTCGCAAGGTGCTAAATCAGGAGATCTGGCTGGCCAATTTAAAGTTCCACCACGACCAATCCAGCGATTTGGAAATGCTTGGTTTAAATAATCTCTAACACTTACTCCGAAATGAGCTGGGCAGCCATCTTGTTGAAACCAAACCTCCTGATTTTCACGCGCTACGCTGTCTAATGCAGGGCCGATCTCATTAATCAAGAGTTCTAAGTATGTTTCAGAATTTAAGTTGCCAACGATCTCAAATGGTCCAATAATATTGCTATTAAAAATGCCTGCCCAAATATTAATTTTTTGAGGATATTGCGTTCTGGTGGTAACATTTAATCTTGGATTTTCTAGAGCCCAGTGCCTATCATTTTGAACGTTTGGTTCATTGTTTAATGTAAAAGTACACTCATCGGTAAAGCAAATAGATAGAAGAAAATCACGATCCCGATTTGCTCGTTCTTGCATATCTTCACAAAAAACTCGCCTACTTTCTTCATCAATGGGCGAAATGTCTTGATGGCATTGCATCTTATAAGGGTGGTATTTATGTTTTTTAAGAATGCGCAATACAGTAGAATGAGCAATCTCACATTCCTGCGCTATTATTCTTGAACTTAATTTAGGATTAAAATTTATTAATTCCAGAACTCTTTGTTCGTTTTCTAAATTAATGCGATTATTTTTATTTCCTATAAATAAAGATATGATGTGTTTGTAAATCTCTTAAAAAATATTCAAATTTAAATTTACCTGTACTATTTTCCGCCGCAACACTTGCCGTGGATTCATATTTTTGAACATACGCGCGTATTGTTGTAACGCTTGGAATTGGCCTATTTGGAAATTTCACGGCGAATAAATCTCTAACTATACGTAAACAATTTCCACTATAAAAAGTTTTTATTATAAAAACCCTTTCTTCGTTAGAATAAACTGAATTCATTTTGATATTTTACCGTCAAATTAATTATTTATCTGTCAAACGTCAGACATTTATTTGTTTCTATTTTTGTTTCAATTCCATGGCTATTTGATATTTTCAACGTAATTTTCAATATTTTCTTATTTAATTTGTGTCGTTACAAAGCATGTAAAAGTAATTCTGTTTATTGATTTAGATGCAGAATTTTATGCTCTACAACATTTATTTGAAGCATTTTTGTCTAAAATAATTTGGGGAGCAATGCGCACGAAAAAACTGTTTTTCTCATATGAATCGCCTATGTACACAGGTATGATGTTCCACCCGGTATATATATATATATATATATATATATATATATATATATATATATATATATATATATATATATATATATATATATATATCAAAACGTGGAGTTCTTCCATTCGTGTATGTTGGTATATTTTTGTTTCTACTATTTTTTTTTTTTAAGAAAAACCTTTCAACAGGATTAAATCCCAATTACAGAGAGGTTTACATATACAAACATCCATGCCTTAGTGGCATTCGAACCCAGAACCTCTAGCGTACTCATGACTATGAGCCGTTGCTCAAACCATTGAGCTACCGGGGCCGACGATTCTGATTAAATCATAAACTCCTTTATAGAAGATTAGTTTAGGTAACCATGGTCTTTTAGTTGGATCTACCTCATTATATAATATCCAATTTTTTTCCAATGTTCCTTTTATTTTTCTTTCAGTTTCTGTTTCCTCTTCTATTTCTGAGTTTCTTTGCCCTGCTTGTCGTTCTTCCTGTATGTTTGATACATTCTGAATATGTATTCCCATTCCTGTTTCTGATGTAACAGCCACGTGCGTGAACTCTAAATTTTTGTAATTCAGTATTTCCTTCGAACGAACGCCGTGACTGTTGTAAACTGCTGGCATGCAGCTGGCGATCTTCCGCTCAATATTTTGTCGAATATTGGAGAAAAGCGGAATATTACCAGTAAAAGTGTTTACGTGGTCAATTGAACTAGCCTAGGAAGTGTTCGTACCCACAACCGAGAGGGATTCTCAGTCCGATCGTGGAGGCGAACAGTCGTATAGTTTTTTCAATTATTTCTTATTATAATTTTGGTTTAACTTAGTCGTACTACACAAATTTTACGTGTAATATTTGTTTATTTTCAAAAATACTTAAATTAATTTTGCGTCAACCCCGTCAACTCCTTTCCAGTGACAGCACAGGTCAGCGTAGTGACACAGGTAAGTATAACTTTATTTATATTCTTACTGTGGCTGTCTGAGCTTTAATTCAGTATCTCAACGAGGGTGCTTTTCACTACACTCTACGCACCCTCCGTTACACTGAGTTTCTTTTGTCTTCAATTTGCTGTCTTTCTTGTATGTTCAATATATTCTGATTTTCTATATCTTCTTCTATTTCTGAGTTTCTTTGTTCTTCCTGTATGTTGGATATATTCTGAGTTTTTGTATGCATACCTAATTCTTCAGCAACTTCGAGTCTTATGCGTTCTATTACCTCAGTGTTTAGCCTGTTCATTTTGAATATTACTCTTCTTTGGTCTAATATATTTTGCACTGTTCTGTCTCTTATTTGTGAGAATTGAGTTGTAACATCTCTGTGTAACTTATAGCTACTCGTATATGGGACTTACTCCGATTCCATTTTTGTTATAATAAGATAGCGACGGTATATGAACTCATTCATTTCATTTGACCATTTTATACGTCGCTTATCTAGTACAGTGGGCGAAGGATGCACCTCTGCAAAACTTGTACTAGGCCTTGAAGTCTGTGTATGATTGTTTATCCTTAATCGTTGTACATTATCATTGCTTTGGTTCGTTGCAGGTAAATCATTGCGGTTCCGATCTGGATCCTGCGGTTCCGGCCCGCTCAAATACCTGTTTACGTTACTTTCCGTGGTTAGCCTTTTTTATTGGTTTACTTCGAGACGTCATTGCCTCCAAAAATGGCCGCAACATTCTAACTTCAGAAATTAAAACGATTTGACATATGTCAAAATATTTAAAAATTTTAAATATTATTTTATTATACCAATATTAACATACAATTTTCCGTAGTTTAAAAATATAGTTTCTAATTATTACCTTAACACATTTTATTATCAATTTATCAGTTTTTATTTACCATAAAGCTAATATTATTATTATTATTATTATTATTATTATTATTATTATTATTATTATTATTATTATTATTATTATTATTATTATTATTATTATTATTATTATTATTATTATTATTATTATTATTATTATTATTATTATTATTATTATTATTATTATTATTATTATTATTATTATTATTATTATTATTATTATTATTATTATTATTATTATTATTATTATTATTATTATTATTATTATTATTATTATTATTATTATTATTATTATTATTATTATTATTATTATTATTATTATTATTATTATTATTATTATTATTATTATTATTATTATTATTATTATTATTATTATTATTATTATTATTATTATTATTATTATTATTATTATTATTATTATTATTATTATTATTATTATTATTATTATTATTATTATTATTATTATTATTATTATTATTATTATTATTATTATTATTATTATTATTATTATTATTATTATTATTATTATTATTATTATTATTATTATTATTATTATTATTATTATTATTATTATTATTATTATTATTATTATTATTATTATTATTATTATTATTATTATTATTATTATTATTATTATTATTATTATTATTATTATTATTATTATTATTATTATTATTATTATTATTATTATTATTATTATTATTATTATTATTATTATTATTATTATTATTATTATTATTATTATTATTATTATTATTATTATTATTATTATTATTATTATTATTATTATTATTATTATTATTATTATTATTATTATTATTATTATTATTATTATTATTATTATTATTATTATTATTATTATTATTATTATTATTATTATTATTATTATTATTATTATTATTATTATTATTATTATTATTATTATTATTATTATTATTATTATTATTATTATTATTATTATTATTATTATTATTATTATTATTATTATTATTATTATTATTATTATTATTATTATTATTATTATTATTATTATTATTATTATTATTATTATTATTATTATTATTATTATTATTATTATTATTATTATTATTATTATTATTATTATTATTATTATTATTATTATTATTATTATTATTATTATTATTATTATTATTATTATTATTATTATTATTATTATTATTATTATTATTATTATTATTATTATTATTATTATTATTATTATTATTATTATTATTATTATTATTATTATTATTATTATTATTATTATTATTATTATTATTATTATTATTATTATTATTATTATTATTATTATTATTATTATTATTATTATTATTATTATTATTATTATTATTATTATTATTATTATTATTATTATTATTATTATTATTATTATTATTATTATTATTATTATTATTATTATTATTATTATTATTATTATTATTATTATTATTATTATTATTATTATTATTATTATTATTATTATTATTATTATTATTATTATTATTATTATTATTATTATTATTATTATTATTATTATTATTATTATTATTATTATTATTATTATTATTATTATTATTATTATTATTATTATTATTATTATTATTATTATTATTATTATTATTATTATTATTATTATTATTATTATTATTATTATTATTATTATTATTATTATTATTATTATTATTATTATTATTATTATTATTATTATTATTATTATTATTATTATTATTATTATTATTATTATTATTATTATTATTATTATTATTATTATTATTATTATTATTATTATTATTATTATTATTATTATTATTATTATTATTATTATTATTATTATTATTATTATTATTATTATTATTATTATTATTATTATTATTATTATTATTATTATTATTATTATTATTATTATTATTATTATTATTATTATTATTATTATTATTATTATTATTATTATTATTATTATTATTATTATTATTATTATTATTATTATTATTATTATTATTATTATTATTATTATTATTATTATTATTATTATTATTATTATTATTATTATTATTATTATTATTATTATTATTATTATTATTATTATTATTATTATTATTATTATTATTATTATTATTATTATTATTATTATTATTATTATTATTATTATTATTATTATTATTATTATTATTATTATTATTATTATTATTATTATTATTATTATTATTATTATTATTATTATTATTATTATTATTATTATTATTATTATTATTATTATTATTATTATTATTATTATTATTATTATTATTATTATTATTATTATTATTATTATTATTATTATTATTATTATTATTATTATTATTATTATTATTATTATTATTATTATTATTATTATTATTATTATTATTATTATTATTATTATTATTATTATTATTATTATTATTATTATTATTATTATTATTATTATTATTATTATTATTATTATTATTATTATTATTATTATTATTATTATTATTATTATTATTATTATTATTATTATTATTATTATTATTATTATTATTATTATTATTATTATTATTATTATTATTATTATTATTATTATTATTATTATTATTATTATTATTATTATTATTATTATTATTATTATTATTATTATTATTATTATTATTATTATTATTATTATTATTATTATTATTATTATTATTATTATTATTATTATTATTATTATTATTATTATTATTATTATTATTATTATTATTATTATTATTATTATTATTATTATTATTATTATTATTATTATTATTATTATTATTATTATTATTATTATTATTATTATTATTATTATTATTATTATTATTATTATTATTATTATTATTATTATTATTATTATTATTATTATTATTATTATTATTATTATTATTATTATTATTATTATTATTATTATTATTATTATTATTATTATTATTATTATTATTATTATTATTATTATTATTATTATTATTATTATTATTATTATTATTATTATTATTATTATTATTATTATTATTATGAGTAACGAAAATGAGGATAGACAAACCTAATAAACAGGAAAAACGATTACTACGAAGAAAATCAGAACACCCAAATTAGCAGATGAAGCGGTAAAGGCAAAATTCGCGGCAAAAGTGAAGCAATATTTGGCAGACTTTAATCAAGAAACAAATATCTCGTTGCAGAAGAAGCATGCGGGACAGTAAATTTAAACAATAAACAAATGCGAAAGACTCCTGGTTGGACACAAGAAATAAAACAAAAAATTAAACTAACAATGCACGCCTGGAATGCTCTATAAAAGAAGCAAAAAACAACGAATGGATAAAATTTGGAGAGGGACTAAGTGAGGCGTATAAAGAAAATCAAAAATTATTCTATGGGGCTATAAAACAAATGAAAACCGAAAAAACCATGCTAAACAACATAAAGAACAAAACAGAAAACGTGCTAAATCGAAAGACACGATAATGGAAAGATGGAGGGATTATTTTAAAGAACTACTGGAAAAAGAACATACACGAATAAATGAAACAGAAAACAATTGCACAAATACTAAAGAAACACAAGCGGAAGTAAAAATAATTATAGACGAGGAATATATAAAGGCTTTAAGTAAATTAAAAATTGGAAAGGTACGCGGATGTGACAACATAACAATGGTTATGATTAAAAATATGAAAAGCAAGAATCAGGTATGTCTGTTAAAAATATTTAATATCATAGGAGAACAGGGAGTTTGCCAGGTAGGAGTCATTACCCCTATCTTTAAAAAGAACGGCAATAAATGATACAAAAACTACAGAGGCATGAGTATCCCTGGAAAACTGTACGCCATTATAAAACAGAATAAGGGAACAAATAGAACAGTGTACATAGGAAAACCAAAGCGGTTTTAGAGAACAAAGAGGAGTGTGGGGCCATATATTTGCACTAAGACAACTGATAGAAAAGGCCAGACTAACAAAAAAATAATTACACCTCTGGTTTATTGACTTTGCATTTGATAAAGTAGTCAGAAAAAAAGTATGGCAATGCCTTAAACTAAGAGAAGTCAATGAATATGATATCAAAAGTATGAGGAATTTATACGAACAAACTGAAAACCTCGACGAAATCTATGTTAGATTACAAAATAACACTTCAACGATATTCAAAGCTAAAACTGTCTAAGATAAGGGTGTATTCTAAGCCCTCTAATTTTTAACCTGTATTTAGACGAAATATTAAAAACGATTAAAAATAAAATAAAAACATACAAGATAGCGTATAGAAAAATGAAAATGGTTAAAGTAATATAGAATTATTAAATAAACAATTAAAAATAAATAAAGCAAAATTCAAACAGTGATCACAAAGGGAGAGGGAAAAACCCACAAAATACACATAGAAGCAATAGAGTTGGAATAAGTGGGTACGTATAAATATCTAGCAGTAATTAAAGAAGCAAAACGAGGGCTGGAGGAAGAGATAACTGAGAGTAAATAATGGAGGCAGATTGTACAATGCCTTAAAGAAAAATTTCCTACGCAAAAAGAAGTCCCAAATAAAACAAAAACAGAAGTTTTCAAAAAAGTTGCTGTCCCAGTACTTACGTACGGATGAGAATCCTGGACAACCACTGAACGATTTCAAAGTCGTATTAGAAACATCTAAATGAGATTCCTGAGAACTATAGAAGGAAAATCGAAACTGGATACAATTAAAAACGCTGTATACAGAAATAACCTAAAGACAAAACCTGTCATAGATATAATAGAGGAGAAATAGTTAAAGTGGAGGGACACGTACACAGAATGGGACAAGAAAAAATTACAAAATACATATACGAAGTCATACTAAGCGAGAAAAAAAACGAGGCAGGCCAATAAAAACATGGAACACCGAAGTGGAAACAGCTATGAAACGAAGAGGCATAACACCCTACAGAAGTAAATCGCTCATCGAGAATAGAATAATATGGAAAGAAGCATAGAAGGAATCTCCACAGGAATAAAACCTTACACTGCAAGGTAGAAAAGCATTCGGATTAAGTAAGTAAAGTAGATGTTTATTAAAACGATAAATAAATATGTAAAAGATGATAATGACGATATTAAAGAAATATTAAATACTAATTTAAGACTACGAATATAAGGAACTAAACACTAACACTGTTTATTTATTTAAACAATTATTATTATTATTATTATTATTATTATTATTAATCGTGTCCAAACCATACACATAATATAAATAATTAATACACAATAAATATATAAAACATTACAACAAATATTTCTCACTCTTTAGATACTGAAGTGACCGATTTTCGGTAGCGAAATACCGCATCCGGATCACATGGAGTGAGTTAGCTGAGCTTGTTGTTATAATCATATAAATAGTCAAATTTGGAAATTATGAAATTAGGCCTTATGCATCGTCCGGCATAAACTAAGACGTAGAGGATGCATCTTCTCCGAAGATTCTCTTCTTCATGCCAGAGGAAAAACCGTCCGCAAAACCTGGCAGAGAAGTGGCCTATGTAAATAGTATTCATCTAAAAAAATGCACAGTTTATAGCAGCTGGTGTTGCCTTAGCCAGATTTTTTCTCGTGCATTCCTCTTCTAAGTTGGCGCACGTGAGCAGGTGGGCCATGTTTTGTTCTTGTCCGCAATGACATAAAGTGGGTTCTGCTTGGTACCCTTAGCTGAACATGTTTACTGTACATTTTCCTACTTGACTTCGTAGGCGATTGAATGATTTCCAAACGGCCCATTTCCGATCATTACTTGGTTTCTCATCTGGAAGGATACCCATTGCTTTATCTTCGGGCTTTAAGTCTCTCCCAAACTGCAGAAACAATTAACACGACTATTTATTTACACGATAGAATAGAATATATATTTATTTGTAGACAATTTGTCTTACATAAAGAAGAGTTGAGAAAATGCATTTACAATATATAATTATTATTATATAAATACCCATATCAGAAATACAAAAATTTTATAAGCAAATAGTTGTAAACTAGATACAATTTTTTGGCGTTATTTTAATAGGAAGATAGTTTAATTAATATATATATATATATATATATATATATATATATATATATATATATATATATATATATATATATATATATATATATATATATATATATATATATTGTATATAGAGTACAATATAAATAACATAATTAGAATACAAAATATTTACAACAAACCAGTATAAAAAATATATGTATAAAACATTTACAATATATAATTATTATTATATAAATACCCATATCAGAAATACAAAAAATTTATAAGCAAATAGTTGTAAACTAGATACAATTTTTTGGCGTTATTTTAATATGAAGATAGTTTAATTAATATATATATATATATTGTATATAGAGTACAATATAAATAACATAATTAGAATACAAAATATTTACAACAAACCAGTATAAAAAATATATGTATAAAACAGAATAGGCCAGGCGCTAGAAGCCAAAAGAGGACGTGTTCGGGAAATAATTAGAGGAAAGGTGCAAATGGATTAAATCGCTTTATTTAAGGTCTGGAATGAACATATTAAGTTTTCCCCCTCGAAAGACCTGAGCGTTGGTCGCCATATTGGAAAAAAGGAACAAACTTGGAGTTTTTCGCCAATATCTTCGTTTATATTCGCCTGAAAGTAAAAATACCTATTACCAATATTAAAGACAATTGAATTCTCTACAAAAATGGTTTTTTGTACTTTTTTGCTAAGACTTATAGTTTGGAAGCAATATCCGTGAGAAGTGTGTTATTTCCGCGCAACCGCACGAAACGTCGGATTTCGCACGCCGTATTTCGTTTTCTATGTTAAATACGACGCTGTATCAATATTAACAAAAACCAACAAATTTTTCAGTGAATATAACAATATTTCTTACCAGTTAACAGTTTTTTGTCTCTTGTCCACACCACAATCAGCTCTTGTAAGTTAATTTCCTTCGTTTCGAAGTTGATGGTCGGCAGAGTTCTTTCTCTTGGTCGGTCTTCTTACTTTTGTCATATTGCTTGCCCATTTCGCCGTCATTTGTTGCCTCGTAAAGTATCTCATTGTCGTCGGATATGAAGTGGTCCAATTGAATGTCAATTTCGGTGTCATCACTGAGTTCATCTAAAATGTTTTCGATATTTGTACACGATTGTCCCCGACAATTGTAACAAATGGCAGAACATCGAAGCCCAACTTTCCGGCAACTGCAGGCCGCTTTACATCCTTTTGTGCACTTGCTAGATATGGACTTTAAGAGCGATGGCGGAGCTGGTTCCTTAGTTGAGGTAATCGGAAGAAGGCCGTCTTTGGTCTTCTTCCAGCCCCAATCTAGCGGGGTTTTGTAGTTGCCGTACCACAGCTGGATTTGGTGGTACGTCCGTAAGGAATGCTGACGTGCAGCTGCCTGAGTAGGTGGCAAAGAAGCCAGATTGAAAGAAGATTTAGACATTGACCTGGCAAATAGTTGGAATCTCAGGTTATCTAACGAGTTTTGATCACTCTTGGCTACGTACATAGAGTTGTAATAAACTGCTGTCTTGCGGCATCAATTTCATCCGGAGTCGCATCTGGGTCCTTGAAAATCTGCACGGTTGTGTGCAAATTTCTGTATAATTTCTAATATATGTTATATTGAATTAAAATGTTAATATCAACACAAAATTTTGGTGGAAATCCTGGAACATTTTATTTCTAACAGTGTACCACACTTCTCGGGGCTATTGCTTCCAAACTATAAGTCTTAACAAAAAAGTACAAAGGACCATTTTTGTAGAGAATTCAATTATCTTTAATATTGGTAATAGATATTTTTACTTTCAGGCTAACATAAACGAAGATATTGGCGAATAACTCCAAGTTTGCTCTTTTTTTCCAATATGGCGGACAACGCTCAGATCTTTCGAGGGGGAAAACTTAATATGTTTATTCCAGAGCTTAAATAAAGCGATTAAAGCCGTTTGCAGCTTTCCTCTAATTATTTCCTTAAAAAAACCTCTAGCGCCTGGCCTAGAATTAAATATATACAATCTAAAATGTAATTGTAACGAAATTTAAATACAATGTGAATATCAAAAAGAGAAGGAGGATTATTGGATGGCTATACAAAACGGAATTAAAATAGTTGCAGAACAAACATTAGGCCTGAAAACAAACTATGGAATGAAAAATAGCTGGTTTGATGAAGAATGTCAAAGGGCGATCATAGATGGAAGAAAAGCAAGAATGAACTATATAAAAACCGGAGGAGACTGCGATAAGACCAAATATCAAGAACAGAGAAGATCATATAAAAGGATATGCAGAACAAAAAAAAGGCAAAAACTAAAAAAAGAGATTGAGCTAATAGAACAGAACTTTAGCAAAAATTGAATAAGAAACTTTTAGCAAAATGTAAAAAAGAAAAACAAGGAGCAAGACAAAAACCTGTGTTCTGTCGTAACAAGGAGGGCGACCTGATAAGGGACGAAGAGACCGTAATCCTTAGATGGGCAAATCATTTCAAGGAGCTGCTCAACACAAACAATACAGATGATGGAAATCCAAATACAGACTCGTACACAGACAATGAACGAGAGGAAGATTGAATAACCGAACCAGAACAAGAGGAAATAAAAGAAATAATATGCAACATGAAAAACATTAAAAGTCCTGGAAATGATGCTGGAGAGAAGAAAACATACCACAGACATGGAAAGAAGCTATTCTCTGTCCCATATATAAGAAAGGTGACAACACAAGATGCGATAATTACAGAGGAATCGCCCTGCTAGACGCAGTATACAAAATTATGGCAACATGGGTAAACAAAAAGATGAAAGAACAAATGGAAAATACAATCAGTGAATACCAGGCAGGATTTAGGAAGAATCGTTCTACCGTAGAGCAGATATTTTTACTAAAAGAGCTTCAAGCGGAACATTATGAAAAAGGATTCGAATTTCACATGCTGTTTATAGACTTTAAGCAAGCATACGACACAATAAATAGAAAAAAACTGATGAAAGCATTGGACGAACTAAAAATTCCCAAAAAAATAATCAGAGTAGCAAAAGCGACAATACAAAACACTACCAGCAGTGTTTTAGTTAATGGAGAAAAATCGTCACAGTTTAAGATAGAAACGGGCCTAAGGCAAGGTGACCCTTTGTCCTCAACCTTGTTCAATTTAGCCCTAGAGACGATAATGCGAAGGGTTGAATTAAACAGAAAAGGTACAATATATGACAAACGACACCAATGTCTCGCTTTCGCTGACGACATTACCATCATCACAAAAACCGTGACCGAGCTAAAAACAACTACAAAAAGACTAATAACGGAAGCACAACGATTAGGACTAAACATAAGTATAGAAAACACAAAATACATGAGAATGAGTAAGAGTAAAAATAACACCACAATAAATTGAAACATAACCACGGAGACAGGAAAAGAATACGAATTCGAAAAGGTGGATAGTTTTATATACTTGGGAGCTAAAATTACCAATAAATGTGGAATGAAAGAAGAAATAAAAGAAAGGCTCACGAAGGGAAATAAAGTAGTAGGAATGTTTAACAAACTAATAGCAAGTAAGGAAGTGTCAAAAAATGCGAAGAAACGAACATATAAAACCGTTATAAGACGAACAATATTATATGGATGCGAAACTTGGAACTTTACCAAAACAGAAGAACAAACTCTACAGGTATGGGAGCGGAAACTACTGCAACGAATATATGGAGGTATCAAAGAATGGGAGTACTGGAGAAGGAGAACAAATAAAGAAGTGGAAGAAGCCTATGAAGAACCGGACATTACAATACAAATTAAAATGCAAAGAATAAGATGGTTAGGACACGTACACAGACTAGAGGATGGAAGAATACCAAAAACCATCATACACAGAAAACAGGAAGGAAAAAAGTGAAAGGGCAGACTAAAAAAGAGATGGTTGGAGGAAGTTGAAAAATATCTAAAGACGATGAGAGTAAAAAAATGGAGAACAAAAGCGAACAACAGAGAAGAATGGAGAGAGATAGTTAAACAAGTTCAAGGTCTACAAGGCCTGTCGAGCTGACCTATATATATATATATATATATATATATATATATATATATATATATATATATATATCGATCGTGGAGGCGAGCAGTTGTATAGTTCTTTCATTTATTTCTTATTATAGTTTTGGTTTAACTTAGTCGTACTATAAAATTCTGGAAATGTCAAGCACCAGAACTCCAAAAATTTTGTACAACAGATTATTAACTCTCGATTCAAGAAACGCTAGTAAAATTGAATATAATTGGGTAACCCAATTAAAAACTTTAGTCCTTAACTTAGACTGCTCTCTAATCTGGGAAAACCAATCTATATCAAAATTGGAAATAAAATCGCCGGTAGATAAACAAAAACTTAAATCATAAAATAACGATTTAAATTTATTAACTTGTTTAAAATATAGTAATTTTTATAATGAAATTAAGTTGTCACCCGACTCGGAAGAGTATTTGAACTTAATGGAATAAAACGCATAATCGCTGAACTTAGATTATCACATAAATATGGAGCGACGGTCATTATAGAGGGTATTAAATATAAATTTGATGCTAGAGTAAATTGCAATATCTGTAACATGCAAAAAAAGTAAGATCTCTTCCATTTTCTTCTGGAATGTTCCATATATCGTCCAATTAGAGAAACGTACCTGTCCGGGTACTCTCGCATTTATATATATATATATATATATATATATATATATATATATATATATATATATTTATTTAGTTTTTTTCTGCACATCTAGAGGTGAACTACATAGAACAACAAGATCATCCGCGTAAGCTAGCATTAGCAAATCATTTTCGCCATCAATGTTCAAAACAGTTACTCCCCTTTCTCGAAAAGAGTCTTCTATATCGTTTAGGGATATGGAAAATACTTGTAAAATACCTTGAGAATTAAGGTCCGAGTCTTTGAAATTAATCATTGTAGTATCATATAATTTTTGTAACAAACGAATTATTTTCGTGCTAATGTCAGCATTGTATAGCTTAGACCAAAGAATTAAGTGGTTGACTGAGTCAAAGGCTCTCTTAAAATCTATAAATATCGCATACGTACAGCTTTTATGTAATCTCATTTAAATTTGTAGTTTCTGCTAGAGAAAAAAATGTTATCTGTGGTTCCTCGCCTCTTACGGAAACCCGTTTGGTTTTCACTTAGTATATCATTATTTTCTAGGTAATTTTGTATACGAAAATGGATGATTCGGGTGAAGAGCTTACAAACCGTATTAATGAGGGCAATTTCTCTGTAATTATTCGGATCTAAAGGATCGCCATTTTTGTGTAACATAAAAAGTTGTATCTGGGACCACTTTGTCGGTATATCTTCTGATAACATTATGTTATTAAATAGATTTAATATGTAATGTACCCAATTTTCTGGGAGACTTTTATAAAAGTCATTAGAAATGTCGTCACTACCAAGGGATTTACCAGGTTTAGCGGCCCTTATACTTTGCTGAAGTTCCTCTAGCGTTATATCGGTATCAAAATTTGGTTTCAAACAATCATAAAAAGAGATATGAATTTTTTCTGTTGCAGGAAAAATATTTTTATAAAAGTCTATCCATTCGCTTGTATTTATTTTATTTTTCGCCGATTTTTTAGGTTGTAATTTTTTAACAGTAGACCAAAACTCTTTGCTATTTTTAACATTGCGTAATAATTTAGTAATTGAACTCTGGAATTTTCTTTTGAAACCGCTAATTAATTTCCTATATTTACGTTTTGCATCAAGAAAAACCGAAAGATTATGTTCTGTAGGCGATTTTTTATTGATTCTTAAGAACCTCTGACTCAGCTTTTTTATATTAAAGAAATCGTTGATGAACCACGGTTTATTGTTATAAATTTTATTAGATGATTTATTGTTTTTTATTTGTAACATGCCCGTTTGCGCGGCCGATTCTTTAATGGAAATGATTAAGTTATCATATAATTTGTTTAATTCTGTATCATTAACTACACGTACTCAGAGTTGTTCATAGATCCAGTGAAAGCATCTACATTTACATTATTAAAAACAAATTTAGTTACAAATTTATTTTCTCTATATTTGGTGATTTGATCACAAGAGATAAATTTATTTAAATTTAAGGTTGTACACAAAATGTAGTGTCCTGTAGGTTCTAATGTGGGAGGGATAATGAAACTTGAGACACATTCCAAAGTAATTATGTTACCCCAAACATAATCAATAGTACTGTTACCGTTATGTCCAAAGAAGGTATACCTGTTTGGAGAATCTCCTCTACTGCGACCATTCAAGGTGAAAAGGCCGAACGATTCCATGAGTGCTGCAAGTTTTCTTCCTCTGGAGTCAGTTGCATTGTGTGGTGAACTTCTTTTTTCGTATACGTTTGGGTTATCCAGAATATATTCAGTGATTTGATTTAGAACTCCTAATTTAGCATTAAAATCGTCTTGAATAATTATTTTTGAGTCGCTGAATTGACCTGAAATGACATTTAATGTATTTTCAAATCATTTAAAATTAAAATCAGTTCCCACCAACAACTTTTCTTTCGCTAATATTTATTTACACAATATTACTAATTATTTATTTCGACTCACTGAACTTCTCTATTTATTTATATCACATTCAACTGGCTGACTGTCTATTCATGTAACTCCCGTTCTAACGAATTAACTGTTCTAACTTCCACAGTATCACCGACTGCGAAGTTTCCACTTTCACTTGCCGTTACTGTCCCCGTATACCTAGCTTCAAAATACTTCTCAGAACTACCGAGTATTCACTTCCAAGTATACCAGTAACTTTCCGAGAACTCCACTCGACTCTAAACTGCATACGCTCACCACGATACTGCAGACACCTTACTTCTTACTATCTATGTAAATGTCCTTCTGACGGACTACCTTTCTGTGACTCTTCCTCTGCACACAAGTACGTCGCTTATATAGTTGTTCTATTTTTCCCGAACAGTCTCGAATGTCTCAAACTATATAACAATGCGCGGGTTATTGCACTTATATCCCCCTCGTTTACACAACTGCCCACCTTGCGTCGCCCGCCTACCGCGCGCTGCACTATGTTATCGATCGCCTATCTTCGCTACTCCTATCTATTAGAGCGCTTCTTTTCATGGGCGTCGGTTCGCATGCGCTGGCCGGGGCTCAAATGTCGTAGCTATCTACTCTCTCACGTTACAGTATTTTTAAAATCTGCACCATTAACAATTAAATAAATAATATTTAAATGATTCGCCAAAAAATTGGAGATAGCTGTAAATTATTTTTATTTTCTTCATTTCGCGCAGTTTTTGTTCTTGCCCTTTTCATATTATTTCTGTCTAAATTTTTAAATTTTGTAAATATTCTCGAAACTGTAGAAAAATCTGGTCTAGTTCGTTCAGGATATAAATTCACAAACATATGACAAACATTACTCAAACCATGACGATCATTGTACCAAGTAACCATTCTAATTTTTTCTTTAGTAAACATCCTTAAACCTTTATGACAAATTCATTTGACCTTGACAACATTGACAATGTATGCTGTATTTTATCTGGAACGATGCAATAACTTGGATTTTGCCTGTCCTTCTGAATCAGGCGCATTATGTGATCTAATGGCTTCCTATGGTTTAACCCCGGGTCCTGGTTTCCCATTGTTGAATAGTATCTCTGGAAGACGCATTGACAATTTATTTACCAATATGAACTTTGAAAATTTTTCGTTCCAAATCATGAACCCTTGTTTGTCTGATCATTCCGCGCAAGTATGGGAAATTAAAACTTACATTTCAAAAAATAATAGTCAGCGACATTCTTATACTAGGGTATTTAACAGTACAAATAAAAACTATTTTGCTTATTTATTAAGTAATGAAAACTGGCATAATATGTATGTTAACAGTAACTTTTGTGATAAGAGTAAATATTTCTTTGACATAATTAATTACTATTTCTCTATTGCGTTTCCACTTGTTAAACGGTCAAATCCAACATGTGTTGAAAAACTAAAATGGTATTCATCTGACTTAAAAGTACTTTCTGAGCAACTAAACTTGCTGTATGAATTATACAGTAATACACAAGAACCAAATATTCTGGATTTTTATAAACAAAAAAAGAAAGAGTACAATAAAATAATTCGCAAATTGAAAAGAAAAAATAATGATGATTTTTTAAAATCATCAAAAAATTTAACAAAAGCTGCCTGGTCGATGATAAAACGCGAAACAACTGCCAATACTAATAAATCTCTCCCGGCTGGTATGGTTCACAACAATAGTGAACTAAATCAGTCTGAACTTCCTAACACGTTTAATAATTATTTTATTGACTCTGTGTCCTCCCTACTTTCTACTTTACCTTCTAAACCTATTCTAAATAAAGATAATTTACAGTACACTTCTGCAAGTTTATTTTTAAAACCAGTTAATGAAAATGAAGTTTTTAACACAATATGTGACATTTCCAATAAACATTCTTCTGGCATTGATGATATTCCTTGTTCTCTTTTGTTATTTGTGTCTAAGTTTTTAGTAGTACCTCTGACTTATTTAATAAATGAATCATTTAAAAGTGGAATATTTCCAAATGAACTTAAAACATCTAAAGTCATACCCGTTTACAAGAAGGGAACTAGAAATAATATTGAAAATTATAGGCCGATTTCTCTCTTGTCTGCTTTCTCAAAAATTTTTGAAAAACTAATATTTAATAGATTGAGTAATTTTATTTTTCAACATAATATTCTAAATCCCTGTCAGTTCGGTTTCGTTAAGGAGAAATCGACCCAACATGCGTTTTATTTTAGTTTATGCAACATCCTTGAGCGTCTTGATAAAAAATTACATACGGCTTCTGTATTTTTCGATCTTTCCAAAGCCTTTGACACCATTAATCATAATCTGTTATTGGAAAAATTGTCTACATATGGAATACGTGGATGTACACTAAATTTAATAGAATCTTATTTAAGAGACAGGTGTCAATTAGTTAATTTACAAATAAACGGTGAAAGAGTCTATTCAAATCAACGATGCATATCTTCTGGAGTTCCCCAGGGAAGTATCCTTGGACCTTTTCTCTTTCTTTTATTTATTAACGACCTTCCATCCATATTCAAAGATGCTGAAGTGTGTTTGTTTGCGGATGACACGTCCATTACTGTTAATGCATTTTCATTACACGAGTTAAATATAAAACTACAAACTAATATTAATAAAATGAGTGAGTGGTGCACATCTAATGGAGTAGTTTTAAATGGTTCAAAAACTCAAATGATTCATTTTATGCTACGGGGTAACACCTCTGATATATCCTGTCATATTGACAACTGTCAAATTGAACCGACTCATTGCACAAAAATACTTGGGTTGCATCTTGAGTACAATCTCAGTTGGACCACACACTGCAACTATTTGGTCACTAAACTCCATACAGCTTGTTTCGTTCTCAGACGACTTAAACACAATCATGTTAGTTTGGATGTATTAATGAAATATTATTATGCTCAAGTTTATTCAATTCTCTCATATTGCATTATATGTTGGGGTAATTCGTCCCATACTATAAAAATTTTTAGAGCACAAAAGATGATTGTTAGAGCCATAACAGGTAAAAATGTCACTGTGTCTTGCAGAGAACTATTTCAAAACTTATACATTTTACCATTACCCTGTATTTTTATATTTTGTTCAGTAGTTTTTGTTAAGAAAAATTTATCATTATTTGTATTCACCTATCAACTGGTCAACTGTTACAATACGAGACAAAAAAATAACATATACCTACCCAAACATAGATTAAGTCTTTACCATAATAATGTCTCTTTTATGCCTATAAAAATATACAACCACTTACCAGATAGTATTAAACAGATCGACAACACACTAGCTTTTAAAAAGAAAATTATGGTCACCCTTACTAATAAATGTTTTTATTCCCTTGACGAGTATTTCAATTGTACTACTTTTTAATTAATTTTTAACTTATTATTGAAAATTATTTCGTCTTGTAATTTCGTTTGTAATTTTAATTTACCTTTTTGACAATACTATGTTTTACTAATTTGTTGTATACTTTTTTGATTTGTTTTATGTATTTTGCTATTTGTGAATCAATCCTTTTAGTATTTTTTGATATATATATATGCTTTTTTGTGATACCTAACATTGACAAACCATTATATTATTTTTGTATAATTCTTTCTGGTGAATAAATTATTATTATATTATTATTATTATTAATATCAGTATGTATAACTAGTAACCATAGTAATACAATAATGTTAAAAATCACGGTATATATGTTACGTGATTTTCTCTACTTAAAATTATTTTTAAAAAATGGTCGATAAGATCCATGGAATTCTAATGGACGATCGGCGAGTGATCAAGCGTGAGATAACTGAGTCTGCGGGCATCTCAACCGAACGGGTGTTTAACATTTTGCATGAATATTTGGGAATGAGGAAACTCTTTGACAGATGGGTGTCGTATTTACTCTCAGTCGACAACAAACGCGATCGTCTGACCATTCGGAAGAAGTGTTTGGCGATGTTCAACCGCAATAAGAAGGACTTTTTGCACCGTTTCGTAACCATGGACGAAACATGGATCAATCACAACACACCAGAGACCAAGGAACAGTTGAAACAGTGGACTGGTCCTGGCGAATAAAAGCCGGCGAAGGCCAAGGTGAGTCTGTCGGCCAACAAAGTCATGGCCACAGTTTTTTGAGAAGCGCAAGATATCATTTACATCGACTATCTAGAAAAGGGCAAAACCATTACGAATGTATATTATGCAGAGGTGTTGGACAGATTCAAAGCAAAAGCGGCCGCATTTGGCAAAGAAAAAAGTACTCTTTCACCAGGGGAATGCATCGGCGCACAAGTGCGCAGTTGCGATGGCAAAACTTCATGAATTGCGATACGAATTGATACCTCATGCACCATATTCTCCAGATTTGCCCCCCTGCGACTATTAATTATTTTAAAATTTGAGGAAATGGCTCGGTGGTAAGAGATTTAGATCGAATGAGGAGATCATCGCTGAAACAGAGGCTTATTTGAAGACTGTCCAGATATCGTATTCGGAGGGCATCGAAAAATTAGAGAATCATTGGAATAAATATATACAGCTAAAAGGAGATTATATTGAGAAATAAATTGAGTTTTGTCAGGAAAGTTTTGTTTTCTTGCCTAGGCCGTATATTCTTAAAAAAAATAAAATTTAAAAAAATTACCCCTTTTATAAATCCTGTATATATCTTATTAGAAGTGATATCATCTGCAGATTTGATATACATAGTAGATAATAATTCTGTGTACCATAGCGAATTAGGAAATTGTATGGAATGAAAGGCACTTTGAGCATATTGCAGTGACACGGACAAGGAAAACCTTTCATGTAGATATCCTCTATTTATGATTTATACTGACTAATTTCGAGCATAGATGTGAATCCGGTAATTAACTGGCCTTTATTCGATACTCATGTGCGCATTTTGTACCCGTATGTGTCACACAGCAATCAGGGATATATAAAATTATTGTGTTATCATGAATTGCATGATTAATATGCATTTCAAAACATTCTGCTGATATTAGTAATAATAATAATAATAATAATAATAATAATAATAATAATAATAATAATAATAATAATAATAATAATAATTATTTGCCATAAGATTCACTTAGTAATATAATATTGTTAATATCAATACATTCATAAAGGATTAATTACATATAAAGGTACACATATGAAATATATATAAAATAAAATTAGTGGCAAATAATTAATTAAGAAAATAATCACATAATAAAATCATGAAGCATATATTACATAAAAAGTAAATGTGGCATATCAAACATTAATTATTAAAAAAACTCATCAATAAAATAAAACACTTTTCAATCAAGTTTTTTCTTTGTTTTAATTTGAAAGAAACTATACTTGTAATAGCTTCCAGCTTTTGTGGCAAATTGTTATATATTTTAAGTGACATACAAGAAGTATTGTCATGAAAATTACTTGTTCAAAATTTTGGAATGTACAAATTATTAATATGAAGTTTATTATACAATCCAGTAGCCTGTTTAACAGTAAGAAAAGATGAAGGTTTTTTTTTATAAAAAGAGCACAATGGTTATATATGCAGGGAAGGGTTAGTAAACGACGTAGTCGGAGTACATCAAACTATAGTAAATATTAAATGTAATATGTAATTAAGATCAATCATTTTAGCTAATAACTTGCAGAATTATTAAAAACCTTCTTTAATTTTATATCTTTACGTACATAACTCATAATTTTTTTTATTATTTAGTTGGTATTCACGCATCTATCAAAATATAAAAAATATATATAACCATTTTGATGTTTTTTCAACACGTTTTGTTAAATTATTATTAACATTTAAATTTAGTTTTATCTTCGAAGTAAAACAGTAACATAAGCCTATTTTATGTTTATAGTATTTCTGTGATTTAAGATAATATTAATTGTTTTTTACTTCCTTGTACAAAGTAAAGGAAGTAGGTATTGTAATCTCGAAATATTTCGGTTTTTAGATTTCAACGGACATATCCAGTTTGGCCATCCCTGAATCCATTTTGTTTAATTTCGTTGTGACGTCTATACATACGTACGTATCTTGCATAACGGTAAGCCGTAGAAAGTTAAAATTTTGTATTTAGGACTGCTATAACATCTAGTTGTGCACCTCCCTTTTTAGTCATTATATAATTTTTAGAAGTGGAACTTTACTTGAAGCCTATAAAGGTGCATTCACAAATTAAAATTAGGTTTATGGTTTTTGTTTAGGTTTAAGTAAGTCATTCATAAATGTAAGTTTAGTTTACCTGAAAATTAGTTTTGATATGTATAGACATCTATGTAAATGCTTCAAAAACAAGATTAAAATATCGCTAGAGCAGTACTCAACAAGACACCTGTGTGCTGTAAAACTGTCATTCGCATGATGGCGAAAAAATTCAAAGTGGGTCACGTCTGGTGGCAGATTTGTTAACTAGAGGAATAAGGAAACGCTGATAGCATACATTGAAACGTATGTAATTTTAAACAAGTTTAATTTATATTTGTTGTAAAAGAAAGTTAGATACATAGTGTATATTACATTTTCAGGTTTAAATAATGATCAGTAACTTCCAGTGCCACAATGGAGCAATTATAAGTAAAAAAGTGTAAGTATACACTATATCCCAAGTGACAAAATATGATCTTGAAATTTTCTTTCCTTATAGTTTTGACGTCTCCAATCGGTTCTATATTTTTCTTTTTTAAAACAGCATTGTAAAATTCTTCTAATAATAATAGCCAAACTGTACTGTTTATCATCCTTTTAAATAAGTTTCACCTTACTTTGTTCCAAATCTGTACAGTTTAATTTTGTACTTCTGCTACTCTGTAATACGAAAACCCATAAACAAATAAGTTAATAGCATAATATTAATGATAACTTTTGTTGTAAAACAATAAATATAGTTTTGATTTTTACTATCCTGTTTATATGCTACAAAACTGCAACAATATGTTTGCATTTGCCTCGTAATTCTGCTCTACAACTAAATTTGCTTTCCAGTAATTTATATTCTCATTTAATAAAATTTCAATCATATGTGGATCTCCACTCAAATGAATGGTTTTTAAACAAGATCCCAGTATTGTACCTTGACCATAGTCTTTTATTGCTCAAAGCAATAATGTCCAGCCTTAAAAACTGCTTCGTCTTCTTTTATAGGACGTGCAGAAGCAATGTATTCAGACATATATCACATAACTTTATGTTAATTTTCTCTATATCAAATACTTTTCACTTTGAAATGCATATTACCAGCAATAAGGAATGAGGGATCTCTCCTTATTCCTCCGCCATCTTGCTACCGTCCGGCCTGCTATCTATAGTTCAGTGTTTTCGCCAATTGGTTATATTTCAGCAAGTAAGTTATGACAGTCTCCATGTTCTTCTAGCATTTGTTTAAAAAGCCGAATCCACCAAGTGGAGACTAAATAAAGATGGGTGTATATATATATATATATATATATATATATATATATATATATATATATATATATATATATATATACAGGGTATTAATTAAAAAGCGGGCCATAGGCGTTTAACATGGGAAATCAGTTTTTCCTTGCGCAAAAGTTCCCAATTAATTTTAGAAAAAAGTGTTTCCAATAAGAGTTGTAGATAATTAAATTATACATCAGAATCACTAAATATATTTTATTTTGCATGTTTAGTAACCTGGAAAATCCAAATTGAAATTCTATAAATATTGCTTATTTGTAATGATAGCAATGGAATTTAAACAAAATTATAAAGAAATGCATATCGTTTGAACTGCCAGAAATTCGATTTTCAAATAAAAATTACTGATAATTTTATTCCATCCTAAGTCCTTAAAAACATTTTGTTTATCTACTTCTAAATTATTGCTTAGATTTTATTTATTTGTGTTTTATAACCTGCAAAATCGAAATTTTGACAATTCAAACGATATGCATTTCTTTGTAATTTTGTAAATTTCATGGCAATCACTACAAATAAATAATGTTTATAAAATTTGAAATTGGATTTTACAGGTTACTAAACTTGCAAAATAAAATCTGTTTAGTGATGCTGGTGTATAATTTAATTCTCTACAACATGTATTTTAAACATTTTTGTTTAAAATTAAATGGGAAGTTTTGCGCAAGGAAAAACTGATTTCCCATGTTAAATGCCTATGGCCCGCTTTTTAAATAACACCCACAACAAAATATTAGGTACTTCATATAAAAACTTACAAATTACAACAACATTCTTCTTTTAGAGTCCGTCATCGATTTAAATTCCTCAATAACTGCACTGTAATCGACCTTTGTAGTTCTGTCCTGTTCTATAAACAAAAGCATTAATGGACTCAAGTCTGTTTTGAGACATTGTGTTTCTTAATTTATTTTTAACTTCAGCCATTTTTGAAAATGCCCTTTCGCAAGAGCAACTTGTTATCGGTATAGCAAGAAATTTAGTGACACGAGTAAAAACAAGGGAATGTTTTTTGATTGCCTATATCGGCAAACCATTCTACCCCACTATTAATATCCCGTTGATCTTTCTTAGGAGCACTTAAACGGAACCTAAGTAGGCGTTCATCTGCCATTAATTCATCTTTATGAATTTTAAATTTTTTACTTATAATATTAATAAATTCATCATCGCATGTTAGAGATAAAAGATTAGCGAGAGCTACAAGGAATTGTGAGGTTTCTTGAGAAAACCGCTCAGTAATTCCCATAATCATAGAATCCAATGCAGGATAATATACATGAATTTTCATTTCATCTTGCATTTTTCCAATTTGATGTTTATTTTGCCAAGAATCATCAATTTTACGTGACACTTTTCGCTTTTTCACCTCAGGTATTTGAACATCTTCCTCCGAACAGATTTTTATTATTTCTTCATACATAGTTTTATACGTATACTCATTCCGCATATGTTGCAATGCAGTCTTTAAACAATTCACTAAGTCTAGAGCAGATATTAAATTTAGGCTTTTTGTTTGTAAAGCAGTATTTGTTTTTAATATGATTTGCAATATCGGATGCATAATATGAAGGCAGAATATAAAATCAAAACTTTTTAATTGAAACAATAAACCTTTACCCTTAATTCTAACATCTGCCTGTTTAGAGGAATTACTTATTTCTTTAATAATATTTAAAATACGTTTATTATTCTAACATCCGCCTGTTTAGAGGAATTATTTATTTCTTCAATAGTATTTAAAATATGTTTATAATTATATTTAATGCATGCTACAGGTCCGCACGGCATGCCCATCTGTTTGTTGATAAAGACTTCAATGTTTTTAATTTGCCATTAACATCTTTAATTATATTTTCAAAAACAGCATGCCTAATGTAACTTCCTTTGATATATGTGTAGACACACTGGATTATACCAAAAAATTCAAATATTTTTTGATTATGTTTATGGAATGTGCATGCATCTACTAGTGCTAAATTTAAACAATGAGCAATGTACGTACGTAATTGCATCATTTTTAGTTTTACATTTTGCTTGTACACCAGATACTCCCTGACATTGTTGAAGCTCCATCGAAACATACCAATAATACTAAATCCCAATTTAATTTTAAGTCATTTAAAACTTCATCTAAAGAAGAAAATATAGAATGTGCGTCCACTGCTACAAGTCGTTTTAAAGTAGTAAAACTTTCGGTTGGTTTATTTAAAGCACAATCAAAGTAACGAATTAAAATTGAAATTTGTTCATGATGACCGCAATCAATTGTTTCATCTGCTATTATTGATATAGCTTGACAATTTAATAATTTAATAATATCTTGTAATTGTAAAAAAAATTGATTTAATCTAGCAATAAATATTTCATAATCTGAAGTTGAATGATCAAAGTCTTTCAGGTTATTTACCTTCAATCCACACAGTTTTATTTTCTCTGTAATCCTTTACTAATACTACATCATTTTTATGTAATTCCAAATATCTTTTCCCCGGATATTGAACTGTTTGTTTAAATTGTCTTTTTACGATGTTTTCTTGAAGGTTGGGCAATAATAAATCAAATTTAGTTTTAAGATTTCTGTTTAAAAGTAGTTTGGCAGGGCTTTCGCCAGTAATATAATGTGCTGTATTTCGATATAGCATTAAAAATTTATTTATTACGTTATTTAAGTTTTCAGTATTATTAAATTTGTTTTTCTTCAGCGCATTTTTCATTATTTTCACCGCGCTTTCGGCCAATCCGTTGGTAGCTGGATGAAAAGGCGCTCCAGTTATATTAGTTATTCCGTTATTCCTACAGAATTCGTTAAATTCCGAAGAAGTGAATGTTCTTGCGTTGTCCGAAACTATAGTATTTGGTAAGCCAAATCTAGCAAAAATTTCACGTAATTTAACTATTGTAGTATGAGAATTCATGTTAGGAACTTCGAAACACTCGATTCATTTTGACATTGCATCTATAATAACTAAGAAATTTTTATTAAATATGTTAAAAAAATCTAAATGTATTCTATTCCATGGTTGTGTTGGCCACTCCCAAATACTCAGTTCCGCACGTGAAGGTGTTTGCCGAAAAGTTTGACATATTTTACAATTTAGTGCAATTTCTTCAATTTCTTTGTCTAAACCTGGCCACCAGAAATAACTTCGCGCTATAGATTTCATTTTAGTTATTACCATATGACAAGAATGTAATTCATGTAAAAGGGAACTTCTTAAATTATTTGGAATGATTACGCGTAAACCCCAAAATAAACAATTTTGTTCAATCGAAAACTCATTTCGTCTATTGTAATAGGGTAGGAGATCATCGGAAATTTTTGAATTTGGCCAGCCCCGAATAGTGTAATTTAAAACTTTACAAAGAGTTTTGTCTTTACTTGTTTCTGATTTAATTTTACTAAATTTTAAATTTTGCCCGTTTATTTCTTCAATAAAATTTATAATATTTGGACTGGAATTATAACTTTTATCGTTTGCATGAGTATTTATAGGACATCGGGATAACCAATCGGCTTGATTTTCACTTGATTTAATATATTGAATATCAAAATCGTACTCCCTTTTTCGGCCCAAAAATAGTCACAAGGGGTTTATGGTCTGTGACCAGAGTAAATTTTTGACAGTATAGGTATTGATAAAAATTTTCGACTGCAAATTTGATTGCTAAAGCTTCCTTCTCTATTTGAGAATAACGTGTTTCCGGAACGGACAAAACCCGTGATGCATACGCGATTGGTCGCTCATTTCCTTCAAACACGTGAGAAAGTATTGCTCCAATACTCTTATTTGAAGCATCTACTGTTAATTTAATGGGAAATTTTGAGTTAAAATGCACTTAACATTTTTTTGATATCAAAATATATTTAACTTTTTCGAAACTGTACTGACATTGCTTATTCCAAACAAAATTAACATTTTTCTTTAATAGTGCATAAAGAGGATGTAGGACGGATGCAGCATTTGGAATAAACTTATTGTAATAATTAACCATACCCAGAAATGCCCTTAGTTCAGTAACAGTTCCTGGAATTTTTGCATTTTTAATTGCACTAATTCTCTCGTTAGTGGTATATGTAATCCGTCTTTATCTATGATATGCCCTAAATATTTTATTGATTTTTTTAAAAAACCACATTTTTCTCTTTTTAATCGTAACCCGCATTCCGAAAGTTTACTAAATACTTGCTCTAAACGTTCAAGATGAGTTTTATCGTCTGGTGCTGTTATTAAAATGTCATCTAAAAAACAAACGACCCCCTCCATATTTACTAGTATTTGTTCCATCATTTTTTGGAATAAACTCGGAGCTGATTTAATTCTGCACGGAAGGCGAGTATATCTAAATAAACCTTTGTGGGTTGAAATTGTAACTAAGTTTGAGGATTCTTCAGTCAATAAAACTTGTTGGTACGCTTCAGTTAAATCAATTTTTGAAAATTTTTGTCAGTCTTTTAATTTTTCGAAAATATATTCTATTCGCGGCAACGGATAATGCACCTCTTCTAGAACTGGATTTAAAGTACATTTAAAATCACCGCATAATCGTACTGACTTATCGGGTTTAACAATAGGTACAATAGGAGTTGCCCAGTTTGAGTGTTCTACAGGTATCAAAATTTTTCTATCTATTAGACGATTTTTTTCTGCTTCTACCTTGGGTTTTAATGCAAAAGCTAATGGTCTAGCTTTAAAAAATTTTTGGGTTTATTCCCTGTTTTAATTTAAGTTCAATTTTGCCCTTGGTATAAGTACCGATTTCATTTTCAAACAAATTAGAATATTTATTTAGTAATGTTGGAATTTTATTATCTTCATTTAATAAAAAAATATTTGATTGAATTCCTATATTTAACAATGCTAAACTATCTCTACCTAATAAAGGACATCCTCCATTTCCACAATTAATGTTTCCAATGTATAATATTTATTTCTATATTTAATTTTTAAGAAAATTTTGCCTATGGGCTTAAATATTATACCTGCATAATCTTTTAAACATATATCTACCTCATAAATTTTATAATTATTACAATATTTATTATAAAAATCTTTAGAAATGGCTGTATATTGCGAGCCAGTGTTTATTTCAAAATGAATTGTTTTATTTTCAATAATTAATGGCAATTTAATTGCATCTGACCCAATTACATTCGATTTTAAATGAAACATTGGCTCCGCATTTTCTACATCTACGGACATGGAATAAACTTTCTTTATCGGTTTCTTCGATCTCTTACACACTGGAGCGATGTGCCCCTTTACCCCGCACAATTTGCAGACTTTATTTTTAAAATAACACTTGCTTGAACTATGATTTTGCTTACCGCAAACTTTGCACGTTTCTCCTTGACACTTATTCACTGTTCGGGACTGATGATGATGAGCTTCAACAGGTTCTGGTTTGACCGCTGATGGACCGGGAACGTTGTGGACCCCGCCGAAATGTTCTCGAAGTGCTGACTCTCGGGCCAACGCGACCTTCTGGACATCGTTGAACTCGACTTTTTGCGTCTTCCTCTAAAAGTCTGTCTACAATTTTACCAGGGCCTAGCCCAATAACGAATATATCTTTGAGCACAAATTTAAGTTCTTCCCCGAAACCACGTTTAGATGCTAAATTTCGAATACGCGCACTCCATTCAGCTATTGTTTCACTTTGCTTTTTGCGAGCTGTATAAAAGTCTACTCTAGCTGCGAAATATGATCGTACTGGAGATAAATGCGTTGACAATAATGTCTTTACTTGTTCATATGTTTTCACTTCCGGTTTATCCGGTATACATAAATCTGTTAATAATTTATATGTTTCTTCAGTTAATGCATTTAGAAGAAATGCACGTTTTTTAGCTTCGCCGGTAATTTCATTAACTATAAAAAATTGATTTAATCTAGCAATAAATATTTCATAATCTGAAGTTGAATGGTCAAAGTGTTTCAGGTTATTTGCACCAATCCACATTGTTTTATTTTCACTCATTTTTACCTCTCGCTAAGAGAGATATTGTATTCATGCCAAAAATCGCATATCCAGATTTTAATGAATAAGCACGTTTTAAGGTCCCTAGAATCCGATTATAACATTTTTACGATGATAAGACTTAAGACATTTTTAACTACGGATTCCTCAATCTAACAATAATGGGACGAGTCGAGTCAGTTTTGGTAACAATTGGACAACCGGAAGTAGTAGTTACAAGAAAAAAATTATCTAAATATTATTTATCGAAAATTTATGTAAATACTTATATTAAAGAACGTTAAATTCTTTATTCGATAAATATAAATTCATTATTATATCTTCTATAGATTTAGAGATAAAGAAAGGCATATAAAATAATTTGATGTAAAAAATCTCAGATCAAACTACTACAAGGCAAGAAATTCAAATGTCACTGTCAAAAATATTTGTATGCCTCTGTCAAAAATATTTGTACATTATTATGAATATTATGAAAATAAAAAAAGTCAACAACGCAAAAGAATATACGTAAAAAAGAATATAAAAGGAATTTGCGAAAAAATGACGAATATAAAGAAAAAGAAAAGGAAAGTAGAAAAAGAAAATTTCAGGATATTGAATATAAAGAAAATGTATGTATTGTACATAATTTATATTAAAATAATTATTTTGTAGTGAGACATGAATATATGTATTTGTATTTAAAAATATTTTTCATTTTATGCGTACAACCAGGTAAAATATCTGGCGAGAGGTTATGTGTTGGCCACATCAGATTTTTAATTTATATTTATTTATTTGAATATAAAATTTTGATTAAGATTTTATTTTTATTTTTACCTCGTCGCCATTGTTGTATCTGAAGGGGAAGAACGAATGATACACGTGATTTACACGATTCCCATTTATTCACAAACCAAACGTAGACTGCTCGTGTACAAGAATATACAAAGAATATATTTTATCTAGTGACGGTCTGTGCGCAAGACTTTATTTAGCACAGAGCCGAACTTAGAATATTATAAATATACAATAACATTATGTATAGCATCAATAATATCATTTTGTATTCTGTTGCTCATATCTTTTCATTATGTCAATTATATCTAAAAATAAACCTCTGTCCATACTATCGTTTTCCTCTTTATGACCTCTGAATGGCCTCTCTCCTTTAGCTATACAAATTATAACATCAATAATCCTTTTTATAATTTCTCTATTTTTTAGCCGTGTCTCTTCTCGTTTCGCAAGAACACATGGCATGTTTTCATCAAGCACTTCATCAATGCCTTTTTTGTATCATATTTTTCCCAAATAGCAAAACTATTAATATGGCATTTACTATTCTGATGGCAAATGAATCTTTCTGTTGCTTTATGCCAATTTTTAAAACCTATTTTAATAAATGCATCGTCAATATGACCTTTTGTAGCGGCATTGTTGGTACCAAAATATCTACAGAAAAGCAAAATACAGAATTTCTATTAACGCTGTATTCCAACCACGGGTAATTTTGATACCAGTTACTATTAAAACATCGCGTGCGCTTGTTTACTGTTGTCTTTGGAAATGACTTTAATGTAGGTTGATATGGTCCTCTTCGCAGACGTTCTTCGCGTTCGGATCTATTGTTTGAAATGCATGAGATGGATCATGAGCTTCTGTAGATTTATTTTTGACTGTACATTTTGTATTTAAATCTACAAATAATATAAAAAATTTGAACTATTTGAAATGTCAATATTCTCATTTCCACCTCTTGAAGTAGCACTACTTCAAGAGGCAAGAATACGGGCCAATGTATTTAGAAAGAGATAAATTAGCTATAATGGTGAGAAAATTAAAAAAAGAAACACGTACGAATATATGTGTTCAAAATTTTATCAAAAAGAAAGACATATAACAAAACCTAACCATCAGTCATTTGTTATATCTTGGTTTTGTGGCAAGTATAGCTCATTTGAAATAGCGAAAGAATTTTGACGGATACATTCCTGGTTGCTATGCGCTGTAGTCAAGCGCGATAGTATGTTAATAGACGCAGAATTGACGTCACATGCAAGAGAGAGGCCCCTCACGTTGTTTTTTTAATCAGTTAGGTACTGTAAATGCCTGATAATTCTTTGTTTTGTATTGTCGTAACCTTAGCAAACATTACTTCTAAGCAGTGCCGTCAGATGCGCTATGTGCAAATTGCATTTATGTGTCCATTCTGATTTCATTTCTTGTAAGTGTTGTGCGTTATTTGTTGTTGTATTGTTCTTTAAGTTTTAACTGGTTATTTCCCTGTATTTATTTTCTTACGATTTTGTGCAATTGGCTCTTATTTTTAAACATCGAAAGTAATTTGGTGTAAAACAGACTCCTGAACCACTTCCCAATTGACTGTAATTTTTTTTTCCCCTATTTCAAATAGAGTATAGACGTTGATAATATTGTCTAGGAAAGGAATATATTAGATTATGAGACAGTTATGTTTGGTCAATATATACATACATTTACTGTATACACCGCTAAAGTTGCTAAAAAGACATAATGATAGAAAATATATTTCATTCCAAATTTATTGACACTGCATAGCTGGAACTTTATACTAAATTTTAACTCTTTAACCACCAATATTATTACGGATTACAATATTTTAATCATAACAGATGCATACCTATTTCAGAAGTATGGCTATCATTAGTTTTTTCTACAATAGTGCTACATTTGATTATCTCCGCATCAGGATCAGTTTTTGCTGGTGCTAGTATTTCGGGTACATTATCCGTGATTCTGTTGCTTGTATCAAACTTTAAGCTTGTTTGAAGAAATTTCTAATATCCATTTTAAACCATAAATAAATATAAACGGAAACAGAATATGCGGAATGTAATTGAGCTAATCGCAAATGAGTGCTTCTACCTTCTGTCCCTGTGTTCTGCAAGGTGCAAATGCGCAAGCGCACATGCCACATGCGCTACTTTACCATATTGTAATTGCACAGTGCCAGATTGTAATCACAATTTTAGAAAATTTGGCGGTAATACAAATAATTATTCTCACAGACTACATCTCAAATATATAATTGACAAAGTAACAAATTCTATAATTAATTTCTTTTTGTTGTCGGAAAGATTTTTGTAAGTAAATGAGTACTTCTTTTTAACATTTATAATTTTTATTATTAATAATACATTAGGGGATGCCCTGGCACCCACCGTTCGCACGCCTATGTATATATCTATATCATTTCAGACTCGTCCTCATTGGTGCAGTTTTTGACGTCAAACTAAATCATAAACCTAAAGTTTGGACCTTGCTATGTTTAGATATATGATTTGGATTTAGAGACCCTAAATTCTGAAGTGTAAATGGTGTCATTACATAATATGCGGCCAAAGTCTTTAAATCTAAAGTATAAACCATAAATCTAAACCTAATTTTCATTTGTGAAGATTTAGTGCAAAACTATTACAAAATATAATTCAAAACTTTTCATATTTGGTACATAAGACTTTTATGTCAATGAGAATATCATAGTAGATTTTGGTTAAAATAGACTAACCGAAAGTGAGATATTACCTGAAGTTCTTAACAGTTTTTCTTGAATAAAATGGTTTTATTTTGATTTTAAAAAGAAATGCTTCAAACAATAGTTTTAGAGAATTAAATTCTGCGTCTTGCACATCCAATATTATTAAATTAGCCCTTTGTATAAGCGAAATATGTAAATTTAAAAATTATATGCTTTTTGATTTTTCTAAGAAAGCTTGCTATGGATTAGGACAAAAAAGTATTAAAACGGAAGACGAAAGATTGAGATCGAGTATCTAATGTGGTACTGAAGTATTACTTATTTAGTAAAGAAAATATTATTATCAAGAGACCAAGAGAGTGATATAGGCTGATAATATTAGTATGATTAGAACTAAAACTACTCGTAGATAAAATGTTTAAGATGCTATAAAAACCAATTATAAAAATTAATAAAAAGAAATCTGTATATCTTAAATTGAGAATAAGTAGACAAATTGTTATCTACAAGTTTATAATTTTGAAGAAGTGAAACAATAATCGACATAGGCAGTGACCAGTGAATAATATTTTCTTCTTTTTTCTTCGTGAGGTATTATAACCAAGTCATTTATAAGCGACAATTTGACATACTTTTTGTTCCTTGTTCTCTTTATGATGTTCATAGATTTTTCCGAGATTATGTACGTGAGAAGTTTGCAAAGCGTCAGTAGGCAGGTTATCGGTCGATACTTTGTAGGCCCTTTTGTATGTTCAGAAGTTTTAGGGAGGAGATAAATGATATATTTTGTTAATAAACAGATTTGTGGGTTTCGAAGAACATTAGTAAAAAATTGCATAAAATGATCAGATATTTTATGTTATCTTATTCTGGAATTTTCTTTCAGTGTTTTTATAGCTTTTCCAACGTCTTGCACGTGAACTTCCGCCTTACAACATTGATAGTAGTCATTTGATTCTGCGTTACATGTCTATTGAACAAAAGTAGGACCCGTATAACAATTTTTCATTATTTGTGAATAGTAAATATTGACATCTACAATAACTATTGTTTTTATATTGTTAATCCTTCAGTTAAAACAGTTAATTTGAAAAATGCAATATTTCCTTAGTACAGCTTTGTCAAGATTTTTAAGAGTTTATCATTGTCTTTATTAGTAACTAGTAACCCTTTAACTACTGTTTTATCAAACATGGTAAGCTCGAAGTTATTTATAAAAATAAAGATCAACAAAATATGAATTTTACATGTAATTATATATGCGTACACAAATTCTTTCACCATATTTCGCAATATAATATGATGTTTCAGCATTGTACTTAGTACTTTTCCATCTGATAAAGGAAGGTATAAAAAGACGATATTTAGATGATAAGATGCTCATTTCTCATTGTACTTACTGTATGTAACTACGCAAGTTAATAAAGATATAATTTACAAGTTCGAAATAGTTGTTTTTTTAAAAAAAAAACTCCATTCCTCATCTACGAAGTATAATTTGCATCTAAGAGACCTAAGCATTTTTCGAGAAACAAAACACATGTTTATAATGATCTACTAACGAGAAAACTTAGCTCTGATTTAACCGACTACGTATCTCTTATAGTTTTCAAAGATGAGGCTCCTATATTTTCTAAGCCATCTAAAATTGAAATATTTTTTTTATTTAAAAAATAATTCATTCAATTTATAAATATCTAGGTGGTGTCCATATAAAAAGACGGTTGTTTTATTACAGTTAAAGTGAAATAAGTACAATATTGATTCGTAAAATAATTTACATACTATTTATATCACATAGTCATTTTGTTTTCATGTAATGAATTTTGTATTTAATCGTTGTTGATATAAACTTAATAAAATATTTAGCAGCAGCAGCAACAGCGAAAATGTTCCAACTACGTTAATGAATAATGTATTGTATTGTTATGTTGCTCTTAAGTTCCAGTAACGGCAACCGCATACCGGCCGGGATATATCTCGCTTCTCGCGTCATGATATAATGCAGCACATTACAAATTTATTAAAGGTAGACAGTTTAAGCGCAATGTTGTTGGTGAAAGAGCTAGAAAACTAGATGAAAGATAAGTCATTTTATTCGCTAATTACTTTAAATTCATTAAATTAAATTAGGCATTTTATCGAAGGTACTTAAAATTACATTGAAGTTTACTTTATAATATTGCTATACATAGAACATAATGAATGCAAAAATTAAATATTAGTACCGTATTACGATACACCTATCAAAATTAAGTTAGTATTTCCTTCTTGAGTTACTAATTACAGATCTGTTTAGTTTTGTATTGATTGGGATTTTGTAAACTATAAGATATGATACGAGGGTTAAATGGAACATCTGGTACCCTTAAAGGAAGCCATCTTAGATGTGCGTTTATTTTGTTAAAAATATCCATAAGCTTCTAGATAATGACGAATATCTAATTTGGTAAAATACTTTGTTATCAAAAAAATCTGAAATAATTAGTAATATGTAGAAAAATGTTTCTAATAAAAAGTTGAGTTAGATTAAACATCTTTAATAATTATTTTATTTATTTTCTATTTTTTCGTATTTTTTTAATAACTTCATTAGTTTTTCAAAATACATTCTTTATGCAGTATTTAATTTTACTTTTGTAACTTATTCCTATCTATCTTGCTTCATAATTATTATGCATAATAATTATTGTTTTCGCCACAAAACAACTAATATGACGAGTAATTTTAGCATTTAAATATTCAGGCATGTATTTCGGCACCTGCCAAATATGAATGGCTATGACTAAATTGTTCAACCAATCAGTGCCTGAATGCCGAGTTTATTTTGCCGCTTCAGCGTCAATTTCTACAAACTTTTACTAACGTTTACCAGCCACGGAACGAAGCTGTAATAGGTGACTGACGGTTAGGTTTTGTTACAGGTCGTTTTATTTATAAAATTTAAATTTTTATAATATTGAATAAAACACTTACATAGCATTTACATTACTTGCCGCTTGAGCATTCCGATTTACATTTTTTCATCACCATTCAACATTATGGCAGTGAACTCGGTTCTTATTGGTTCCTGTAGTTTGTTAGTTCTTCCGGTTTTCCTTGAAGATGATTTTGTAAGAAATCGAAACCGGTCGAAATAAATGCTCATAAAGAACAGTGTGTTTAAGACAACCTTGCCATCTCCCTTACCATAATTCCGAACACACTTGGGTTGATCACTATTTAATCTTATTGGTTCACCTATTTCGTCATAGCCAATCATTGTTGGTACCGAAATAATTACAGGAATATTTATATTACGAGCGCACTTTTATAATGAAGGTGCTTTATTATAAAAATGCGCTCGCTGACACCGTATAGGGATATTCCACATCCGCGGAATAAACCATCATCGTTAATTCTGATATATCATTTGTTTGTAAATATGACAATACATACAGTTATAAATTATAAATTTGTTATAATATAAATGTATTTTTTTAATATAAATAAATTTATATTATAACTTTTATTTTGTAGAAATTCCATACAGAAAGTTTCTTGGAAAGGATTGTATATTTCCAGTAAAATTGTAACACAACCATACTATGTAAATTATACTTGACACTGACATCTGTTAATCAGAATTTTCTTATTATAATAGTTGTTTCCATGGTTATCGCTATTTGTAAGATGATTTTAGACATTTTCATATCAAAATTCTAGCGTTATAGAGAATGCAATTATATTTCTGTTAATTAAATCTAATGTAGAATTTTATGTTCTACAACATTTATTTGAAGGTTTTTATATAAAAAGCAGGAAATTACGAAAGTAGGATTGCTTTATTATTGAAATATTTACAAAAGTATTCTTATAATTTATTAAAAACAGTAATCATGGAAACTTAATCGGTAGTTGAGATGATTAGATCGAAACACCGCAATAATATGTTCAAATCCCGCTCGGTTCAAGTTATAACTTTTATTTTATTTTGCAAATGTATCAATAATAAATTACAGTATTAAAACATAAATAGTTTGGTACATCAAATATTTTATTAAATTTACTATTTCTTTGTTATATCAATGTCACATTATTAAGCAAAAAGTAATCGCTAATAAACAATCCTTCACAGAGGTTATTTCTTTAGTAATACATTTTCAAAATAAAATATAATAATAGTAATAATAATAATAATAATAATAATAATAATAACGTGAACCGGGCGGGATCGAGGAAGGGATTTGAACTCGTAAAATATTACTACTGTAACGTTTTTATTTATCTGGGTGAATTCTAAATATTAGACAATTGTTATTAATGAAAACACCGCAATAATATGTTCAAATCCCGCTCGGTTCAAGTTATAACTTTTATTGTATTTTGCAAATGTATTAATAATAAATTACAGTATTAAAACATAAATAGTTTGGTACATCAAATATTTTATTAAATTTACTATTTCTTTGTTATATCACTGTCACATTATTAAGCAAAAAGTAATCGCTAATAAACAATCCTTCACAGAGGTTATTTCTTTAGTAATACATTTTCAAAATAAAATATAATAATAATAATAATAATAATAATAATAATAATAATAATAATAATAACGTGAACCGGGCGGGATCGAGGAAGGGATTTGAACTCGTAAAATATTACTACTGTAACGTTTTTATTTATCTGGGTGAATTGTAAATATTAGACAATTGTTATTAATGAAAATAAAAGTTTATTATAATGATAAATAGATATTAAATATAATTAAAAGATGATAAATATAACGAACACTACGATTAAACAAATATTAAACACTAATTAAGACTAAGAATATTATAAAACACTTAAGCACTAAGATTATTTATTTAAACAATATATAGATCACTTATTTATTTATACAACTGTATTTTGTTTATAGTCACCACTTGTCTACTATCTGTTTATATCACCAACTGTTTAACACGCAACGCTTATTTATATCAGACTGTCCACTGCCTTCGCTAACAGTGCTTATATACCTCGGCATCCGTATTCCAGAACTCACTAGAAAACTTCTAGATAAAACACAATAGGTTACATCAACCGCGTAATTAAGCAGGCTCCGACACGTCGGTTGCGTCATCGCTAACAATAGACGCTCGGTCGACCCCGCGACAGTGGCGGCGATAGCGACGGGGACAGCGGCGGTAACAGTGGCGGCGACGGCGGGTACTGCACATTACACTGCCCTCTTCTTAAGACTGTTTCGTCCCGGAACAGTTCGTGATGACGAAATCTGCATGCATTACCCTTGGTGCATTTCGTAGTTTTAAAGAAATGACAGTCGATGGTCCGCTCGACTTCTTCTTTATGTCCTTTAGGGTTAAAGCTGCAAACGAGAATTTCAACACCGGTAAAACGGAAAAGGATTTCTATCATGTTTCTAACAATCCTCCAATCTAAACCATCTAGACCACAGCCTAACTTCGGTACGGCTAGCTTCAAAATGTCATTCTCAAGCAGATGATCCCTCAAATCGCACAGCGAGTTCCACAGGTTGCGATACGACGGCTTCTGGTACGAGCGTGGTTTTGTAACCAGGTAATAGATGTACCGCTGATGGTCTGCATTGCTATCCCTCAGGCGCAGCGTTTTCCCAACAGTTGAACGTTGGTTGGCCAGTTCTTGTAGTCGCCCAAATTTCGCCTTAAAGGCTGAAGCTATGCCACGGGACATCTTTAAGTCTTCTGATACGCAGTGACCGACGGAATAATCTGAAGACACGGTGAATAGATCTCGGTGTTCTTCTTTCGTCACGCCGAACCGCGTCTTGCGGCCCAAGGAATAGTTCTCCATAAAGTCTTCAAAAGTTGGTTCTTGTGTTATGATCCGACGAACCGTTGCTCCATTATGGACTTCGTAGTTGTCTCCGGCGAAAGGGGCTAGCCGATTAAAGTGTACTACTCTCGGCTTCCCGCTAGGTTGTTTCTTAATTCTGTATACCACGTCGTTTATCCTTTTGACTACCTCATAGGGGCCTTCCCAATTCTTTTGCAGCTTTGGTGATAACCCACGACGTCTTTGCGGGTTGTAAAGCCACACTAAATCTCCAGGTTGGTATCCACCCTTTTCGGCCTTGATGTCGTACCGGTCCTTCATTCGGTCACTGGCAGCTTGAATGTTCGTACGGACTTGTTCATGAATGTCATTCATTCTTCACCGTAAGTCCGTCACGTAATCTTCCCTGGCCAGATCTTCCCCAGGTTTACTGCCGAACACCAAGTCGCATGGTAAGCGCAACTCACACCCGAATAAGATGTTCGCAGGAGTTTGCCCTGTGGTTTCATGCACGGATGAACGATAAGCCAACAGGAACAGATGGAGGTGTCGGTCCTAGTCTCTTTGGTGGTTGGAGACTACCTTCGACAAATATCGGTTGATCGTTCTGTTCATTCGTTCAACCATGACATCAGACTGCAGATGTAATGCAGTTGTTCTAGTTTTATTAATTCCTAATATCTTACAGACATTTTGGAGAACGGCAGACTCAAAATTTCTTCCCTGGTCGGAATGGAGTTCACGTGGTACACCGAATCGGCATATACAATCTTTAACTAAAGTTTCAGCGACCTTGGTGGCTTCCTGGTTGGGTAATGGATACGCTTCAACCCACTTGGTGAAGTAGTCCATGACAACCACGATGTATTTATTTCCTTCGTCACTTTCTGGGAATGGTCCAGCCACATCAATCGCTATACGCTCAAATGGACTGCCAACGTTGTATTGACGCATTGGAGCTTTTCGTCGTTTATGCGGACCGTTACTTCCAGCGCAAACCACACATTTCTTGCACCAATCTTTAACATCTTCCGTGAAGTTAACCCAGTAGAACCGCTGGCGCAATCTGTCTAGCGTTTTGATGACTCCAAAATGGCCTCCAGATCCGTCATGGATCTCTTTCAACACGTCTGGTAATCTACTCTTACGAATAACTAACTGAGTTCTTTTCTCAGTTCCATCAGCAGTTTCTACCACACGCTTTAACATGCCATCTTCAATCACCATAGAGTCCCATTGTGCCCAGTACGATTTTACACTCGGTGAGTGCGGTGCAACATCTTCCCATACTGGTTTGCTCTCCTCTGCTTTCCATTCCAGTATAATTTTCAAAGTTGTGTCATTTTCTTGATCTTCGCGTAGTCCATCGGGCTGCCAATTATCGTCGACTACTGTTGTTCTGGCGACGATGGAAAATTTCTCTTCTAGTCGACTACAATGCTTGCAATCATCTTGGCACAGCCTTCTGGACAATGCTTCGGCATTACGATGGCTAGTACCTGTTCTATGCTTGATTTTGAAATCGTATTCCTGTAGTCTTTCAATCCATCTAGCCACCTGACCTTCAGGATTCTTCAATCGTAGCAGCCATTTTAATGCAGCATGGTCAGTTCTAATCAAAAATTTCCTTCCGTACAAATATTTGTAGAAATGTTTCACGGATTTCACGACTGCCAAGGGTTTTTTTCTAGTAACACAATAATTCCTCTCTGGTTTTGACAAAGTCTTACTAAAATAGGCAATAAGCTTCTCATGTCCGTCTTGTATCTGGGAAAGAACGCCACCAATTCCCACGTTGCTGGCATCTGTGTCTAGTATGAACTCTCCTTCAGGTAACGGATAACTCAGGACAGGTGCGCTTGTCAACGCATGTTTAAGTTCTTTGAACGCAACTTTGCAGTCCATTTCCCAGATAAATCTTCGACCTACTTCAGTAAGCTTAGTCAGTGGCTTGGCTATGTTGGCAAATCCAGGTACATATCGCCGATAATAAGTACACAAACCAAGAAAACTTCTGAGTTCGTGTTTGTTTCTAGGCGCTGGCCAATCTCTCACAGCCTTTATCTTTTCCGGGTCAACTGCAATACCCTTATCTGAAATCACGTGTCCAAGGTAATGAACTTCCTTTTGAAACAGGCGGCACTTCTTGGGGCTGAGCTTCAGGTTAGCCTTCCGTAATCTCTGGAAAACTTCTTCCAAATTCTTCATGTGGTCCTCGAATGTTTTACTTACCACAATAATGTCGTCGAGATAGACTAAACAGGTTTTCCATGATAGTCCAGCCAATACTGTTTCCATGAGTCGTACAAACGTTGCAGGGACATTGCAGAGCCCAAATGGCATTACAGTAAATTGCCACAGTCCGGTACCAATTGTGAAGGCTGTCTTCTCCTTATCTTTTGGATCCAAATCGACTTGCCAGTATCCGCTCTTTAGATCCAGAGTGGAGAAAATCTTCGAGCCAGCCAAAGTGTCTAGTGTATCGTCTATTCGAGGTAGCGGGTAGCTATCCTTCTTGGTGACGTTGTTAAGTTGACGGTAATCGACGCAAAATCGTGTAGAGCCATCCTTCTTCTTTACTAACACCACTGGTGAAGCCCACGGACTGCTTGATGGTTCGATCACACCTTCCTTTTTCATGTCTTCAATAATTCTTTCCTCACGCTTCGCCAATGGTAGTCTTCTTGCTAGTTGGCGGATGGGTCTTGCGTCGCCGGTGTCTATCTTTTGGTGAACCACATTAGTTCTCCCGTTGGTTTTGTCAAATTGGAACACATCTTAAAAACTTCCAATTAATTTCTTCGCCTTGGTTCTCTGGTCGGCGGTCAGTTCTAGGAAGGATGTTGATAATTCATTAATTAACGTGTCCGGAACTTCCTGAGATATGTTTCCTTTGGCTTTAACAGTTCGAATAATCGAGGATACTGCCAAGCATTCTCCTACAATTGTTCCTTTCTTAAGAACAACTGGAAAAAATTTACGTTCATTATTCGAATTGGTATTACTTGACTGGCTTTGATCAATGATTTTCCTACAACTCCAGTACCAGTCTTCACATCATCATTCTTGGGCTCAAGCATAACAATATTCCCTTCACAGAAACTACCATCTAATTGTGCTTGCACGATAGATTCACTTTGTTCTGAAAGGGTAACATCTTCAGCCATTAGTACGCGCACAGCCTTGTCTTCTCGTGGGTTTAAAACAAGTTCTTCTTCATTGACCATCATTACTCCATTCTGCACGTCAAGTTTGAAACCGTGCTTTTTCATTACGTCCATACCGAGTATTAATTCATCTTCAACGTCAGCTTACCAGCGCAAGATGTTTAAAGGATGTATTTCCAATAGTGATGGTCATATCTATTTCTCCTAATGTGGTATATATATATATATATATATATATATATATATATATATATATATATATATATATATATATATATATATATATATAACATTGTAATGAAAATTCTAGGCCTCATAATAAGAAATAGTCGAAATATCCAATATTTATTAGCAACTACTAGCCTATATTATTCTTTCGTCCGTTTTAATCTGGAGTACTGTCGTACCATTTGGAACCCTATTTATGAAGTTTATCAAGATCTGTTTGAATCTGTTAAAAAAATAATTCTTAAATACCTTTATTACAAGTCAAATAATAACTACCCTGATTATTCCGTAAATTATAAACAGTTGTTACTTATGTTTAATTTTAAGAGTTTTTTTGAACGACGCGAATATGCTCTAATAATACACTTAATTAAAGTTGTAAACGGCGGCGTTTATGATCCCCATACTCTATCCTCTTTCCAATTTCATACTCCCTTTATTCGTACCAGAAGTAGTTTACCAGTTGCTAGAAGTAAATATTTAATGCTGTCGCCTATGAACCGTATGTGCCATCTGTATAATTGTAAATTTTCGACGGTTGACATATTTCATTTGGTACTTAAAAAAATCGTTAAAATGCTATGTACTATGGCGTATGTTTTTGTTCTTTTTGTATATTTTTACAATCCTTAAGCTGGGCTTAGCCTGATGCGTTGATAAATATATAAATAAGTAAATAAATAAATAAATAAATAGATAAATAGATAAATAGATAACTAGATAACTAGATAAATAGATAAATAGATAAATAGATAAATAGATAAATAGATAAATAGATAAATAGATAAATAGATAAATAGATAAATAGATAAATAGATAAATAGATAAATAGATAAATAGATAAATAGATAAATAGATAAATAGATAAATAGATAAATAGATAAATAGATAAATAGATAAATAGATAAATAGATAAATAGATAAATAGATAAATAGATAAATAGATAAATAGATAAATAGATAAATAGATAAATAGATAAATAGATAAATAGATAAATAGATAAATAGATGAATAGATAAATAGATAAATAGATAAATAGATAAATAGATAAATAGATAAATAGATAAATAGATAAATAGATAAATAGATAAATAGTAAAGTAGATAAATAGATAAATAGATAAATAGATAAGTAGATAAATAGTAAAGTAGATAAATAGATAAATAGATAAGTAGATAAGTAGATAAGTAGATAAATAGATAAATAGATAAGTAGATAAGTAGATAAATAGATAAATAGATAAATAGATAAATAGATAAGTAGATAAGTGGATAAGTAGATAAATAGATAAGTAGATAAGTAGATAAATAGATAAGTAGATAAATAGATAAGTAGATAAGTAGATAAGTAGATAAATAGATAAGTAGATAAATAGATAAGTAGATAAATAGATAAATAGATAAGTTGATAAGTAGATAAGTAGATAAGTAGATAAATAGATAAATAGATAAGTTGATAAGTAGATAAGTAGATAAGTAGATAAATAGATAAATAGATAAGTTGATAAGTAGATAAGTAGATAAATAGATAAATAGATAAATAGATAAGTTGATAAGTAGATAAATAGATAAATAGATAAATAGATAAATAGATAAATAGATAAATAGATAAATAGATAAATAGATAAATAGATAAATAGATAAATAGATAAATAGATAAATAGATAAATAGATAAATAGATAAATAGATAAATAGATAAATAGATAAATAGATAAATAGATAAATAGATAAATAGATAAATAGATAAATAGATAAATAGATAAATAGATAAATAGATAAATAGATAAATAGATAAATAGATAAATAGATAAATAGATAAATAGATAAATAGATAAATAGATAAATAGATAAATAGATAAATAGATAAATAGATAAATAGGTAAATAGATAAATAGATAAATAGATAAATAGATAAATAGATAAATAGATAAATAGATAAATAGATAAATAGATAAATAGATAAATAGATAAATAGATAAATAGATAAATAGATAAATAGATAAATAGATAAATAGATAAATAGATAAATAGATAAATAGATAAATAGATAAATAGATAAATAGATAAATAGATAAATAGATAAATAGATAAATAGATAAATAGATAAATAGATAAATAGATAAATAGATAAATAGATAAATAGATAAATAGATAAATAGATAAATAGATAAATAGATAAATAGATAAATAGATAAATAGATAAATAGATAAATAGATAAATAGATAAATAGATAAATAGATAAATAGATAAATAGATAAATAGATAAATAGATAAATAGATAAATAGATAAATAGATAAATAGATAAATAGATAAATAGATAAATAGATAAATAGATAAATAGATAAATAGATAAATAGATAAATAGATAAATAGATAAATAGATAAATAGATAAATAGATAAATAGATAAATAGATAAATAGATAAATAGATAAATAGATAAATAGATAAATAGATAAATAGATAAATAGATAAATAGATAAATAGATAAATAGATAAATAGATAAATAGATAAATAGATAAATAGATAAATAGATAAATAGATAAATAGATAAATAGATAAATAGATAAATAGATAAATAGATAAATAGATAAATAGATAAATAGATAAATAGATAAATAGATAAATAGATAAATAGATAAATAGATAAATAGATAAATAGATAAATAGATAAATAGATAAATAGATAAATAGATAAATAGATAAATAGATAAATAGATAAATAGATAAATAGATAAATAGATAAATAGATAAATAGATAAATAGATAAATAGATAAATAGATAAATAGATAAATAGATAAATAGATAAATAGATAAATAGATAAATAGATAAATAGATAAATAGATAAATAGATAAATAGATAAATAGATAAATAGATAAATAGATAAATAGATAAATAGATAAATAGATAAATAGATAAATAGATAAATAGATAAATAGATAAATAGATAAATAGATAAATAGATAAATAGATAAATAGATAAATAGATAAATAGATAAATAGATAAATAGATAAATAGATAAATAGATAAATAGATAAATAGATAAATAGATAAATAGATAAATAGATAAATAGATAAATAGATAAATAGATAAATAGATAAATAGATAAATAGATAAATAGATAAATAGATAAATAGATAAATAGATAAATGGATAAATAGATAAATAGATAAATAGATAAATGGATAAATAGATAAATGGATAAATGGATAAATAGATAAATAGATAAATGGATAAATAGATAAATGGATAAATGGATAAATGGATAAATAGATAAATAGATAAATAGATAAATGGATAAATGGATAAATAGATAAATAGATAAATGGATAAATAGATAAATGGATAAATAGATAAATGGATAAATAGATAAATGGATAAATAGATAAATAGATAAATAGATAAATGGATAAATAGATAAATAGATAAATAGATAAATGGATAAATAGATAAATGGATAAATGGATAAATGGATAAATGGATAAATAGATAAATAGATAAATAGATAAATAGATAAATAGATAAATAGATAAATGGATAAATAGATAAATAGATAAATAGATAAATAGATAAATAGATAAATAGATAAATAGATAAATAGATAAATAGATAAATAGATAAATAGATAAATAGATAAATAGATAAATAGATGAATAGATAAATAGATAAATAGATAAATAGATAAATAGATAAATAGATAAATAGTAAAGTAGATAAATAGATAAATAGATAAATAGATAAATAGATAAATAGTAAAGTAGATAAATAGATAAATAGATAAGTAGATAAGTAGATAAATAGATAAATAGATAAATAGTAAAGTAGATAAATAGATAAATAGATAAGTAGATAAGTAGATAAATAGATAAGTAGATAAGTAGATAAGTAGATAAGTGGATAAGTAGATAAATAGATAAGTAGATAAGTAGATAAATAGATAAATAGATAAATAGATAAGTAGATAAGTAGATAAGTAGATAAGTAGATAAATAGATAAATAGATAAATAGATAAGTAGATAAGTAGATAAGTAGATAAATAGATAAATAGATAAGTTGATAAGTAGATAAGTAGATAAATAGATAAGTAGATAAATAGATAAGTAGACAAATAGATAAATAGATAAATAGATAAATAGATAAATAGATAAATAGATAAATAGATAAATAGATAAATAGATAAATAGATAAATAGATAAATAGATAAATAGATAAATAGATAAATAGATAAATAGATAAATAGATAAATAGATAAATAGATAAATAGATAAATAGATAAATAGATAAATAGATAAATAGATAAATAGATAAATAGATAAATAGATAAATAGATAAATAGATAAATAGATAAATAGATAAATAGATAAATAGATAAATAGATAAATAGATAAATAGATAAATAGATAAATAGATAAATAGATAAATAGATAAATAGATAAATAGATAAATAGATAAATAGATAAATAGATAAATAGATAAATAGATAAATAGATAAATAGATAAATAGATAAATAGATAAATAGATAAATAGATAAATAGATAAATAGATAAATAGATAAATAGATAAATAGATAAATAGATAAATAGATAAATAGATAAATAGATAAATAGATAAATAGATAAATAGATAAATAGATAAATAGATAAATAGATAAATAGATAAATAGATAAATAGATAAATAGATAAATAGATAAATAGATAAATAGATAAATAGATAAATAGATAAATAGATAAATAGATAAATAGATAAATAGATAAATAGATAAATAGATAAATAGATAAATAGATAAATAGATAAATAGATAAATAGATAAATAGATAAATAGATAAATAGATAAATAGATAAATAGATAAATAGATAAATAGATAAATAGATAAATAGATAAATAGATAAATAGATAAATAGATAAATAGATAAATAGATAAATAGATAAATAGATAAATAGATAAATAGATAAATAGATAAATAGATAAATAGATAAATAGATAAATAGATAAATAGATAAATAGATAAATAGATAAATAGATAAATAGATAAATAGATAAATAGATAAATAGATAAATAGATAAATAGATAAATAGATAAATAGATAAATAGATAAATAGATAAATAGATAAATAGATAAATAGATAAATAGATAAATAGATAAATAGATAAATAGATAAATAGATAAATAGATAAATAGATAAATAGATAAATAGATAAATAGATAAATAGATAAATAGATAAATAGATAAATAGATAAATAGATAAATAGATAAATAGATAAATGGATAAATAGATAAATAGATAAATAGATAAATGGATAAATAGATAAATAGATAAATAGATAAATAGATAAATGGATAAATAGATAAATGGATAAATGGATAAATGGATAAATAGATAAATAAATAAATAGATAAATGGATAAATGGATAAATAGATAAATAGATAAATGGATAAATGGATAAATGGATAAATAGATAAATGGATAAATAGATAAATGGATAAATAGATAAATAGATAAATAGATAAATGGATAAATAGATAAATAGATAAATAGAAAAATGGATAAATAGATAAATGGATAAATGGATAAATGGATAAATAGATAAATAGATAAATAGATAAATAGATAAATAGATAAATAGATAAATAGATAAATGGATAAATAGATAAATAGATAAATAGATAAATAGATAAATAGATAAATAGATAAATAGATAAATAGATAAATAGATAAATAGATAAATAGATAAATAGATAAATAGATAAATAGATAAATAGATAAATAGATAAATAGATAAATAGATAAATAGATAAATAGATAAATAGTAAAGTAGATAAATAGATAAATAGATAAATAGATAAATAGATAAATAGTAAAGTAGATAAATAGATAAATAGATAAGTAGATAAGTAGATAAATAGATAAATAGATAAATAGTAAAGTAGATAAATAGATAAATAGATAAGTAGATAAGTAGATAAATAGATAAGTAGATAAGTAGATAAGTAGATAAGTGGATAAGTAGATAAATAGATAAGTAGATAAGTAGATAAATAGATAAATAGATAAATAGATAAGTAGATAAGTAGATAAGTAGATAAGTAGATAAATAGATAAATAGATAAATAGATAAGTAGATAAGTAGATAAGTAGATAAATAGATAAATAGATAAGTTGATAAGTAGATAAGTAGATAAATAGATAAGTAGATAAATAGATAAGTAGACAAATAGATAAATAGATAAATAGATAAATAGATAAATAGATAAATAGATAAATAGATAAATAGATAAATAGATAAATAGATAAATAGATAAATAGATAAATAGATAAATAGATAAATAGATAAATAGATAAATAGATAAATAGATAAATAGATAAATAGATAAATAGATAAATAGATAAATAGATAAATAGATAAATAGATAAATAGATAAATAGATAAATAGATAAATAGATAAATAGATAAATAGATAAATAGATAAATAGATAAATAGATAAATAGATAAATAGATAAATAGATAAATAGATAAATAGATAAATAGATAAATAGATAAATAGATAAATAGATAAATAGATAAATAGATAAATAGATAAATAGATAAATAGATAAATAGATAAATAGATAAATAGATAAATAGATAAATAGATAAATAGATAAATAGATAAATAGATAAATAGATAAATAGATAAATAGATAAATAGATAAATAGATAAATAGATAAATAGATAAATATATAAATAGATAAATAGATAAATAGATAAATAGATAAATAGATAAATAGATAAATAGATAAATAGATAAATAGATAAATAGATAAATAGATAAATAGATAAATAGATAAATAGATAAATAGATAAATAGATAAATAGATAAATAGATAAATAGATAAATAGATAAATAGATAAATAGATAAATAGATAAATAGATAAATAGATAAATAGATAAATAGATAAATAGATAAATAGAGAAATAGATAAATAGAGAAATAGATAAATAGATAAATAGATTAATAGAGAAATAGATAAATAGATAAATAGATAAATAGATAAATAGATAAATAGATAAATAGATAAATAGATAAATAGATAAATAGATAAATAGATAAATAGATAAATAGATAAATAGATAAATAGATAAATAGATAAATAGATAAATAGATAAATAGATAAATAGATAAATAGATAAATAGATAAATAGATAAATAGATAAATAGAGAAATAGATAAATAGATAAATAGATAAATAGATAAATAGATAAATAGATAAATAGATAAATAGATAAATAGATAAATAGATAAATAGAGAAATAGAGAAATAGAGAAATAGAGAAATAGAGAAATAGAGAAATAGAGAAATAGAGAAATAGAGAAATAGAGAAATAGAGAAATAGAGAAATAGAGAAATAGAGAAATAGAGAAATAGAGAAATAGAGAAATAGATAAATAGATAAATAGATAAATAGATAAATAGATAAATAGATAAATAGATAAATAGATAAATAGATAAATAGATAAATAGATAAATAGATAAATAGATAAATAGATAAATAGATAAATAGATAAATAGATAAATAGATAAATAGATAAATAGATAAATAGATAAATAGATAAATAGATAAATAGATAAATAGATAAGTAGATAAGTAGATAAATAGATAAATAGATAAATAGGAAAGTAGATAAATAGATAAATAGATAAGTAGATAAGTAGATAAATAGATAAATAGATAAGTAGATAAGTAGATAAGTGGATAAGTAGATAAATAGATAAGTAGATAAGTAGATAAATAGATAAATAGATAAATAGATAAGTAGATAAGTAGATAAGTAGATAAGTAGATAAGTAGATAAATAGATAAGTAGATAAGTAGATAAGTAGATAAGTAGATAAGTAGATAAATAGATAAATAGATAAATAGATAAGTTGATAAGTAGATAAGTAGATAAGTAGATAAATAGATAAATAGATAAGTTGATAAGTAGATAAGTAGATAAATAGATAAATAGATAAATAGATAAATAGATAAATAGATAAATAGATAAGTAGATAAGTAGATAAATAGATAAATAGATAAATAGATAAATAGATAAATAGATAAATAGATAAATAGATAAATAGATAAATAGATAAATAGATAAATAGATAAATAGATAAATAGATAAATAGATAAATAGATAAATAGATAAATAGATAAATAGATAAATAGATAAATAGATAAATAGATAAATAGATAAATAGATAAATAGATAAATAGATAAATAGATAAATAGATAAATAGATAAATAGATAAATAGATAAATAGATAAATAGATAAATAGATAAATAGATAAATAGATAAATAGATAAATAGATAAATAGATAAATAGATAAATAGATAAATAGATAAATAGATAAATAGATAAATAGATAAATAGATAAATAGATAAATAGATAAATAGATAAATAGATAAATAGATAAATAGATAAATAGATAAATAGATAAATAGATAAATAGATAAATAGATAAATAGATAAATAGATAAATAGATAAATAGATAAATAGATAAATAGATAAATAGATAAATAGATAAATAGATAAATAGATAAATAGATAAATAGATAAATAGATAAATAGATAAATAGATAAATAGATAAATAGATAAATAGATAAATAGATAAATAGATAAATAGATAAATAGATAAATAGATAAATAGATAAATAGATAAATAGATAAATAGAGAAATAGAGAAATAGAGAAATAGATAAATAGATAAATAGATAAATAGATAAATAGATAAATAGAGAAATAGATAAATAGATAAATAGATAAATAGATAAATAGATAAATAGATAAATAGATAAATAGAGAAATAGATAAATAGATAAATAGATAAATAGATAAATAGATAAATAGATAAATAGATAAATAGATAAATAGATAAATAGATAAATAGATAAATAGATAAATAGATAAATAGATAAATAGATAAATAGATAAATAGATAAATAGAGAAATAGATAAATAGATAAATAGATAAATAGATAAATAGATAAATAGATAAATAGATAAATAGATAAATAGATAAATAGATAAATAGATAAATAGATAAATAGATAAATAGATAAATAGAGAAATAGATAAATAGATAAATAGATAAATAGATAAATAGATAAATAGATAAATAGATAAATAGATAAATAGATAAATAGATAAATAGATAAATAGATAAATAGATAAATAGATAAATAGATAAATAGATAAATAGATAAATAGATAAATAGATAAATAGATAAATAGATAAATAGATAAATAGATAAATAGATAAATAGATAAATAGATAAATAGATAAATAGATAAATAGATAAATAGATAAATAGATAAATAGATAAATAGATAAATAGATAAATAGATAAATAGATAAATAGATAAATAGATAAATAGATAAATAGATAAATAGATAAATAGATAAATAGATAAATAGATAAATAGATAAATAGATAAATAGATAAATAGATAAATAGATAAATAGATAAATAGATAAATAGATAAATAGATAAATAGATAAATAGATAAATAGATAAATAGATAAATAGATAAATAGATAAATAGATAAATAGATAAATAGATAAATAGATAAATAGATAAATAGATAAATAGATAAATAGATAAATAGATAAATAGATAAATAGATAAATAGATAAATAGATAAATAGATAAATAGATAAATAGATAAATAGATAAATAGATAAATAGATAAATAGATAAATAGATAAATAGATAAATAGATAAATAGATAAATAGATAAATAGATAAATAGATAAATAGATAAATAGATAAATAGATAAATAGATAAATAGATAAATAGATAAATAGATAAATAGATAAATAGATAAATAGATAAATAGATAAATAGATAAATAGATAAATAGATAAATAGATAAATAGATAAATAGATAAATAGATAAATAGATAAATAGATAAATAGATAAATAGATAAATAGATAAATAGATAAATAGATAAATAGATAAATAGATAAATAGATAAATAGATAAATAGATAAATAGATAAATAGATAAATAGATAAATAGATAAATAGATAAATAGATAAATAGATAAATAGATAAATAGATAAATAGATAAATAGATAAATAGATAAATAGATAAATAGATAAATAGATAAATAGATAAATAGATAAATAGATAAATAGATAAATAGATAAATAGATAAATAGATAAATAGATAAATAGATAAATAGATAAATAGATAAATAGATAAATAGATAAATAGATAAATAGATAAATAGATAAATAGATAAATAGATAAATAGATAAATAGATAAATAGATAAATAGATAAATAGATAAATAGATAAATAGATAAATAGATAAATAGATAAATAGATAAATAGATAAATAGATAAATAGATAAATAGATAAATAGATAAATAGATAAATAGATAAATAGATAAATAGATAAATAGATAAATAGATAAATAGATAAATGGATAAATGGATAAATGGATAAATGGATAAATGGATAAATAGATAAATGGATAAATGGATAAATGGATAAATGGATAAATGGATAAATAGATAAATAGATAAATAGATAAATGGATAAATGGATAAATAGATAAATAGATAAATAGATAAATGGATAAATGGATAAATAGATAAATGGATAAATGGATAAATAGATAAATAGATAAATGGATAAATAGATAAATGGATAAATAGATAAATAGATAAATGGATAAATGGATAAATGGATAAATAGATAAATGGATAAATGGATAAATGGATAAATGGATAAATAGATAAATGGATAAATGGATAAATGGATAAATGGATAAATGGATAAATAGATAAATAGATAAATGGATAAATGGATAAATAGATAAATGGATAAATGGATAAATAGATAAATGGATAAATGGATAAATGGATAAATGGATAAATGGATAAATGGATAAATGGATAAATAGATAAATGGATAAATGGATAAATAGATAAATGGATAAATGGATAAATGGATAAATGGATAAATGGATAAATGGATAAATGGATAAATGGATAAATGGATAAATGGATAAATGGATAAATGGATAAATGGATAAATGGATAAATGGATAAATGGATAAATGGATAAATGGATAAATGGATAAATAGATAAATGGATAAATGGATAAATGGATAAATGGATAAATGGATAAATGGATAAATGGATAAATGGATAAATGGATAAATGGATAAATGGATAAATGGATAAATGGATAAATGGATAAATGGATAAATGGATAAATAGATAAATGGATAAATAGATAAATGGATAAATGGATAAATGGATAAATGGATAAATGGATAAATGGATAAATAGATAAATGGATAAATGGATAAATGGATAAATGGATAAATAGATAAATGGATAAATGGATAAATGGATAAATGGATAAATAGATAAATAGATAAATAGATAAATGGATAAATGGATAAATGGATAAATGGATAAATAAATAAATGGATAAATGGATAAATGGATAAATGGATTAATAAATAAATGGATAAATGGATAAATGGATAAATGGATAAATAGATAAATGGATAAATGGATAAATGGATAAATAGATAAATGGATAAATAAATAAATAGATAGATGGATAAATAGATAAATAGATAAATGGATAAATAGATAAATAGATAAATAGATAGATGGATAAATGGATAATGGATAAATGGATAAATAGATAAATGGATAAATAGATAGATGGATAAATGGATAATGGATAAATGGATAAATAGATAAATGGATAAATATATAGATGGATAAATGGATAATGGATAAATGGATAAATAGATAAATGGATAAATAGATAGATAGATTAATGGATAATGGATAAATGGATAAATGGATAAATAAATAAATGGATAAATGGATAAATGGATAAATAGATAAATGGATAAATGGATAAATGTATAAATGGATAAATGGATAAATGTATAAATGGATAAATGGATAAATGGATAAATGGATAAATGGATAAATAGATAAATGGATAAATGTATAAATGGATAAATGGATAAATGGATAAATAGATAAATGGATAAATGGATAAATGGATAAATGGATAAATGGATAAATGGATAAATAGATAAATGGATAAATGGATAAATGGATAAATAGATAAATGGATAAATGGATAAATGGATAAATGGATAAATGGATAAATAGATAAATGGATAAATGGATAAATGGATAAATGGATAAATGGATAATTGGATAAATGGATAAATGGATAAATGGATAAATGGATAAATGGATAAATGGATAAATGGATAAATGGATAAATGGATAAATGGATAAATGGATAAATGGATAAATGGATAAATGTATAAATGGATAAATGGATAAATGGATTAATAGATAAATGGATAAATGGATAAATGGATAAATGGATAAATGGATAAATGTATAAATGGATAAATGGATAAATGGATAAATGGATAAATGGATAAATGGATAAATGGATAAATGTATAAATGGATAAATGGATAAATGGATTAATAGATAAATGGATAAATGGATAAATGGATAAATGTATAAATGGATAAATGGATAAATGGATTAATAGATAAATGGATAAATAGATAAATGGATAAATAGATAAATAGATAAATGGGTAAATGGATTAATAGATAAATAGATAAATAGATAAATGGGTAAATGGATTAATAGATAAATAGATAAATGGATAAATAGATAAATAGATAAATGGGTAAATGGATAAATAGATAAATAGATAAATGGATAAATAGATAAATAGATAAATGGGTAAATGGATAAATAGATAAATAGATAAATGGATAAATAGTTAAGTAGATAAATGGGTAAATGGATAAATAGATAAATAGATAAATGGATAAATAGATAAATAGATAAATGGGTAAATGGATAAATAGATAAATAGATATATGGATAAATAGATAAATAGATAAATGGGTAAATGGATAAATAGATAAATAGATAAATAGATAAATGGGTAAATGGATAAATAGACAAATAGATAAATAGATAAATAGATAAATAGATAAATAGATAAATGGGTAAATGGGTAAATAGATAAATATATAAATAGATAAATGGGTAAATGGGTAAATAGATAAATGGGTAAATGGGTAAATAGATAAATAGATAAATGGGTAAATGGATAAATGGATAAATGGGTAAATGGATAAATGGACAAATGGACAAATGGATAAATGGATAAATGGATAAATGGGTAAATGGATAAATGGATAAATGGATAAATAGATAAATGGATAAATGGATAAATGGATAAATGGATAAATGGATAAATAGATAAATGGATAAATGGATAAATGGATAAATGGATAAATGGATAAATAGATAAATGGATAAATAGATAAATGGATAAATGGATAAATGGATAAATGGATAAATGGATAAATAGATAAATGGATAAATGGATAAATGGATAAATGGATAAATGGATAAATAGATAAATGGATAAATGGATAAATGGATAAATGGATAAATAAATAAATGGATAAATGGATAAATGGATAAATGGATAAATAAATAAATGGATAAATGGATAAATGGATAAATAAATAAATAGATAAATGGATAAATGGATAAATGGATAAATGGATAAATGGATAAATAAATAAATAGATAGATGGATAAATAGATAAATAGATAAATGGATAAATAGATAAATAGATAAATAGATAGATGGATAAATGGATAATGGATAAATGGATAAATAGATAAATGGATAAATAGATAGATGGATAAATGGATAATGGATAAATGGATAAATAGATAAATGGATAAATAGATAGATGGATAAATGGATAATGGATAAATGGATAAATGGATAAATAGATAAATGGATAAATAGATAGATAGATAAATGGATAATGGATAAATGGATAAATGGATAAATAAATAAATGGATAAATGGATAAATGGATAAATAGATAAATGGATAAATGGATAAATGTATAAATGGATAAATGGATAAATGGATAAATGGATAAATGGATAAATGGATAAATGGATAAATGGATAAATAGATAAATGGATAAATGTATAAATGGATAAATGGATAAATGGATAAATAGATAAATGGATAAATGTATAAATGGATAAATGGATAAATGGATAAATGGATAAATAGATAAATAGATAAATAGATAAATAGATAAATAGATAAATAGATAAATAGATAAATAGATAAATAGATAAATAGATAAATAGATAAATAGATAAATAGATAAATAGATAAATAGATAAATAGATAAATAGATAAATAGATAAATAGATAAATAGATAAATAGATAAATAGATAAATAGATAAATGGATAAATAGATAAATAGATAAATAGATAAATGGATAAATAGATAAATAGATAAATAGATAAATAGATAAATAGATAAATAGATAAATAGATAAATGGATAAATGGATAAATAGATAAATGGATAAATAGATAAATAGATAAATGGATAAATGGATAAATGGATAAATAGATAAATGGATAAATGGATAAATAGATAAATAGATAAATGGATAAATGGATAAATGGATAAATAGATAAATAGATAAATGGATAAATGGATAAATGGATAAATAGATAAATGGATAAATGGATAAATAGATAAATAGATAAATGGATAAATGGATAAATGGATAAATAGATAAATGGATAAATAGATAAATGGATAAATGGATGAATGGATAAATGGATAAATGGATAAATAGATAAATGGATAAATGGATAAATGGATAAATGGATAAATAGATAAATGGATAAATGGATAAATGGATAAATGGATAAATGGATAAATGGATAAATAGATAAATGGATAAATAGATAAATGGATAAATGGATAAATGGATAAATGGATAAATGGATAAATAGATAAATGAATAAATGGATAAATGGATAAATGGATAAATGGATAAATAGATAAATGGATAAATGGATAAATGGATAAATGGATAAATGGATAAATGGATAAATAGATAAATGGATAAATAGATAAATGGATAAATGGATAAATGGATAAATGGATAAATGGATAAATAGATAAATGAATAAATGGATAAATGGATAAATGGATAAATGGATAAATAGATAAATGGATAAATGGATAAATGGATAAATGGATAAATGGATAAATGGATAAATGGATAAATAGATAAATAGATAAATGGATAAATAGATAAATGGATAAATAGATAAATGGATAAATAGATAAATGGATAAATGGATAAATGGATAAATGGATAAATGGATTAATAAATAAATGGATAAATGGATAAATGGATAAATAAATAAATGGATAAATGGATAAATGGGTAAATAAATAAATAGATAAATGGATAAATAGATAAATGGATAAATGGATAAATGGATAAATAGATAAATGGATAAATGTATAAATGGATAAATGGATAAATGGATAAATAGATAAATGGATAAATGTATAAATGGATAAATGGATAAATGGATAAATAGATAAATGGATAAATGGATAAATGGATAAATGGATAAATGGATAAATGGATAAATGGATAAATAGATAAATGGATAAATGGATAAATGGATAAATGGATAAATGGATAATTGGATAAATGGATAAATGGATAAATGGATTAATGGATAAATGGATAAATGGATAAATGGATAAATGGATAAATGGATAAATGGATAAATGGATAAATGGATAAATGGATAAATGGATAAAAGGATAAATGGATAAATGAATAAATGGATTAATAGATAAATGGATAAATGGATAAATGGATAAATGGATAAATGGATAAATGTATAAATGGATAAATGGATAAATGGATAAATGGATAAATGGATAAATGGATAAATGGATAAATGTATAAATGGATAAATGGATAAATGGATTAATAGATAAATGGATAAATGGATAAATGGATAAATGGATAAATGTATAAATGGATAAATGGATAAATGGATTAATAGATAATAATAATAATAATTTATTCACCAGAAAGAATTATACAAAAATAATATAATGGTTTGTCAATGTTAGGTATCACAAAAAAGCATATATATATATCAAAAAATACTAAAAGGATTGATTCACAAATAGCAAAATACATAAAACAAATCAAAAAAGTATACAACAAATTAGTAAAACATAGTATTGTCAAAAGGTAAATTAAAATTACAAACGAAATTACAAGACGAAATAATTTTCAATAATAAATTAAAAATTAATTAAAAAGTAGTACAATTGAAATACTCGTCAAGGGAATAAAAACATTTATTAGTAAGGGTGACCATAATTTTCTTTTTAAAAGCTAGTGTGTTGTCGATCTGTTTAATACTATCTGGTAAGTGGTTGTATATTTTTATAGGCATAAAAGAGACATTATTATGGTAAAGACTTAATCTATGTTTGGGTAGGTATATGTTATTTTTTTGTCTCGTATTGTAACAGTTGACCAGTTGATAGGTGAATACAAATAAAGATAAATTTTTCTTCACAAAAACTACTGAACAAAATATAAAAATACAGGGTAATGGTAAAATGTACAAGTTTTGAAATAGTTCTCTGCAAGACACAGTGACATTTTTACCTGTTATGGCTCTAAAAATCATCTTTTGTGCTCTAAAAATTTTTATAGTATGGGACGAATTACCCCAACATATAATGCAATATGAGAGAATTGAATAAACTTGAGCATAATAATATTTCATTAATACATCCAAACTAACATGATTGTGTTTAAGTCGTCTGAGAACGAAACAAGCTGTATGGAGTTTAGTGACCAAATAGTTGCAGTGTGTGGTCCAACTGAGATTGTACTCAAGATGCAACCCAAGTATTTTTGTGCAATGAGTCGGTTCAATTTGACAGTTGTCAATATGACAGGATATATCAGAGGTGTTACCCCGTAGCATAAAATGAATCATTTGAGTTTTTGAACCATTTAAAACTACTCCATTAGATGTGCACCACTCACTCATTTTATTAATATTAGTTTGTAGTTTTATATTTAACTCGTGTAATGAAGATGCATTAACAGTAATGGACGTGTCATCCGCAAACAAACACACTTCAGCATCTTTGAAAATGGATGGAAGGTCGTTAATAAATAAAAGAAAGAGAAAAGGTCCAAGGATACTTCCCTGGGGAACTCCAGAAGATATGCATCGTTGATTTGAATAGACTCTTTCACCGTTTATTTGTAAATTAACTAATTGACACCTGTCTCTTAAATAAGATTCTATTAAATTTAGTGTACATCCACGTATTCCATATGTAGACAATTTTTCCAATAACAGATTATGATTAATGGTGTCAAAGGCTTTGGAAAGATCGAAAAATACAGAAGCCGTATGTAATTTTTTATCAAGACGCTCAAGGATGTTGCATAAACTAAAATATAACGCATGTTGGGTCGATTTCTCCTTAACGAAACCGAACTGACAGGGATTTAGAATATTATGTTGAAAAATAAAATTACTCAATCTATTAAATATTAGTTTTTCAAAAATTTTTGAGAAAGCAGACAAGAGAGAAATCGGCCTATAATTTTCAATATTATTTCTAGTTCCCTTCTTGTAAACGGGTATGACTTTAGATGTTTTAAGTTCATTTGGAAATATTCCACTTTTAAATGATTCATTTATTAAATAAGTCAGAGGTACTACTAAAAACTTAGACACAAATAACAAAAGAGAACAAGGAATATCATCAATGCCAGAAGAATGTTTATTGGAAATGTCACATATTGTGTTAAAAACTTCATTTTCATTAACTGGTTTTAAAAATAAACTTGCAGAAATGTACTGTAAATTATCTTTATTTAGAATAGGTTTAGAAGGTAAAGTAGAAAGTAGGGAGGACACAGAGTCAATAAAATAATTATTAAACGTGTTAGGAAGTTCAGACTGATTTAGTTCACTATTGTTGTGAACCATACCAGCCGGGAGAGATTTATTAGTATTGGCAGTTGTTTCGCGTTTTATCATCGACCAGGCAGCTTTTGTTAAATTTTTTGATGATTTTAAAAAATCATCATTATTTTTTCTTTTCAATTCGCGAATTATTTTATTGTACTCTTTCTTTTTTTGTTTATAAAAATCCAGAATATTTGGTTCTTGTGTATTACTGTATAATTCATACAGCAAGTTTAGTTGCTCAGAAAGTACTTTTAAGTCAGATGAATACCATTTTAGTTTTTCAACACATGTTGGATTTGACCGTTTAACAAGTGGAAACGCAATAGAGAAATAGTAATTAATTATGTCAAAGAAATATTTACTCTTATCACAAAAGTTACTGTTAACATACATATTATGCCAGTTTTCATTACTTAATAAATAAGCAAAATAGTTTTTATTTGTACTGTTAAATACCCTAGTATAAGAATGTCGCTGACTATTATTTTTTAAAATGTAAGTTTTAATTTCCCATACTTGCGCGGAATGATCAGACAAACAAGGGTTCATGATTTGGAACGAAAAATTTTCAAAGTTCATATTGGTAAATAAATTGTCAATGCGTCTTCCAGAGATACTATTCAACAATGGGAAACCAGGACCCGGGGTTAAACCATAGGAAGCCATTAGATCACATAATGCGCCTGATTCAGAAGGACAGGCAAAATCCAAGTTAAAGTCACCGCAAACAACAATGGAATGGTGATATGTAATAAAATTATTAAAAAAATTATTTAATTCACGAAGAAAATAAGTTACATCGCTACCAGGAGATCGATATAAAGTAACAATTAAAAATTTGTGATTATTGAAAATTATTTCATTGCATGTATATTCAAAGTTTTTATCACTGCCTAGCACATTATTAAAAGATAGATTACAATATTGTATAGATTTCAAGGCATAAATAGCAACACCACCACATTCAAATTCAGATCGGCAGTAAGAGGAAATAAGGTTGTAAGAGTGTAGTGCAATAAGATCAATTTTGTCAGATGTAAGGTGATGTTCAGTTAGACAAACCAATTCTGGATATTTGTTATTTTCAAGAAACACACTCAGTTCGTTCACCTTATTATTTAAACTACGTATGTTGTAATGTACAATTCTTAAGGGCATTATTTCGGTTCGATTCTCTGAGTAGGTTTCTGAAAATTTATAAATTTTTTTACAGCTACGTTTTCTGGCCATAATTCAGGATTTATTAATTCATTATATAGATTTTTTAAAACGGATATTTTAAAAGAAGTATACTGACCAGATTTGACCGAAAGTTGGGTGATTTCAAATGTTTCATTGGGGAACAAATCCCGTAAATAAGATTTTAAGTCGTCAGCCGTTACTGCCAAGGATAGTCTGGAGACATGAATGACAGTTTTTCTGGGGATAGCAGAGATCGTACACTTATCACTACATTTTTTAGTGCCAACAATGGGTGTACTATTACGCCTGTTGACAGGTCTTGGCTTTGGTTGTGTCTGTGTGGCAGGTGCTGACCTTGTCGAAGTCTCTGAAGTTGGCGGAGTTGTCTTTGCTTGTTGAGCATATGTATTGGAACTCGTGCACAGGTTGGTAGAGGCATCTGTCGCCGAGATGATTTGTTTATCAGGTTTGGAACCCATTTGAGTCTTGTCAGGTAATAATTTTGGAGAAGAGATGGCATTACTGTCTTCATTTTTTGATTTGGAAACATGAGAATTCGATGGTTTCTGCAAGTCATCTGATTTACTGGAAGCAGCGAGTTTTTCACATTTGTTTACAGATTTTAATTTATTAAAATCAGTTGAAAGTGTGTTCACAGTGATTGTGAGGAAGTCCATTTGTTTTAGTAGTTTCGCGATAAATGGAGCTTGAGTTTTTAAACCGTCCAAATTGGAAATTAGAACACCAGTGTCATCGTACAAGACACACTCACATTTATCACATACCCATTTAAAGTTTTTACTGTTAGTAAAAGTATTGTACTCACGTCTACTTATTTTTGCGCATCCCAAATGGAAATTTGATGCACATAAACCACTACATTTTATTTTAGAATTGTCTTTATTGTCAATTTTATTAAAATTGCAGAGCGAGCCTGCACCACACACTTCGTTAGGCGCCATGTACATGAGAGTTTTTAAATGGATAAATAGATAAATGGATAAATAGATAAATGGATAAATAGATAAATAGATAAATGGGTAAATGGATTAATAGATAAATAGATAAATGGATAAATAGATAAATGGGTAAATGGATTAATAGATAAATAGATAAATGGATAAATAGATAAATAGATAAATGGGTAAATGGATAAATAGATAAATAGATAAATGGATAAATAGATAAATAGATAAATGGGTAAATGGATAAATAGATAAATAGATAAATGGATAAATAGATAAATAGATAAATGGGTAAATGGATAAATAGATAAATAGATAAATAGATAAATAGATAAATGGGTAAATAGATAAATAGATAAATAGATAAATAGATAAATAGATAAATAGATAAATAGATAAATAGATAAATAGATAAATAGATAAATAGATAAATAGATAAATAGATAAATAGATAAATAGTTAAATAGATAAATAGATAAATAGATAAATAGATAAATAGATAAATAGATAAATAGATAAATAGATAAATAGATAAATAGATAAATAGATAAATAGATAAATAGATAAATAGATAAATAGATAAACAGATAAATAGATAAATAGATAAATAGATAAATAGATAAATAGATAAATAGATAAATAGATAAATAGATAAATAGATAAATAGATAAATAGATAAATAGATAAATAGATAAATAGATAAATAGATAAATAGATAAATAGATAAATAGATAAATAGATAAATAGATAAATAGATAAATAGATAAATAGATAAATAGATAAATAGATAAATAGATAAATAGATAAATAGATAAATAGATAAATAGATAAATAGATAAATAGATAAATAGATAAATAGATAAATAGATAAATAGATAAATAGATAAATAGATAAATAGATAAATAGATAAATAGATAAATAGATAAATAGATAAATAGATAAATAGATAAATAGATAAATAGATAAATAGATAAATAGATAAATAGATAAATAGATAAATAGATAAATAGATAAATAGATAAATAGATAAATAGATAAATAGATAAATAGATAAATAGATAAATAGATAAATAGATAAATAGATAAATAGATAAATAGATAAATAGATAAATAGATAAATAGATAAATAGATAAATAGATAAATAGATAAATAGATAAATAGATAAATAGATAAATAGATAAATAGATAAATAGATAAATAGATAAATAGATAAATAGATAAATAGATAAATAGATAAATAGATAAATAGATAAATAGATAAATAGATAAATAGATAAATAGATAAATAGATAAATAGATAAATAGATAAATAGATAAATAGATAAATAGATAAATAGATAAATAGATAAATAGATAAATAGATAAATAGATAAATAGATAAATAGATAAATAGATAAATAGATAAATAGATAAATAGATAAATAGATAAATAGATAAATAGATAAATAGATAAATAGATAAATAGATAAATAGATAAATAGATAAATAGATAAATAGATAAATAGATAAATAGATAAATAGATAAATAGATAAATAGATAAATAGATAAATAGATAAATAGATAAATAGATAAATAGATAAATAGATAAATAGATAAATAGATAAATAGATAAATAGATAAATAGATAAATAGATAAATAGATAAATAGATAAATAGATAAATAGATAAATAGATAAATAGATAAATAGATAAATAGATAAATAGATAAATAGATAAATAGATAAATAGATAAATAGATAAATAGATAAATAGATAAATAGATAAATAGATAAATAGATAAATAGATAAATAGATAAATAGATAAATAGATAAATAGATAAATAGATAAATAGATAAATAGATAAATAGATAAATAGATAAATAGATAAATAGATAAATAGATAAATAGATAAATAGATAAATAGATAAATAGATAAATAGATAAATAGATAAATAGATAAATAGATAAATAGATAAATAGATAAATAGATAAATAGATAAATAGATAAATAGATAAATAGATAAATAGATAAATAGATAAATAGATAAATAGATAAATAGATAAATAGATAAATAGATAAATAGATAAATAGATAAATAGATAAATAGATAAATAGATAAATAGATAAATAGATAAATAGATAAATAGATAAATAGATAAATAGATAAATAGATAAATAGATAAATAGATAAATAGATAAATAGATAAATAGATAAATAGATAAATAGATAAATAGATAAATAGATAAATAGATAAATAGATAAATAGATAAATAGATAAATAGATAAATAGATAAATAGATAAATAGATAAATAGATAAATAGATAAATAGATAAATAGATAAATAGATAAATAGATAAATAGATAAATAGATAAATAGATAAATAGATAAATAGATAAATAGATAAATAGATAAATAGATAAATAGATAAATAGATAAATAGATAAATAGATAAATAGATAAATAGATAAATAGATAAATAGATAAATAGATAAATAGATAAATAGATAAATAGATAAATAGATAAATAGATAAATAGATAAATAGATAAATAGATAAATAGATAAATAGATAAATAGATAAATAGATAAATAGATAAATAGATAAATAGATAAATAGATAAATAGATAAATAGATAAATAGATAAATAGATAAATAGATAAATAGATAAATAGATAAATAGATAAATAGATAAATAGATAAATAGATAAATAGATAAATAGATAAATAGATAAATAGATAAATAGATAAATAGATAAATAGATAAATAGATAAATAGATAAATAGATAAATAGATAAATAGATAAATAGATAAATAGATAAATAGATAAATAGATAAATAGATAAATAGATAAATAGATAAATAGATAAATAGATAAATAGATAAATAGATAAATAGATAAATAGATAAATAGATAAATAGATAAATAGATAAATAGATAAATAGATAAATAGATAAATAGATAAATAGATAAATAGATAAATAGATAAATAGATAAATAGATAAATAGATAAATAGATAAATAGATAAATAGATAAATAGATAAATAGATAAATAGATAAATAGATAAATAGATAAATAGATAAATAGATAAATAGATAAATAGATAAATAGATAAATAGATAAATAGATAAATAGATAAATAGATAAATAGATAAATAGATAAATAGATAAATAGATAAATAGATAAATAGATAAATAGATAAATAGATAAATAGATAAATAGATAAATAGATAAATAGATAAATAGATAAATAGATAAATAGATAAATAGATAAATAGATAAATAGATAAATAGATAAATAGATAAATAGATAAATAGATAAATAGATAAATAGATAAATAGATAAATAGATAAATAGATAAATAGATAAATAGATAAATAGATAAATAGATAAATAGATAAATAGATAAATAGATAAATAGATAAATAGATAAATAGATAAATAGATAAATAGATAAATAGATAAATAGATAAATAGATAAATAGATAAATAGATAAATAGATAAATAGATAAATAGATAAATAGATAAATAGATAAATAGATAAATAGATAAATAGATAAATAGATAAATAGATAAATAGATAAATAGATAAATAGATAAATAGATAAATAGATAAATAGATAAATAGATAAATAGATAAATAGATAAATAGATAAATAGATAAATAGATAAATAGATAAATAGATAAATAGATAAATAGATAAATAGATAAATAGATAAATAGATAAATAGATAAATAGATAAATAGATAAATAGATAAATAGATAAATAGATAAATAGATAAATAGATAAATAGATAAATAGATAAATAGATAAATAGATAAATAGATAAATAGATAAATAGATAAATAGATAAATAGATAAATAGATAAATAGATAAATAGATAAATAGATAAATAGATAAATAGATAAATAGATAAATAGATAAATAGATAAATAGATAAATAGATAAATAGATAAATAGATAAATAGATAAATAGATAAATAGATAAATAGATAAATAGATAAATAGATAAATAGATAAATAGATAAATAGATAAATAGATAAATAGATAAATAGATAAATAGATAAATAGATAAATAGATAAATAGATAAATAGATAAATAGATAAATAGATAAATAGATAAATAGATAAATAGATAAATAGATAAATAGATAAATAGATAAATAGATAAATAGATAAATAGATAAATAGATAAATAGATAAATAGATAAATAGATAAATAGATAAATAGATAAATAGATAAATAGATAAATAGATAAATAGATAAATAGATAAATAGATAAATAGATAAATAGATAAATAGATAAATAGATAAATAGATAAATAGATAAATAGATAAATAGATAAATAGATAAATAGATAAATAGATAAATAGATAAATAGATAAATAGATAAATAGATAAATAGATAAATAGATAAATAGATAAATAGATAAATAGATAAATAGATAAATAGATAAATAGATAAATAGATAAATAGATAAATAGATAAATAGATAAATAGATAAATAGATAAATAGATAAATAGATAAATAGATAAATAGATAAATAGATAAATAGATAAATAGATAAATAGATAAATAGATAAATAGATAAATAGATAAATAGATAAATAGATAAATAGATAAATAGATAAATAGATAAATAGATAAATAGATAAATAGATAAATAGATAAATAGATAAATAGATAAATAGATAAATAGATAAATAGATAAATAGATAAATAGATAAATAGATAAATAGATAAATAGATAAATAGATAAATAGATAAATAGATAAATAGATAAATAGATAAATAGATAAATAGATAAATAGATAAATAGATAAATAGATAAATAGATAAATAGATAAATAGATAAATAGATAAATAGATAAATAGATAAATAGATAAATAGATAAATAGATAAATAGATAAATAGATAAATAGATAAATAGATAAATAGATAAATAGATAAATAGATAAATAGATAAATAGATAAATAGATAAATAGATAAATAGATAAATAGATAAATAGATAAATAGATAAATAGATAAATAGATAAATAGATAAATAGATAAATAGATAAATAGATAAATAGATAAATAGATAAATAGATAAATAGATAAATAGATAAATAGATAAATAGATAAATAGATAAATAGATAAATAGATAAATAGATAAATAGATAAATAGATAAATAGATAAATAGATAAATAGATAAATAGATAAATAGATAAATAGATAAATAGATAAATAGATAAATAGATAAATAGATAAATAGATAAATAGATAAATAGATAAATAGATAAATAGATAAATAGATAAATAGATAAATAGATAAATAGATAAATAGATAAATAGATAAATAGATAAATAGATAAATAGATAAATAGATAAATAGATAAATAGATAAATAGATAAATAGATAAATAGATAAATAGATAAATAGATAAATAGATAAATAGATAAATAGATAAATAGATAAATAGATAAATAGATAAATAGATAAATAGATAAATAGATAAATAGATAAATAGATAAATAGATAAATAGATAAATAGATAAATAGATAAATAGATAAATAGATAAATAGATAAATAGATAAATAGATAAATAGATAAATAGATAAATAGATAAATAGATAAATAGATAAATAGATAAATAGATAAATAGATAAATAGATAAATAGATAAATAGATAAATAGATAAATAGATAAATAGATAAATAGATAAATAGATAAATAGATAAATAGATAAATAGATAAATAGATAAATAGATAAATAGATAAATAGATAAATAGATAAATAGATAAATAGATAAATAGATAAATAGATAAATAGATAAATAGATAAATAGATAAATAGATAAATAGATAAATAGATAAATAGATAAATAGATAAATAGATAAATAGATAAATAGATAAATAGATAAATAGATAAATAGATAAATAGATAAATAGATAAATAGATAAATAGATAAATAGATAAATAGATAAATAGATAAATAGATAAATAGATAAATAGATAAATAGATAAATAGATAAATAGATAAATAGATAAATAGATAAATAGATAAATAGATAAATAGATAAATAGATAAATAGATAAATAGATAAATAGATAAATAGATAAATAGATAAATAGATAAATAGATAAATAGATAAATAGATAAATAGATAAATAGATAAATAGATAAATAGATAAATAGATAAATAGATAAATAGATAAATAGATAAATAGATAAATAGATAAATAGATAAATAGATAAATAGATAAATAGATAAATAGATAAATAGATAAATAGATAAATAGATAAATAGATAAATAGATAAATAGATAAATAGATAAATAGATAAATAGATAAATAGATAAATAGATAAATAGATAAATAGATAAATAGATAAATAGATAAATAGATAAATAGATAAATAGATAAATAGATAAATAGATAAATAGATAAATAGATAAATAGATAAATAGATAAATAGATAAATAGATAAATAGATAAATAGATAAATAGATAAATAGATAAATAGATAAATAGATAAATAGATAAATAGATAAATAGATAAATAGATAAATAGATAAATAGATAAATAGATAAATAGATAAATAGATAAATAGATAAATAGATAAATAGATAAATAGATAAATAGATAAATAGATAAATAGATAAATAGATAAATAGATAAATAGATAAATAGATAAATAGATAAATAGATAAATAGATAAATAGATAAATAGATAAATAGATAAATAGATAAATAGATAAATAGATAAATAGATAAATAGATAAATAGATAAATAGATAAATAGATAAATAGATAAATAGATAAATAGATAAATAGATAAATGGATAAATAGATAAATGGATAAATAGATAAATAGATAAATAGATAAATGGATAAATGGATAAATGGATAAATAGATAAATAGATAAATAGATAAATGGATAAATGGATAAATGGATAAATAGATAAATGGATAAATAGATAAATAGATAAATGGATAAATGGATAAATGGATAAATAGATAAATGGATAAATGGATAAATAGATAAATAGATAAATGGATAAATGGATAAATGGATAAATGGATAAATAGATAAATAGATAAATGGATAAATGGATAAATGGATAAATAGATAAATGGATAAATGGATAAATGGATAAATGGATAAATAGATAAATAGATAAATGGATAAATGGATAAATGGATAAATAGATAAATGGATAAATAGATAAATGGATAAATGGATAAATGGATAAATGGATAAATGGATAAATAGATAAATGGATAAATGGATAAATGGATAAATGGATAAATGGATAAATGGATAAATGGATAAATGGATAAATGGATAAATGGATAAATGGATAAATGGATAAATGGATAAATGGATAAATAGATAAATGGATAAATAGATAAATGGATAAATGGATAAATGGATAAATGGATAAATGGATAAATGGATAAATGGATAAATAGATAAATGAATAAATGGATAAATGGATAAATGGATAAATGGATAAATGGATAAATAGATAAATGGATAAATGGATAAATGGATAAATGGATAAATGGATAAATGGATAAATGGATTAATAGATAAATAGATAAATGGATAAATAGATAAATGGATAAATAGATAAATGGATAAATAGATAAATGGATAAATGGATAAATGGATAAATGGATAAATGGATAAATGGATAAATAAATAAATGGATAAATGGATAAATGGATAAATGGATAAATAAATAAATGGATAAATGGATAAATGGATAAATAAATAAATAGATAAATGGATAAATGGATAAATGGATAAATGGATAAATAAATAAATAGATAGATGGATAAATAGATAAATAGATAAATGGATAAATAGATAAATAGATAAATAGATAAATAGATAGATGGATAAATGGATAATGGATAAATGGATAAATAGATAAATGGATAAATAGATAGATGGATAAATGGATAATGGATAAATGGATAAATAGATAAATGGATAAATAGATAGATGGATAAATGGATAATGGATAAATGGATAAATAGATAAATGGATAAATAGATAGATAGATAAATGGATAATGGATAAATGGATAAATGGATAAATAAATAAATGGATAAATGGATAAATGGATAAATAGATAAATGGATAAATGGATAAATGTATAAATGGATAAATGGATAAATGGATAAATGGATAAATGGATAAATGGATAAATGGATAAATAGATAAATGGATAAATGTATAAATGGATAAATGGATAAATGGATAAATAGATAAATGGATAAATGTATAAATGGATAAATGGATAAATGGATAAATAGATAAATGGATAAATGGATAAATGGATAAATGGATAAATGGATAAATGGATAAATGGATAAATAGATAAATGGATAAATGGATAAATGGATAAATGGATAAATGGATAAATGGATAAATGGATAATTGGATAAATGGATAAATGGATAAATGGATAAATGGATAAATGGATAAATGGATAAATGGATAAATGGATAAATGGATAAATGGATAAATGGATAAATGGATAAATGGATAAATGGATAAATGTATAAATGGATAAATGGATAAATGGATTAATAGATAAATGGATAAATGGATAAATGGATAAATGGATAAATGGATAAATGGATAAATGTATAAATGTATAATTGGATAAATGGATAAATGGATAAATGGATAAATGGATAAATGGATAAATGGATAAATGGATAAATGTATAAATGGATAAATGGATAAATGGATTAATAGATAAATGGATAAATGGATAAATGGATAAATGTATAAATGGATAAATGGATAAATGGATAAATGGATTAATAGATAAATGGATAAATAGATAAATGGATAAATAGATAAATAGATAAATGGGTAAATGGATTAATAGATAAATAGATAAATGGATAAATAGATAAATGGGTAAATGGATTAATAGATAAATAGATAAATGGATAAATAGATAAATAGATAAATGGGTAAATGGATAAATAGATAAATAGATAAATGGATAAATAGATAAATAGATAAATGGGTAAATGGATAAATAGATAAATAGATAAATGGATAAATAGTTAAATAGATAAATGGGTAAATGGATAAATAGATAAATAGATAAATGGATAAATAGATAAATAGATAAATGGGTAAATGGATAAATAGATAAATAGATAAATGGATAAATAGATAAATAGATAAATGGGTAAATGGATAAATAGATAAATAGATAAATAGATAAATAGATAAATGGGTAAATGGATAAATAGACAAATAGATAAATAGATAAATAGATAAATAGATAAATGGGTAAATGGGTAAATAGATAAATAGATAAATAGATAAATGGGTAAATGGGTAAATAGATAAATGGGTAAATGGGTAAATAGATAAATGGATAAATGGGTAAATAGATAAATAGATAAATGGGTAAATGGATAAATGGATAAATGGGTAAATGGATAAATGGACAAATGGACAAATGGATAAATGGATAAATGGATAAATGGATAAATGGGTAAATGGATAAATGGATAAATGGATAAATAGGTAAATAGATAAATGGATAAATGGACTGTTGCTTCCCATTTCAACTGGCAATAATGGTTGTGGTATCAATAGAAAGATAAAAATTCTTCATAGCAAATGTAAATTACGTAATATTTTAGTCCCGAAATATAATTATACGAGTATTGTGAAGCTAAGTATACAAGGCCAGTAACAGCTAGTTGGAGTGCATACTCGGCATTCGTGTTGAAGAATTGTGGCATACGGATATTTGGTGATACTGAGGTGTGAGTTGAGTGTTATTGCATAGCTGGCTGCATTATGAAATTTAATTTTTTTCATAATTTTCAACTTAATATCCATTGAGTATGAAGTATAAAATATAATCAAATCGTATAGAGAACAAAATATTCTTTAATATTTATATTAACATTAAATTTGAAAAAATGGTATTTAACAACGTTTTTTCAAGAAAAGCTGATAAATTTTCAATCTAGGGTACTTCTGGTCGACCAATTATGACCAAAATCTTCATATAATTGAATAGGAAAAATTATAATTTCTGAAAAGGTGGTTTTGAAGTGATGGAAGCCTTAAGAATCGTCACACACATACACACACACACACACACACACACACACACACACACACACACACATATATATATATATATATATATATATATATATATATATATATATGCATACATACATACATACATATTGTCACGCTGGCAGATAACTTAGTACAAAATTAACTCAACTCTAATGAATAACGAATATAGCAAAGTCACACGAGGAGATAAGTCAATATTCGCGGGATTACGTTTAGTAACTCATATCAAATACCCATATAAAGTACGCCTACAACTCATGTTCACCTAATACCAAAAACCATAGAAACCATTGATTATCAAAGTATTGAGGTTGATTAAAAGGCTTGTGGTTTTACTCCCACAACGGCCTTCGCTAGAACGGCCAACGACCGCATTATTATATTTATATTTATTTTTATGTTTACATTCCTAAATCACTATCCCTAAAAATATTGTTGTATTTATTTATTTATTATTATATTCCGCCTACGTGACACAACCCTTAGAAAGATATCACTGCCACTAGCGTTCTGCCTTATCTGTCTTATCTACGGAAGCCACAGATGTGCAAAGTCCAAAGTCTAGGAATATTTTTTACGTGATTATCACGAAGCCACACTAACCATCATCCTGTCAGTCATCTGCTAGTAGGATGAAGCTGGGATGCTTACACGTGGAGTCCAAATAAGAAGATAACCACAGTATGCACATTCATCCGGTTCTCATCCTGTTTGCGGCCGAGTTATTCCCAGAATAATGGGATGGTGTTGTCAATAGTTGATAAGAATGAGTATATAAGACACTACCCAAAACCCATAGGGAATTAATCAGTTAATAGACTTCTCCGTCAACTGACAAGTCAGTAAGCCCTCAGCTCTTCGTGCAAAGTGCTAGTGTCCTGAACAATCTTGGCTCCGCCCGTTGTGTTTCCTGAAATGTAAGTTTATTTCATACTTGTAATATTCACCGTAGTTATGTAGATATATTTTGTACAGCATGTAATATGTGATATAGTTAATAAGTAATATCAGTCAATATATCAGCCTTAAGCTAAACAGCTCATTGCTTTTATTTCAATTATGCCTCTATCAAACCTTATTCGCAGCCTTAAGTCACGTGCGAGTTGCTCTATGAACTAGTAAGTATAAGATATGTTTATTTCATGAAGTATATTAAGCGAGTAAATTACTACGCCCTTACGTAAACGTGACATTTGGTGGAGATGCCGGGTAGAGGCTGAAATAAATTCAATGTTTTTTGGAATTTTTTTTTCTTGTCTGTTCTTTTTCAATATGCATGCAATTCATTAGCATGAGAACATAGCATAATGACATGCCACATAAATATGAATTACGATTAACCGCTTCACGACGAACTGAACCAAATTTAAATCAGAATGCTATGCCTGTAAGCCGCTCACCCCCGTTACAAGACACAAATACCACCGCAAATCCGCAATCACCCTCGACACCCGATATATTTCCGGACGCGAGCACACCTTAGACCGTAGTACGCGTAGATACACCAAGAATACCTTCTCCGGTAACAGTTACAATTGCCAAACCTACCATAGGTACGATCACCGCCGAACAAGCAGTTGAAAAAATTCCACCTAAATTACGGGAACCAGAACGTTTTGACCCGCAATCACGGTTGTCAGCAACCGATTTCTTACGTTGATTTGAAGAATCAGCAGACGCTCACAATTGGTCAATCCGCGAAAAACTAAAATATTTTAAATTATATTTGGATGGACGGGCAGCCGTTTGGTATCGAGGCTTTGCAGCCAGAAATAAAACCGCGACGTGGGACAAATTAGTTAAAGAATTCAGAAAGGATTTTTTTCCGGTCGGATACGAGCGTACAATGCAAGATTTGTGGCGAACCCGAATTCAGGAAGAAAATGAAGACCCGCTTACATATTTTTATGCAATGCTTGATATTTCGGATGCATTAACGGAAACGTTAACTGAGTATCAAATAAAAAATACAATCGAGGCCGGAGTTCTACCAGAAATTCAGGAAAAATTAGCATTACAAGAAATAGATTCACTGGCTGAATTAAAAACAGCCATAGACAAAATTTGCGAAACCGAATCTAGAGTCCAAGCAACACGACTTGGAACGTCGTTTAGCCCGCATGCAATTAAATATGACCAATATTATGCGAGAAAAAATGCAGAGAAATCAACCCCGGGGTCAATTTCAAAATAATTCACGCTTTCAAAATAATCAGCGCTTCCAAAATAGTCCGCGCTTTCAAAACAACCCGCGGTTCCAAAACAATTCGCGCTTCCAAAATAACCAACGTTTCCAAAACACCCCGCGTCCCTCTCAGCGACAACGCGAGGAAACAAGACCGCCGCGTTATAACCAAACCAGAGGCGTCCCTGAACGTAATCTTAACAGGTGCTTCGAATCACGCCCTACGCGTATAGCCGACGGTAAAATTATTTCCCATCATTGTAACCGCCCCGGACATTTTAAAAGAGATTGTCCCGATTAACGACGTGGAGGACATAATAACCCCAATCAGGGAAATGGTGCCTCACGACGCTAGAGGAGGCCCGTAGCGTCGTGTACAAATCGGAATTAGGAGGGCCTAATGAAAAAATTCATCTGCAAATACTAACAGTGACAGGTCGGTTGGGCAACCAACCCATTACCGCCATTGTAGATACCGGGTCCATGTACAACGTTGTTAATGCAAATTTTGCTCGAAACTGCTATCAGACCAAGGTAAAGATGTTACGTGCCGCCGGCGGCCATCTCATTCCTGTGCTGGGGAGTACAACCCTATTAATCACAACGGGAACGTGGACCACAAAATTAGCCACTCTTGTGGTAGCAAACTTGTCCTGTGACGTCTTTCTGGGCATACAATTTTTAAATAAAAATAAAGCAATCATTAACTCTGCCAAAAAATTCATAACTTGCGGCACATACGATAAATTACCAATTCGAGAATATCTTAAAGATACGCCACTGGAACATAGTGCGCACATATCTGTCCCATCACCAGATACAAATAATCCATGTGACGCGTTTCCGGAACTTCCGCGTTTCTATGAACTACCACAAATCAGACAGAAAAACTTATACTCAGAGATGACGTGATAATTCCCGCGGAAGCCGATGTTATTTGTTATCTCACCGAACCGAACGCGAATGCAACAAAATTTCATATCACGGACATCACGTTGCGGTTCGATGCAAAACAAAAAGTAGGCGTAGAATTTTTTTTATTCGACCTCATGAATCCGAATTTTGCACCTGGACGGTACACATTAAAAATATAAGTAAACTAGCCCCCGTAAAATTATTTAAGCATACAGCCTTAGCATACATTAACAGTAGTTATAAGCATGTAAATACTAATATTTGTTGTTTGGAAGAGATAACTGAGGAATCCATGGTTCACAATATTAATCCAGAATTGACCGATAAACAAAAAGACGAGTTAATGAAATTAATTGACGAATTTAGTGATGTTTTTGCGTGGAATTCAAAACAAATCGGGTTAACAGATATTGTAGAGCATGAAATCCCTACAGGAGATGCGGCACCTGTTCATTTGAAACCATACCGTGTCTCGCACAAAGAGCGAGAAATAATACAAGAGCAGGTACAAGAGATGTTAGCAGATAACATCATACGTCGTTCCACCAGTGCCTGGTCTTCGCCTGTAGTACTGGTGAAAAAGAAGGATGGCTCTTGGCGTTTCTGTGTTGATTATCGAAAAATTAATGCTATTACAAAACCAGATGTTTACCCACTACCTATAATTGAGGACATTTTAAGCTACCTCGGTAACTCAAAATACTTTACTATACAGTGTCCCACACTCTATGTTCAGTGTGGCGGAGATAGCCAATGTTATTTTTATGGACGTTTTCTGTACCATGTTGCCAATTTTTCAATGTAATGTAATATTGAAACATTCATAAATTTTCATTGCTATACCAAAATTAGTTAACACTGTACAATTTAAGTTTTATGAGGGTCTGTTATTTACCCAAGGGCTTATTGTATTCACCATTCCCCGAAATTTGTTTTATATTATTTACTTTAAATTGACTACAGTTTATATGTTAATTAGTTTAATTTACGCTTGTTATATTTTTATACCTTACTTATGTTCTGTGTTTGTATTATTTTATATTTTTTGTAAATTATCAAACTGGCCAGTTTATTATTTTTTTTTCTTTTCACCCACCTGAAGCTATTTGTACCTGTAATAAGTAATATTTCAATACAATATTTTAAAACCGCTCGGCATACTAATCTTGATCAAATGTATTAGAAATTAGAATATTAAAATATTATAAATTCAAATTGGAGATTATAAAGAAAGAATAAAGACTTATGAATTATGTAAAATATATGCAGTATTTCTATAAAGTCTAATATTAGTAAATTATCAAATAAGAAGATATAAATTAGATAAAAAAAATAATGCTTGATAATTAAAACTGACCAGTTTATTATTTATTTATTTTTTCTTATCGCCCACCTGTTTAGATACACTGAAAGTACACCAGTCATAAATACATTCAATGAAGTACCCAGAATATTTCATCTCTTTTTGGGCATCTATTTTGCTCTTTCTATCTTGTAGAATTACAACAAGTAAATATAGCAACATGGTACTCCATAAGACCCTACACTGAACATAGAGTGTGGGACACTGTATAGTTTAAATTTATTTAGTGGTTATTGGCAGGTATAGAATGATTTTAGATTAGTGAAAGCAATAATACTGTTATACTTTTTGCCTTCGCTTAGTATCCTATTGTTGGGCGAAAAATACAGGTATATTACACAGGAGCGTATTGCGAATAATTTCAATAATACACTTCATATAGGTACATTATTTATTTAATTAATTTACTACAATACCATCATCATCATTATCACTATCAGAATTACTATCACCTAAATTAATAATAAAATTATTATAAATATTACTTATGTCTATGTACTTATTTTATATTTCTATTACATGCTCTATGCTCTTAAACCAACCATTTGATACATTTATAGTTTCATTTTTAATAATATCAATTATTTGCGGACAAATTGTTGGTGAGGTATTATTTCGCCTAATATTAGATTTAAGTTATCCCCACATTAATTCTATTGGATTAAATATACAATTGTATGGAGAAACGAAACACAGTATGACCATATTTTTCCGCGATTTGATCACAAACATAATTTTTTACTATAGGCTTAATCTTAATTAATTCTAACAATTGTTTTTTTGTATAATTTTCTTCACAATAAATGTCCATGGAATGTAAATATTCAAAGAGCTCTACTTTTGTCGATGATTGGCTAGGCAATTTACTTAGCAAGCGAAAATGGTAACTTGCATTGTCCATCACTATCACACTCTTGGAAGGTAAATTGGGAATAAGCGAATTTTCAAACCACTGTTCGAACACATTTGCGCACATATTTTCATGGTAGTCCACATTACACTCACTGATATTTTTTGCTGAGAGAAATAGCGCGTTTTTGATCCAACCCTCATTCCAACCGGCATGGAGTATTATTATTCTTTTTTCTCGGGAAACTGGTACATCTAAGACACATTGTTGGCTGACCAAATATATTATTGGTCTTTTTCCAATCAAAATTTTTTAATACTACGTAAGTATTCAAATCTCCACTTACGTATTCTTGGGCACTCCATGATTGTTTGTCGTTTGTCAAGTTTTTTATACGTGAATCCATTTTCTCGTAACACTTTATATAGCGTTGACAAAGAACACAAAACCGAATTGTCATTTGTTAGTCTTTGGTGCAAAGTTCTTAATGACGGAACAAAATTTTCCTCGTACATTTTGTAAATTATTCTTCGATTTACATCAACTTCAAAACTGTTTATATTTTTTATGGTACCTGCATCTTTTCTTTTTTTGCGGCCGAATATTTCACTTTTTACTATTTTATGCACTGTACTGATGGGAATATTAGTTAAATGTACAGTGCGAGTAAATGCCCCATCATTATTTTCACTTTTAAGAACATTATACACATTTAGAATAATTTTTTTTGCGTCATCAGATAGATGATTTCGTTTATTGCAGGAACCCACAACATCAATAACGCAATCACTATCATCACTCCACATTTTACATAAAATTGGTGAATATGCATACAAACAAGTTGTAGGAATATACCAGACTAACAAGATTTCCTTCTGACATTTCTCTTTTAACTCCATCGTACAACGGGAAATTTTAATCGGCTTTACGTATTACATAATGTTCTCGTTGCTATAATGTTAAAAATTCCTAGATTGTCTTATACTTGGGAAATATCTTCAGATTTAAATTTAAATCGATAACTGACTAATTTGCCTTCGGACACTAATTTGCGTTTAACCCCAACATACCACGGGACAAAGCAATCAGCTTAACGTATTACAAAATGTTACCGTTCATGAGATTAAAGAATCCTAGATTGTCTTATATTTGGAGAATATCTTTAGATTTAAATGTATAAATCTGCATAGTTCCACCCTGTTCTCTAAAGCAATAATCTGACCGTTTTTCAATTAATTCATATGGCCCTTGCCATTTCAACAGTAATTTGTCTGTTTTCCCGACGTGTCTCTCTGGATTATATACTTTAATTTTTTGACCGATTTTGTACTCGACGTGTCTGTGTTTATCATCATATCGTATTTTATCGCATTCTTGTTTTTTAGTGATATTTAATTTAGCTTGTTCCCGAATGGCACGGATTTGTTCTTGTGTTCTAAGTACGACATCCGTTTCCACCGGCTCATACAGCTGAGCTTCGGTTGAGAATACGGGTTCGCGGCCATATAGTAATTCGAATGAAGAAATTTTGGTGCTTTCCTGTTTGGCGGAATTATAAGCGAACGTAACGTGAGGTAGATATTCGTCCCAATTATTTTGTGCTGTATTTACATACATACCTACTTAACATGTTTGCGATTGTTTTGTTAAGACGTTCGGTTAAGCCGTTCGTCTGTGGATGATAAGCCGTGGTAATTTTTTTATCTACTCCCATGATACGTGATAATTCGTTCACTACCTGAGATTGAAAAACAGTGCCGCGGTCGCTTAACAGCACACGCGGTGCGCCATGCCTACAGAGTATGTTTTCTAATATAAACGCCGACACTGGTCCTATCTTGCTGAAGGGATGGCCTGCGTTTCGGCCCAGCGGGTGGCATAGTCGACGGCAACTATTATAATTTTTGACCCATTCTTACTTCGTTTAAAAGGGCCTAATAAATCGATTCCAACACCATCGACTGGCTGACCGATTGATAAAGGCTGTAACATTCCAGCGGGTTTTGAATTTGTTATGCCTTTTCTAGCTTGGCAGTCTTGACAACCGCGGACGTACTTTTCAATATCTTTTCGCATATTTGTCCAAAAATATCGATTATTAATTTTGTTAAATGTTTTAGTAAACCTGAGGTGTCTGGCCAAGGGCTCATTGTGATTGCTGTACAGGATTTCTCCGACTAATTCCCGTGGTATCACGATGACATATTGTCCGTTCATGCGGCCATTTACTTTATACAAAATGTTATTTTTAAGCCGAAAATTTCGTGCACGTCTTTGCAATAGTGAATCACCATATTCAGGGTTGTTTATTGCTTTTATAATTTCATTTAACTCGTTATCTTGCTGCTGATATTCTTCATATTTTGAATTTTCGAGTTTGTAAGTAGGGACATAGGTAACATCTTCTTCACTTTGTTTGGAAGGTGCGTCACAAGGATAGCGCGATAAACAATCGGCATCCGAGTGAGTTTTTCCACTTCTGTGGAAAATTTCATACTGATAATCCTGTACTTTTACACTCCACCTATGGCTAGGCGCCCTACCGGATCTTTTATAGATTTCAGCCAGCGCAGCGCGTGATGGTCAATTGCAACGCGGAATTTTCGACCCCAAATAAAAGTTCTCCATTGCGTCAGCGCATACACGAAAGCTAGACATTCTTTTTCCGTTATTGAGTAATTAATTTTTGCTGCGGACAATTTTCTAGAGGCGTACGCTATGGGGTGCCAGTCATTTCCAAATTTTTGCAACAGCACTCCACCCACTCCGTATCCACATGCGTCGACTCTAATCTCTACTTCCGCACCTGGATCGAAATGTCGAAGTACTGGAGCCGATATTAAGCTTTGTTTCCGCGATTCTATTGCAGTTAGTTCTTTCTTTTCTAATTTGAATTTTGTGTCCTTTTTGGTCAGTAAATACAAAGGGCGTGCTATACGTGCAAAGTCCTTAATAAATTTTCTATAGTAATTACAAAGGCCTAAAAAACTTTGAACATCCTTCACCTTTTTCGGTAGAGGGAATTCGCGAACAGCTTTAATGTTTTATCATTCGGCGCTAAGCCTTCGATATCAACTTTAAATCCTAATAAATCAATTTCTGTTTGCAAATAGGTGCATTTGCTAGGTTTTAATGTTAATTTGGCTTCTCTAAGCCTCTCAAACACATGCCGTAACCGGTTTAAATGTTCATCGAAAGTTTTGCTAAAAACCACTACATCGTCTAAATATATCAAAACTTCTTACCAGTTTAAATCTTTAAAAACTGTGTCCGCTAAATTTTGAAAAGTCGCGGGTGCTGACGTCGAACCAAAGCTTAGTACGTTAAATTCATAATGTCCGTCGGGGGTAATAAATGCAGTTTTCTGTTTATCTGATTCCTTTGCAGGTATAGTGTTTTTAGATATAGTGAAAGCAGTAAATCATCGGTAAGTGCGGGCTAGCCCCTGCACAGCGGGTATTTATTGCATTAGAGGACAGGGTGGAACTATGCAGATTTATACATTTAAATCTAAAGATATTCTCCAAATATAAGACAATCTAGGATTCTTTAATCTCATGAACGGTAACATTTTGTAATACGTTAAGCTGATTGCTTTGTCCCGTGGAATCTGAAGACATTTCCCAAGTATAAGACAATCTAGGAATTTTTAAAATTATAGCAACGAGAACATTATGTAATATGTAAAGCCGATTAAAATTTCCCGTTGTACGATGGAGTTAAAAGAGAAATGTCAGAAGGAAATTTTGTTAGTCTGGTATATTCCTACAACTTGTTTGTATGCATATTCACCAATTTTGTGTAAAATGTCGAGTGACGATAGTGATTACGTTATTGATGTTCTGGGTTCATGCAATAAACGAAATAATCTATCTGATGACGAAAAAAATTATTCTAAATGTGTATAATGTTCTTAAAAGTGAAAATAATGATGGGGCATTTACTCGCACTGCACATTTAACTAATATTCCCATCAGTACAGTGCATAAAATAGTAAAAAGTGAAATATTCGGCCGCAAAAAAGAAAAGATGCAGGTACCATAAAAAATATATACAGTTTTGAAGTTGATATAATTCGAAGAATAATTTACAAAATGTACGAGGAAAATTTAGTTCCGTCATTAAGAACTTTGCACTAAAGACTAACAAATGACAATTCGGTTTTGCGTTTTTTGTCAACGCTATATAAAGTGTTACGAGAAAATGGATTCACGTATAATAAACTTGACAAACGACAAACAATCATGGAGTGGCCAAGAATACGTAAGTGGAGATTTGAATACTTACGTAGTATTAAAAAATTTCGATTGGAAAACAGACCAATAATATATTTGGACGAGACATCGTACGACACGCATGACACCGTTTCTAAAGGTTGGTCAGAAAACAGGCCCACGACCACCCATTACTCTCCCTCGCACCTTACCACGACCACCATCACATCCCAATAGCGCAAGCGGTTCGGATGGATATGTCATACCTATCTCACCTGACACCCAACATACCGAACCTGGTTCTCCCGAAACACAGTATACAATCATGCATGATTACGATACCATTTGCAATACTCCACCGCCGGTAGTATTGCAAACAAATCAATCGGGGTATGTTCCTATGTCTCAGATAAGAGGCATGACGAGGGCGCCATGATCTAGAGGGGGGGGAAATGTCACGCTGGCGGCTAACTTAGTACAAAATTAACTCAACTCTAATGAATAACGAATATAGCAAAGTCACACGAGGAGATAAGTCAATATTCGCCGGATTACGTTTAGTAACTCATAGCAAATACCCATATAAAGTAGGCCTACAACTCCTGTTCACCTAATACCAAAATCCATAGAAACCATGGATTATCAAATTTATCAAAGTATTGCGGTTGATTAAAAGGCTTGTGGTTTTACTTCCACAACGGCCTTCGCTAGAACGGCCAACGACCGCATAATTATATTTATATTTATTTTTATGTTTACATTCCTAAAACACTATCCCTAAATATATTGTTGTATTTATTTATTTATTTATTATTATATTCCGCCTACGTGTTACAACCCTTAGAAAGATATCACTGTCACTAGCGTTCTGCCTTATCTGTCTTATCTATGGAAGCCACAGATGTGCAAAGTCCAAAGACTAGGAATATTTTCTACGTGATTATCACAAAGCCACACTAACCATCATCCTGTCAGTCATCTGCAAGCAGGATAAAGCTGGGATGCTTATACGTGGAGTCCAAATAAGAAGATAACCACAGTATGCACATTCATCCGGTTCTCATCCTGTTTGCGGCCGAGTTATTCCCAGAATAATGGGATGGTGTGGTCAATAGTTGATAAGAATGAGTATATAAGACAATACCCAAAACCCATAGGAAATCAATCAGTTAATAGACTTCTCTGTCAACTGACAAGTCAGTAAGCCCTCAGCCCTTCGTGCAACGTGCTAGTGTCCTGAACAATCATGGCTCCGCCCGTTGTGTTTACTGAAATGTAAGTTTATTTTATACTTGTAATATTCACCGTAGTTATGTAGATATATTTTGTACAGCATGTAATATGTAATATAGTTATTAAGTAACATCAGTCAATATATCAGCCTTAAGCTAAACAGCTTATTGCTTTTATTTCAATTATGCCTCTACCAGACCTTATTCGCAGCCTTAAGTCACGTGCGAATTGCTCTATAAACTAGTAAGTATAAGATATGTTTATTTCATGAAGTATATTAAGCGAGTAAATGACTAAGCCCTTACGTAAACGTGACAATATATACATACATACATACATACATACATACATACATACATACATACATACATACATACATACATACATACATACATACATACATACATACATACATACACACATACATACATACATAC
>OY720455.1:29820875-29946455 GCA_963082715.1 Harpalus rubripes | reverse complement strand
GAAATAATAATAGTAATAGTAATAGTAATAGTAATATTAGTAATAGTAATAATAATAGTAATAGTAATAGTAATAATAATAGTAATAGTAATAGTAATAGTAATAGTAATAGTAATAGTAAAAATAATATAATAGTATAGTAATAGTAATAGTAATAGTAATAGTAATATAATATAATAGTAATAGTAATAGTAATAGTAATAGTAATAGTAATAGAATAGTAATAGTAATAGTAATAGTAATAGTAATAGTAATAATAATAGTAATAGTAATAGTAATAGTAATAGTAATAGTAATATTAATAATAATAGTAATAGTAATAGTAATAGTAATAGTAATAGTAATAGTATAGTAATAGTAAATAGTAATTGTAATAGTAATAGTAATAATAGTAATAGTAATAGTAATAGTATAGTAATAGTAATAGTAATAGTAATAGTAATAGTAATAGTAATAGTAATTAGTAATAGTAATAGTAATAGTAATAGTAATAGTAATAGTAATAGTAATAGTAATAGTAATAGTAATAGTAATAGTAATAGTAATAAGTAATAGTAATAGTAATAGTAATAGTAATAGTAATAGTAATAGTAACAGTAACTAGTAATAGTAATAGTAATAGTAATAGTAATAGTAATAGTAATAGTAATAGTAATAGTAATAGTAATAGTAATAGTAATAGTAATAGTAATAGTAATAGTAATAGTAATAATAATAGTAATAGTAATAGTAATAGTAATAGTAATAGTAATAGTAATAGTAATAGTAATAGTAATAGTAATAGTAATAGTAATAGTAATAGTAATAGTAATAGTAATAGTAATAGTAATAGTAATAGTAATAGTAATAGTAATAGTAATAGTAATAGTAATAGTAATAGTAATAGTAATAGTAATAGTAATAGTAATAGTAATAGTAATTAGTAATAGTAATAGTAATAGTAATAGTATAGTAATAGTAATAGTAATAGTAATAGTAATAGTAATAGTAATAGTAATAGTAATAGTAATAGTAATAGTAATAGTAATAGTAATAGTAATAGTAATAGTAATAGTAATAGTAATAGTAATAGTAATAGTAATAGTAATAGTAATAGTATAGTAATAGTAATAGTAATAGTAAATAGTAATAGTAATAGTAATAGTAATAGTAATAGTAATAGTAATAGTAATAGTAATAGTAATAGTAATAGTAATAGTAATAGTAATAGTAATAGTAATAGTAATAGTAATAGTAATAGTAATAGTAATAGTAATAGTAATAGTAATAGTAATAGTAATAGTAATAGTAATAGTAATAGTAATAGTAATAGTAATAGTAATAGTAATAGTAATAGTAATAGTAATAGTATAGTAATAGTAATAGTAATAGTAATAGTAATAGTAATAGTAATAGTAATAGTAATAGTAATAGTAATAGTAATTGTAATAGTAATAGTAATAGTAATAGTAATAGTAATAGTAATAGTAATAGTAATAGTAATAGTAATAGTAATAGTAATAGTAATAGTAATATAATAGTAATAGTAATAGTAATAGTAATAGTAATAGTAATGTAATAGTAATAGTAATAGTAATAGTAATAGTAATAGTAATAGTAATAGTAATAGTAATAGTAATAGTAATAGTAATAGTAATAGTAATAGTAATAGTAATAGTAATAGTAATAGTAATAGTAATAGTAATAGTAATAGTAATAGTAATAGTAATAGTAATAGTAATAGTAATAGTAATAGTAATAGTAATAGTAATAGTAATAGTAATAGTAATAGTAATAGTAATAGTAATAGTAATAGTAATAGTAATAGTAATAGTAATAGTAATAGTAATAGTAATTAGTAATAGTAATAGTAATATTAATAGTAATAGTAATAGTAATAGTAATAGTAATAGTAAATAGTAATAGTAATAGTAATAGTAATAGTAATAGTAATAGTAATAGTAATAGTAATAGTAATAGTAATAGTAATAGTAATAGTAATAGTAATAGTAATAGTATAGTAATAGTAATAGTAATAGTAATAGTAATAGTAATAGTAATAGTAATAGTAATAGTAATAGTAATTAGTAATAGTAATAGTAATAGTATAGTAATAGTAATAGTAATAGTAATAGTAATAGTAAATAGTAATAGTAATAGTATAGTAATAGTAATAGTAATAGTAATAGTAATAGTAATAGTAATAGTAATAGTAATAGTAATATTAATATTATAGTAATAGTAATTACGTATACTATTACTATTACTATTAATAATATATTACTATTTCTATTACTATTACTATTACTATTACTATTACTAATTACTATTACTATTACTATTACTATTACTATTACTATTACTATTACTATTACTATTACTATTACTATTACTATTACTTTACTATTACTATTACTATTACTATTACTATTACTATTACTATTACTATTACTATTACTATTACTATTACTATTACTATTACTATTACTATTACTATTACTATTACTATTACTATTACTATTACTATTACTATTACTATTACTATTACTATTACTATTACTATTACTATTACTATTACTATTACTATTACTATTACTATTCTATTACTATTACTATTACTATTACTATTACTATTACTATACTATTACTATTACTATTACTATTACTATTACTATTACTATTACTATTACTATTACTATTACTATTACTATTACTATTACTATTACTATTACTATTACTATTACTATTTACTATTACTATTACTATTACTATTACTATTACTATTACTATTACTATTACTATTACTATTACTATTACTATTACTATTACTATTACTATTACTATTACTATTACTATTACTATTACTATTACTATTACTATTACTATTACTATTACTATTACTATTACTATTACTATTACTATTACTATTACTATTACTATTACTATTACTATTACTATTACTATTACTATTACTATTACTATTACTATTACTATTACTATTACTATTACTATTACTATTACTATTACTATTACTATTACTATTACTATTACTATTACTATTACTATTACTATTACTATTACTATTACTATTACTATTACTATTACTATTACTATTACTATTACTATTACTATTACTATTACTATTACTATTACTATTACTATTACTATTACTATTACTATTACTATTACTATTACTATTACTATTACTATTACTATTACTATTACTATTACTATTACTATTACTATTACTATTACTATTACTATTACTATTACTATTACTATTACTATTACTATTACTATTACTATTACTATTACTATTACTATTACTATTACTATTACTATTACTATTACTATTACTATTACTATTACTATTACTATTACTATTACTATTACTATTACTATTACTATTACTATTACTATTACTATTACTATTCTATTACTATTACTATTACTATTACTATTTACTATTACTATTACTATTACTATACTATTACTATTACTATTACTATTACTATTACTATTACTATTACTATTACTATTACTATTACTATTACTATTACTATTACTATTACTATTACTATTACTATTACTATTACTATTACTATTACTATTACTATTACTATTACTATTACTATTACTATTACTATTACTATTACTATTACTATTACTATTACTATTACTATTACTATTACTATTACTGTTACTGTTACTGTTACTATTACTATTACTATTACTATTACTATTACTATTACTATTACTATTACTATTACTATTACTATTACTATTACTATTACTATTACTATTACTATTACTATTACTATTACTATTACTATTACTATTACTATTACTATTACTATTACTATTACTATTACTATTACTATTACTATTACTATTACTATTACTATTACTATTACTATTACTATTACTATTACTATTACTATTACTATTACTATTACTATTACTATTACTATTACTATTACTATTACTATTACTATTACTATTACTATTACTATTACTATTACTATTACTATTACTATTACTATTACTATTACTATTACTATTACTATTACTATTACTATTACTATTACTATTACTATTACTATTACTATTACTATTACTATTACTATTACTATTACTATTACTATTACTATTACTATTACTATTACTATTACTATTACTATTACTATTACTATTAATATTACTATTACTATTACTATTACTATTACTATTACTATTACTATTACTATTACTATTACTATTACTATTACTATTACTATTACTATTACTATTACTATTACTATTACTATTACTATTACTATTAATATTACTATTATTATTATTTTTACTATTACTATTACTATTAATATTACTATTATTATTATTTTTACTATTACTATTACTATTACTATTACTATTATTATTATTTTTACTATTACTATTACTATTACTATTACTATTACTATTACTATTACTATTACTATTACTATTACTATTATTATTATTTTTACTATTACTATTACTATTACTATTACTATTACTATTACTATTACTATTACTATTACTATTACTATTACTATTATTATTATTTTTACTATTACTATTACTATTACTATTACTATTACTATTACTATTACTATTACTATTACTATTACTATTACTATTACTATTATTATTATTTTTACTATTACTATTACTATTACTATTACTATTATTATTATTTTTACTATTACTATTATTATTATTATTATTATTATTATTACTATTATTATTACTATTATTATTATTTTTATTATTACTATTATTATTATTATTATTATTATTATTACTATTATTATTATTATTACTATTATTATTATTATTATTATTATTATTATTATTATTATTATTATTATTATTATTATTATTATTATTACTATTACTATTATTATTATTATTATTATTATTATTATTATAACAAACCTCTATGATGATTAAAAATTACAATTATAAATTTTACACAACGTTAATCCTGCGTTTCAGCAGGTTTGAATATATGGCTTAAATTTGTAAGCGAAAAGTTTTGTGAATAGGTTTAATATTTATTTACACCCAAATGATTCTGTTGCTATGGATATGTAGGGTTAAATTTTAAACTAAACCGGTTTAAGAAAGTATTACCGATAAAGGATTAAACTTTTTTGTGAATATGGTTCGGCTTAACTTGATTGTTTTAATCGGGTTTAAGTGCTAATCTTGTTTTGTGAATTCGGCTGATTATGTTTAAAGTTGAGTACAGTAACACCAATTAGGAAAGTTCCTAATATAAGTAATGTTAATGAATTTAGACCAGTTAACATGTTACCCTCTATGGAGAAAATTATGGAACAGGTAGTGTGTTTGCAAATTTTGAAATATGTACATGATAAGAATATTAAATCAATGGGATCACGTAGCCGCGTGCCTGAGTGTCTGGTCGCGAATCTGGGGAACCGGGTTCGATCCCGACCGACGGCAAATATTTCGAATTTTAAATGGCACAAACTTAACCCCTGTGCTGCACTTTTCATGCCAGCAATGAGTGCCCGTGAGGTGACGCCTGGTAAACGCCCGCACGGTACAAATCAGTCATCATCATTACCGAAATCTGCGTACAAAGCAGATTGGCACACCCAGCAATGGGTAACATGCCGTGATGATATATTTATTTATTATTTTATTTATAACAATATTTTTACTAAATATCAATTGGGTTTTAGAGAAGGATATAGTTGTGAAATGGCTTTAAAGTTTCTGACTAATGATTGTAACAACGAATTAGATAATAATATGGTTTTCATTTTCTTCATGGATATGAAAAGAGCTTTTATAACTGTTGATAGAAATAAACTGATTTTAAAGCTTGAACAAATAGGTATTGGTGCTACTGTATTAAACTGGCTAACATGTTATTTGAACAACAGAAAACATAGAGTAAAATGTAATAATGTTTACTCAGATATCTTGAATATTGACAACGGATAAGCTTAGGGAAATATTTGGAGATTTTATTGTTGTTTATACATTAATGACATTGAAAAATTATAACACCATGTCGGTGTCATTTCTTTGCCGATGATACAATTATATGTGTATCAGAGAAGGACATGTATGAAATTATTTAAAATTTAAATTAAGCTCTTGAACATGTAAATAAATGGCTATGTGTTAATAAATTAAAACTTGATACATTTAAATCAAAAGTAATGTTACTAAGTAGTGGCAAGCAGGACAAATATTTTATTGAAAATAATTTGGCGATATTAATAAATAATGAGGAACTCAAAATAGTGGATGAAACAAAATACTTAGGATTAATTATAGATAGAAAATTATAGTTTCAATCTCATATTGTTTACCTAAAAATAGGTGTATTACGTAGAGTGAGTCAATAATATAGCCATATAATAAATTTTAAATTTCCACTTCTTGTGTAACCGCAAGTAGGATCAACTTAAAAATGCTAAATACAATCTTAATGTTTGTCTCGTGCATTCAAATTACATTTTCATTCTTTTTTTTATAATATCAAATAAACAATATTTTTTATTAGGTTAGGTATAATTTTCATGTAATATAATTTTGTATATTAGTTAATGTAACTTGATTGTGATATTTAATAAATTTTTTGACAGTTTGACATAAATAAAAATATACAAAATTCAATTACAGATATTAAAAATGGAATAAATAATAAAATATTTATGAGAAACGATTTGTAATGAAAGGTATAAATTATAAGGGTTTCTAAACTATTATTCTTCAGTCAAGGACGAGCCTGGTAAGCTGCTTTGACTTCTTCTTTTACTGAAAAAACCCGTTTCTTTTCTTTCTTTCATTTCTATATTATCTATTTAAATAAAAATTAATAAATGGGGATGAGTGTAAGTTGGGGACCTGAAATATCAGAAGTGTGAATGGGAAAGAGAATGAAATGATGAAAGCAATGCAAATGTACAGTGTAGATGTTTTGTGTGCACGTGAGACAATAAGAAAATGATGTTATGAGAGAGAAGTAGAATGCATATTTGGTTTGTGGTCGGGCGTTTGAGTATGAGAATGCAAAGCATGGTGTATACAGGGTGAGTCTGGGAGAACGCAAACGGCAACCTATAATTATTTTAATAAAATAGAAATCGCCATTATTTTCTCTTTTCAACGATGTATAATTTTTTATTAATGTATTTGAAATTTTTTGAGAAAAATGAAATAATTTAGAAATATTAGAAATAATTTGAAACAAATATTATAGGTGGCTATGTGAAAATAAACAAAACGTAACAGTGCTATACAATTTAGCAAACTAAAACAACAAATTTAGTAACAAAAACAGTTTAAAACAAATGTTCAAAATTACGACCATGTTCTGTAATACAAAAATTCAAGCATTGAACGTGATGTGTTCGAACATCTGCCAGCATGTTTCGCGAAATATTGTGAAAAGGATTTCGAATACGCTCTTTTATGTCTTCTACATCTCAGTGTTCTTAAACTCGGTTGCCGACGTCTAGGAAACCGCTCCCGGTAAATTCTTTATGCTCTTCTTATGATTCCAGTCAATTCACCAATTATTAGAATCATATCAATTAATTCGTTCTTCGTAAACATTTAAAAATGTTTATTTTTTTGTTTACAAAATAATTTAAATTAAGAAACAAACAAATGTATACTTTTTTGACATTAATTTAATTGTTTTACATTGTTATGTTTTGTTTATTTTCACATAGCCACCTATAATATTTGTTTAAAAATTATTTCTAATATTTCTAAAATATCTCATTTTTCTTGAAATTTTTCAAATACATTAATAAAAAATAATACATCGTTGAAAAGAGAAAATAATGGCGGTTTCTATTTTATTAAAATAATTATAGGTTGCCATTTGAAAAATAAAAGTTGATAGTGGTATCTTGTAAACCTGACTTTATAAAAAATATCTACATCTGCCATCAAATAGTATATGTAAAATAATAAAACTTTTATATGAGCAATTTTTTCTATTACTTATAATAAAAAAGTTAAAGGGGGGGGGGGCGTCTTCCCAGACTCTCCCTGTATATACTTGTGAGTGAAAGAATGAAGCCGTTTGTACGAAGTTATGGCTGTACTTCTTCGCGAGTTTCTTGGATGAGATTCAAGGTAGTCTTTACACGAATCATCGTTGTATTCGCTTACAGTCCAACAGACTTCGAAAATGACCTTAAAAAAGATCAGTTTTGAGCTTCGGTAAATAGTGTAATTGATTTGTGTGATCCGGATGTGAGAGTGATAGTATGTGGTAATCTGAATAGATGGGTGGGTGAAGTGAAACTGAGAATGTATTGGGACGTTTTGGTGGCTGTCGAGTGAATGACATGGTGAGAGAATTGTATCATTTTGTTTGGAAAGAAATCTCTTTATTTCGAATTTAAATATAAGCTAGCTCACATATACACCTACGAGAATGTGGTTTAGAATAAACGTAATGTGCTTGACTGCGTTGTCTATAATGAACGATTGAGGAGTATGGTAGTAGATACGCAAGTGAAAGGAGGCGCTGAACTGGGTACGAATGTACATTACTTGGTTGTATCGCGATTGCGAATGAATAAGTTTTGACGAAACAAGGTGAAAGCTTCTAGGAAAATGTTCTCGTAAAATCCTTTGCTCTTTTGAATAAAGATGTTAGAATGCATTATGTTAAAAGGTTGAATGAATCCTTCTCCGAATGTGAGTCTAAATTTGATTGTAATATAAATGATATTTGGATGAAATTTAAGGATTCCATCCTCAAATGTGCAAAAGAAGTTTGTGGTGAAAGCAGATTCGGCTCTTGTCCGAAAAATGCATAATGAAATGATCAGGTGAAAGAAACGATTGCTGAGAAAAAGATAGCATATTTGAAGTTTTTAAATGTTAAGGATTCGCCTGGGCGTTTGCGAGAAGAATGTTTGTTAGAGTATAGAAGAAAGAATAAATGGGTGAAGCAAGGGCAAGAGAAAGTAAAAAACGATTAGATGGCTTGTTAAGTGAAAGATTGACAAATGATTTCAGTACGAATAAGCGACTGTTTTGGGCGAGTGTGAAGAGACTGCGGGTGGAAGTCGAATTGTGAAAGCTGTGAGAAGTGCGAATGGGGAGTTATTGTGGATTGAATCAGATGTGAGGAATAGATGGTGCGAGTATTTTAAAGGTTTGTATGGAGGTGAGATTGAGGGGGACTATTTTAAACTGGTAGTGAAAATGATAATGAAGATGATAATGATATAGATGAAAGCGATGTGTGTGATGCACTGGGGCGTGTAAGAAATTGTTTATTTCGTTTCTTTGCATCATATTTTTTATGGATTTTATTTCAGCTCTCATTTCTTTATCATTAATGGATAAATTTTGAATTTGTTTATTAGAATGGTCAGTCATCTCTTTTAAATAATGTATATTGTTTATTTGTTTTTTGTGATGTCTTTTAATTCTTGGGAACGTACAGCGATTAGTCTGTAACAAATTATTTCAATTTTACTTTGTTTAGTTTTACTCTTTGTATTCTTTACTTTACTATACTTATCTAAGATTATATTTTACTAGTTTACATTTCTGATATAAGGGGGATTTTAGTATTTGAATTCGTCGATTAGTCTGTTTTACATAAATGTGATCGGGGATCTCTATTGGGTTTATGTTATCTTTGTAACGTTTATTTTTTTTCTGTTTGGATCTTTTATTGTATGATTCGTTGGATTTTCTCCATATCATCTACGTGATCTTGTAGTATTTGTGCATTCTTTTTCAGTTCCTATGCAATTGTTTCGAATGGGGTCATTCCAGTAATTGATTGTTTTGTATTATTATAGGCAACGAAGGATTTTTCTATAAGGTCGTCAAGGTTCTTATTCGTGTTATCTTTATTATTTAAAATTCGTAAGTGTTCGATTAAGGTGGAATGAAATCTTTCTACGGCATTTGATTTGGGGATGTCAACACAGGTTATGTGTAGTTTAATGTCATAGTTTACAGAATTGGTATACGATTTCGTTCCTAAATTCTTTTCCGTTATCTTCAACTATTGTTTTTGGAATAGGGTACCATGTAAAATGTTCTTTAAGGATTCTAATAACTTCTAATAAGCTATTATTATGCATCTTGTTGAGTGATGCGTGTTTTGTAAATTGATTAAATAGTGATGGGTATTTTATTTTGTCAATGTTAATAATTTCGAAGGATTTTATAGGTGTAGGTGTTAGGTTGTCTAATATCTGTATTGTTTTCGTAGCGTATTTATTCATTTTGCAAATTTCACAATTATTGATGATGTCTTGAATATCTTTTATCATGTTAAGCCAATAATATGAATCTTATAATTAACTAATAGTTGCGAGTATTCCCCGGTGGTTCATGTAACCGTTGTGGTAGTCAGTTATTATTTGTGGTTGTTCTTCTTTATCGAATACATCTTTTACAAATTGATTTACAGCCACTATGTTAATAGTGTTGGGTTCGAAATGTTCTTGTAATAATTTTGAAATATTTTAGTCTAAATTATCTTGAAATATTGCGTAATACTTTATTTTTGGTACTATTTATTCAGTGAGAAATTGTAAAAGTTCTTCATGTATATTCTTTGTTTTGTTTTTTTAGAAAATTTGAGATTTTCTATCTTAATTTCGCTTTCTTTCTCAATTTTGAAGATGAGTTCATTTTACGCGATATTTATTCTATTGTCTAAATATTTTATTCTGTTGATGACGTTTTCGTTATCGCTGTGTATTGTGGCGTTCGTATCGTCATCATCTGGTATTTCAATGGGGTTTGTTATTTTGTCTGACGCTATAGAAAAATTTTGCGGTCGTTCGTAGAGATTTTTGTCTAAACCGCATGAAAGATAGGGGATATTTAGTTAGTAAATATCATTCTTGATTAAGTAATCTCGCAGTTCTTTTAATGTCTGTTGTAGTCTTTTCTTATCTACGTTTTGGGTATAATTTTCTTTTATTAACAGGTAAATTATTTGTTTTCCTTGATTTCTTGTGGTTAAAAGTTTTTGATGCATAAGCCATCGGTTTTTCTACATCTACACCGTTTTCTTTTTGTGATAGAACGGCATCCATTGCAAAGTCTGAGGCGTCAGTTCTCAAATAGAATTTTTCTTTAAAATTTGGAAAAGTTATGATAGGAGGGATACATATTAATTTTTTTCTTTTATTTTCGAATGCTTTCTGGTATTCTGGTTATATCAATTGTTTTTCCTTTCTCTAAACATTCTGTGAATGGTTTTGTGAGTTTAGCAAAGTCTGGCATAAATCTACGGTATCATGAATGTTTATTAAGTTATGATTTAATTTCTTTAACTGTTTTTGGTATTTTTAATATCTCTATTGATTCTATCTTTTTAAAATTTGGTTTAAGACCCTTTTCGCATTTTATAAATCCCAAATATTCTACTTCGGTTTTCAAGAATTCCGATTTGTATAGTTGCAACTTAAGGTTTGCTTCGCATAATTTTTGAAAAAATTTCTTCACGTTATCTAAGTGATTGGATGTTATGAAGTAGAAGGCATATTTTTTTTTGTGGTCAGGCGTCAGAATGAGCGTGCAAAGCATGGTATAGGTATACTTGTGAGTGAAAGAATTAAGCCGTTTGTACTAAGTTATGGCTGTACTTCTTCGCGAGTTTCTTGGATGAGATTCAATATAGGCTATATACGAACCTTCGTTGTGTCCGCTTACGGTCCAACAGACTCCGAAAATGACCTTGAAAAAGATCAGTTTTGGAATTCGGTAAATAGTGTAATTCATTTGTAATAGTAATAGTAATAGTAATAGTAATAGTAATAGTAATAGTAATAGTAATAGTAATAGTAATAGTAATAGTAATAGTAATAGTAATAGTAATAGTAATAGTAATAGTAATAGTAATAGTAATAGTAATAGTAATAGTAATAGTAATAGTAATAGTAATAGTAATAGTAATAGTAATAGTAATAGTAATAGTAATAGTAATAGTAATAGTAATAGTAATAGTAATAGTAATAGTAATAGTAATAGTAATAGTAATAGTAATAGTAATAGTAATAGTAATAGTAATAGTAATAGTAATAGTAATAGTAATAGTAATAGTAATAGTAATAGTAATAGTAATAGTAATAGTAATAGTAATAGTAATAGTAATAGTAATAGTAATAGTAATAGTAATAGTAATAGTAATAGTAATAGTAATAGTAATAGTAATAGTAATAGTAATAGTAATAGTAATAGTAATAGTAATAGTAATAGTAATAGTAATAGTAATAGTAATAGTAATAGTAATAGTAATAGTAATAGTAATAGTAATAGTAATAGTAATAGTAATAGTAATAGTAATAGTAATAGTAATAGTAATAGTAATAGTAATAGTAATAGTAATAGTAATAGTAATAGTAATAGTAATAGTAATAGTAATAGTAATAGTAATAGTAATAGTAATAGTAATAGTAATAGTAATAGTAATAGTAATAGTAATAGTAATAGTAATAGTAATAGTAATAGTAATAGTAATAGTAATAGTAATAGTAATAGTAATAGTAATAGTAATAGTAATAGTAATAGTAATAGTAATAGTAATAGTAATAGTAATAGTAATAGTAATAGTAATAGTAATAGTAATAGTAATAGTAATAGTAATAGTAATAGTAATAGTAATAGTAATAGTAATAGTAATAGTAATAGTAATAGTAATAGTAATAGTAATAGTAATAGTAATAGTAATAGTAATAGTAATAGTAATAGTAATAGTAATAGTAATAGTAATAGTAATAGTAATAGTAATAGTAATAGTAATAGTAATAGTAATAGTAATAGTAATAGTAATAGTAATAGTAATAGTAATAGTAATAGTAATAGTAATAGTAATAGTAATAGTAATAGTAATAGTAATAGTAATAGTAATAGTAATAGTAATAGTAATAGTAATAGTAATAGTAATAGTAATAGTAATAGTAATAGTAATAGTAATAGTAATAGTAATAGTAATAGTAATATTAATATTAATATTAATATTAATATTAATATTAATAGTAATAGTAATAGTAATAGTAATAGTAATAGTAATATTAATAGTAATAGTAATAGTAATAGTAATAGTAATAGTAATAATAATAATAATAATAATAATAATAATAATAATAATAATAATAATAGTAATAGTCTTTATTAAATAGCTTCAGACTAATGGAAATATCATATATAAATACAATTTTTTACCTTTAATTAAATGTACTGTGATTTTATAGATTTCACGAAATGTTGCGTTATTTAATGGTAAACGATGATAGTGACGATGAATACCATCAACCAAACCGTATAATTCGACCGCGAGTTTTTTTAAATCGGTTGGATTTAGATGATATACCGGACCATCATCTTCAACAGTAATATCCATATTGGTTACACAATGTTTTTTAAATATTTAATTATTTATTTATTACCAGACATTATCGATTACCGAGAATAATGATAGAACATTTATGTTCGTTATTAAGACCAATTCTGGAGAGATCCACTAGAAGATCGCATGCCTTGCCTGTGCATACACAAGTGAAGTTGGAGTAGGTGAAAGAATAAGATATGGACTTTCCAAAACAAACTGTGGAGGTGGAGGAATAACAGTGTTATCTTGAGATATTTCTGAAAAGAAGATGAAATATATTTAACTACAATACAGAAATAAAAGACGTAAATCAGGGATCATAAAATTATATTTTTGCAAACATACCAACAGGTAATCCAATATCTGCACTATTTTCAATGCCTGAAATGGACGCTGAACCAATAATTCCGACAATTTTTTCATCGAAGTCAGTTATTGTGGCAGTGGCAATCCCACCCCCGGTCTTCAATAATTCTTTGTTTCTCGCGGCATCTTTAAAGTTTTTTTTTCGTAATAGATATATAAATTATTGTAAGAATGATTGAATACTTGCAATAAATTATATTAAAAGTGTACTTACATTTAGCTTTAGAAGTGATTTTTAAATTCTTCCACTTTGCTTTCACTTCTTCTATACTACGGCCATGGGAAGAAACAACTTTTATTTTTCTTGTTATTTCTTCCCACAGCCGTAATTTTTTTAATGGTGTGTTATTTGGCCCTAATTTGCCAAATAATAAGTTAGTTTTATTATTAACTTCGTCAATCAAAACAGATATTTCATTTTCTGTAAAATTTGGCCTTCGTTCGCGTTTACTCGCCATTTTTATTTTGAGTTTGACGTTTATAAATTAAACTAAACAAACTCTAATCTAAGTCTATTACCATTTTTTTGGTGAATATGATTTAGATTAAGTTCTTAATACCGTGTTAGAATAAGTTTAGCTAAACCAAAATTTGGATTTAGCTAATCCTATTTTGTGAATTCGGCTGAATATGTAGTAAAATATCTTTAATTTCATTGAACATATATATTATCTGGGCTGTTTTTATTATTCATGCTATATAAGATATCACTTGAAGTTTTCATTGATATTAACTGAAAATCAGAGAATGGTTGATATGTATTAATCAGTAGGTTGAGTAGAACATTAACACCGATTGTATCTACATTTTCTATTATATATATAATTTTATTGTTCCAGGTATTAATAAAAAATTATAGCCTAAATTCAAAGGACCTTATGTAATAAATACTGTTTTACATAATGATCGTTATGTTGCGCAGGATATTGAAGGACACCAAGTGACACAAATTCCATACAATGGCGTAGTTAATCCTGATTTAATGAAAAAGTGGACAAATGGAATGCTAATACTTATTTGTTAATTTAATTATAAGTGATTTTAATATAACGCAATATGTAACTAATGCTAACTCAAACAAAACGTGTTCACTTCATAATTTTCTTGATTTCACAAATTCTCGGCAATATAACTCTATATATATATATATAATAGTAGTGCTAGAATTTTTGACTTGGTAATATCCAATCTTCATTGTTCAGTTACAAGTGCTAATGCTATATTCAACCAAACTGGTTGAATATAGCATTAGCACTTGTAACTGAACAATGAAGATTGGATATTACCAAGTCAAAAATTCTAGCACTACTATTATATATATATATATATATATATATATAGAGTTATATTGCCGAGAATTTGTGAAATCAAGAAAATTATGAAGTGAACACGTTTTGTTTGAGTTAGCATTAGTTACATATTGCGTTATATTAAAATCACTTATAATTAAATTAACAAATAAGTATTAGCATTCCATTTGTCCACTTTTTCATTAAATCAGGATTAACTACGCCATTGTATGGAATTTGTGTCACTTGGTGTCCTTCAATATCCTGCGCAACATAACGATCATTATGTAAAACAGTATTTATTACATAAGGTCCTTTGAATTTAGGCTATAATTTTTTATTAATACCTGGAACAATAAAATTATATATATAATAGAAAATGTAGATACAATCGGTGTTAATGTTCTACTCAACCTACTGATTAATACATATCAACCATTCTCTGATTTTCAGTTAATATCAATGAAAACTTCAAGTGATATCTTATATAGCATGAATAATAAAAACAGCCCAGATAATATATATGTTCAATGAAATTAAAGATATTTTACTACATATTCAGCCGAATTCACAAAATAGGAGTAGCTAAATCCAAATTTTGGTTTAGCTAAACTTATTCTAACACGGTATTAAGAACTTAATCTAAATCATATTCACCAAAAAAAATGGTAATAGACTTAGATTAGAGTTTGTTTAGTTTAATTTATAAACGTCAAACTCAAAATAAAAATGGCGAGTAAACGCGAACGAAGGCCAAATTTTACAGAAAATGAAATATCTGTTTTGATTGACGAAGTTAATAATAAAACTAACTTATTATTTGGCAAATTAGGGCCAAATAACACACCATTAAAAAAATTACGGCTGTGGGAAGAAATAACAAGAAAAATAAAAGTTGTTTCTTCCCATGGCCGTAGTATAGAAGAAGTGAAAGCAAAGTGGAAGAATTTAAAAATCACTTCTAAAGCTAAATGTAAGTACACTTTTAATATAATTTATTGCAAGTATTCAATCATTCTTACAATAATTTATATATCTATTACGAAAAAAAAACTTTAAAGATGCCGCGAGAAACAAAGAATTATTGAAGACCGGGGGTGGGATTGCCACTGCCACAATAACTGACTTTGATGAAAAAATTGTCGGAATTATTGGTTCAGCGTCCATTTCAGGCATTGAAAATAGTGCAGATATTGGATTACCTGTTGGTATGTTTGCAAAAATATAATTTTATGATCCCTGATTTACGTCTTTTATTTCTGTATTGTAGTTAAATATATTTCATCTTCTTTTCAGAAATATCTCAAGATAACACTGTTATTCCTCCACCTCCACAGTTTGTTTTGGAAAGTCCATATCTTATTCTTTCACCTACTCCAACTTCACTTGTGTATGCACAGGCAAGGCATGCGATCTTCTAGTGGATCTCTCCAGAATTGGTCTTAATAACGAACATAAATGTTCTATCATTATTCTCGGTAATCGATAATGTCTGGTAATAAATAAATAATTAAATATTTAAAAAACATTGTGTAACCAAATTGGATATTACTGTTGAAGATGATGGTCCGGTATATCATCTAAATCCAACCGATTTAAAAAAACTCGCGGTCGAATTATACGGTTTGGTTGATGGTATTCATCGTCACTATCATCGTTTACCATTAAATAACGCAACATTTCGTGAAATCTATAAAATTACAGTACATTTAATTAAAGGTAAAAAATTGTATTTATATATGATATTTCCATTAGTCTGAAGCTATTTAATAAAGACTATTACTATTATTATTATTATTATTATTATTATTATTATTATTACTATTACTATTACTATTACTATTACTATTACTATTACTATTACTATTACTATTACTATTACTATTACTATTACTATTACTATTACTATTACTATTACTATTACTATTACTATTACTATTACTATTACTATTACTATTACTATTACTATTACTATTACTATTACTATTACTATTACTATTACTATTACTATTACTATTACTATTACTATTACTATTACTATTACTATTACTATTACTATTACTATTACTATTACTATTACTATTACTATTACTATTACTATTACTATTACTATTACTATTACTATTACTATTACTATTACTATTACTATTACTATTACTATTACTATTACTATTACTATTACTATTACTATTACTATTACTATTACTATTACTATTACTATTACTATTACTATTACTATTACTATTACTATTACTATTACTATTACTATTACTATTACTATTACTATTACTATTACTATTACTATTACTATTACTATTACTATTACTATTACTATTACTATTACTATTACTATTACTATTACTATTACTATTACTATTACTATTACTATTACTATTACTATTACTATTACTATTACTATTACTATTACTATTACTATTACTATTACTATTACTATTACTATTACTATTACTATTACTATTACTATTACTATTACTATTACTATTACTATTACTATTACTATTACTATTACTATTACTATTACTATTACTATTACTATTACTATTACTATTACTATTACTATTACTATTACTATTACTATTACTATTACTATTACTATTACTATTACTATTACTATTACTATTACTATTACTATTACTATTACTATTACTATTACTATTACTATTACTATTACTATTACTATTACTATTACTATTACTATTACTATTACTATTACTATTACTATTACTATTACTATTACTATTACTATTACTATTACTATTACTATTACTATTACTATTACTATTACTATTACTATTACTATTACTATTACTATTACTATTACTATTACTATTACTATTACTATTACTATTACTATTACTATTACTATTACTATTACTATTACTATTACTATTACTATTACTATTACTATTACTATTACTATTACTATTACTATTACTATTACTATTACTATTACTATTACTATTACTATTACTATTACTATTACTATTACTATTACTATTACTATTACTATTACTATTACTATTACTATTACTATTACTATTACTATTACTATTACTATTACTATTACTATTACTATTACTATTACTATTACTATTACTATTACTATTACTATTACTATTACTATTACTATTACTATTACTATTACTATTACTATTACTATTACTATTACTATTACTATTACTATTACTATTACTATTACTATTACTATTACTATTACTATTACTATTACTATTACTATTACTATTACTATTACTATTACTATTACTATTACTATTACTATTACTATTACTATTACTATTACTATTACTATTACTATTACTATTACTATTACTATTACTATTACTATTACTATTACTATTACTATTACTATTACTATTACTATTACTATTACTATTACTATTACTATTACTATTACTATTACTATTACTATTACTATTACTATTACTATTACTATTACTATTACTATTACTATTACTATTACTATTACTATTACTATTACTATTACTATTACTATTACTATTACTATTACTATTACTATTACTATTACTATTACTATTACTATTACTATTACTATTACTATTACTATTACTATTACTATTACTATTACTATTACTATTACTATTACTATTACTATTACTATTACTATTACTATTACTATTACTATTACTATTACTATTACTATTACTATTACTATTACTATTACTATTACTATTACTATTACTATTACTATTACTATTACTATTACTATTACTATTACTATTACTATTACTATTACTATTACTATTACTATTACTATTACTATTACTATTACTATTACTATTACTATTACTATTACTATTACTATTACTATTACTATTACTATTACTATTACTATTACTATTACTATTACTATTACTATTACTATTACTATTACTATTACTATTACTATTACTATTACTATTACTATTACTATTACTATTACTATTACTATTACTATTACTATTACTATTGCTATTACTATTACTATTACTATTACTATGACATAACTAATTTATATACAAATATACCAATAGCCGACACAATATCAATAATAAAAAATACCCTAACCGATAAAGAATTTGACGCCGAATTTATAATACAACTAACTAATCTTCTACAAACAATATTAAATCAAAACTACTTCCAATTTAATAACAAATATTATAAACAAAATAACGGTTTAGCTATGGGAAGCCCCCTATCCGGTATACTCTCCGAAATTTGTTTACAAAACATGGAAAATAATTTACTTAATAACATACAGCATAAATATAAAATTATAAAATGGATCCGATATGTAGATGACATATTATGTGTAACTAACCATGATAACGCGAATGAAATATTAAAAGAAATAAATAACTACAATAACAATATTAAATTCACTCTGGAAGAAGAAATTAACAATAAAATTAACTATCTTGACCTAACCATCATTAAATCATCAAATAAAATATATTTTAATATATATCGTAAACCAACCCAAACTGATAATATAATACAAGCAACCTCAGAACACCCAAAACAACATAAATTCGCAGTTTACTTCATCGCCTTGAAAATATACCCCTAAATAAAGAAAATTATAAACTAGAATTAAAAACTATATATCAAATTGCACACAACAATGGTTACACAAAAAACACAGTTAATAAAATACATAAAGACATAAAATATAAAATAAAAATAATATACCTAAATCTAATACAGAAATAAATTCAATGGGTCAAATTCATTTATATTGGCAAATCAACCCATCTCATAACTAAATTATTTAAAAATTGCATATAAAACAGAAAATAAACTTAAAAACCAACTAAATAATAACATTGAAAACAATAATATATACAATAAAAGCGGGATTTACAAACTAAAATGTTTAACATGCAACTTGAACTATATCGGCCAAACAGGACGTAAATTTAAAGACCGTTACAAAGAACATATTAATTCTTTTAAAATTTTAAAAATTAATGAAATAATGTCAATATGTAAACAACAAAATAAAAGCAATAGACTTAATATCGCAGAAAACTTAGAAATCTATAAAGAAAAAATAAACAACCCTGTAATAAATGTGCAAACCAACAGCCAATCAGATGCGATATGTCAACCATTAAAACTATTATTTAAAACAAACACACACAACCCAACTTCAGTCACCAGAAGATGAGCGGAAGGTCGAAACGCGTAGTGACGAACATTTAACGTGTTTTTTAAAAATCCAACCCAGTGCAGTTCGTGATCAGCACCAGTGTCGTGCAAGAACAATTTCTCCACTCCAAACATCACACGGTATGCATCCTGGCTTATTATTTAAATTACTGACGAGTTCATAATAAGGACACTTACAATATTTATTAACTAATAACCTTCTGTTTGCAGATGATATGAAATTTTTTAATGTAGTTGATAATATCAGTGACTATATCCTTGCAATCAAATCTAGATAACCTAACTAATTGGTGCTCTAGCAATAAACTTCTGTAACACGTTTGCTTAGCGGCACCCTTTTGTTTAAATTATTAGAGCCGGACGTCAAGATTAGTTATGGATCTTGCGTTCAGAACTTTCATGTTTGTAAAGTATCCTATTTTTTTGTAAATTTCTAAATTGCTTTTCGAAATTAAAGTCTTTGTTAGATTTTTGGGATGGGTTTAGTTCTTGACATTTTGTGAAAATTATTGGGTGTTGTAAAAGTATTTTTAAAGGTATAAAATTACAAAAGCAAAGTGCTAGAAAAGACGGATGTTCTCAGCAGGGAAGAGCAATTTGAGTAATTTGGTTGAGTAACTTTTGTCACACAGACGATGTGAAACGCCGTTAGGAATTCACTTCTCTCCTGTAACACTCGAAAAGTTTCTCAGTTACTTGACCAATTATATCGTGTTAATTTTTAAGTCAGCCAATAAGGGTATGAGGGTTGGACTTCCTTGTTGGAAGTGGGGTGCAAATCTAGAAAAGATGATTTTGAGATGATCTCATCTCGAGGAGTCTTGATCTGACTGTTGATTGTGACGTTGTTCTATTTTCCATTCGGCTGTTTTAATTATCTTAGTGACTTATAAATTTTTGTTGTTTTTGTGACTAAAGTAATTGTTGAAGTCTGCGTTCTCCCAAGTTTAGAGTGTTAATCCAAATTTAATAATTTTTCTTTGTTTCTTCAGTAGTGTGTTAGTTTAATAATAAAGTGCTTCATTCGAGGCCGACCTGTGATGAAAAGTAAGTAGCCTAACAGATTACTTGATTCTTGGTAGTTGGTGTTGAATACTTAGCGCTTATAGCAATTCAATGAGCTTAAAGCTTGTTCTGAGGTCGCCCTTTTAAAAATTTAATTACATTTATGGTACCGTCCTTTAAACTGTAGTCGTCACGATCAGTAGTCATTAGTTCGTGTATTGTTGGTTACGATTTATTGTTGTGTAAATAAGTAAGTTCATCTACCAGTTCTCAGTTTTATTTGTTTAAGTTCTCCCAAGTATTTTCAGTCATTGCGGAAGAGTAAGTATTCTGTGTGAATATTGTTTATTTTGTGAATTAATCTTTTTCATACTCTTTGTATTGAGTCCTGCTATCCGAGGACTTTTAAAACACGGATAGTGGTGGCAGCGATACCCTTGATCCAAATTAAGTTTTACATTGATTAAATTAGTGTTTCACTTGCGGGTCAAGTATTTAAACAAACCGTTTTAAACGGGTAACAGGAAAGAGTTATATTCAGAAATTGTACCTCGCATCCTGTTATATAAAAGTGGTGAACAGCGGTGGGATCTAAAGTTTTTCTTTCGCGAAGAACTACCTACTCAAACCAGTATAAAATCATCAAATTGTTTTCAAAATTGATATAGATAGAGTTGTAATTAATACTGTGTGTGTTAATTGTCATAGAGGTAGTTGTCGTGCCTTTTAAAACGACAAGAGAGTTTTTGTTACGCGCCAGTAAATACTTGGAGTATTTATTACGGTCAAGCAGGTAGTTGCCAAGCCTTTAAATTGGTAAGAGTTGTAAAACAATAAACTTATTTTGGGGCGTATTGTTCAATATTGAGTAATTTAGTATGGCGCAAGAACAAATTGGTCCAGTAAATATGAATGATCAATTGTTATTAGATTACCTTGTAGCGGTATCATCCATGTCGGAAATAAACACAAAAATCCCCTTATTTTCGGGAAAACCCGACGAGAGTGTTGTTGAATTAGTGGAGAAACTTGAGAACTGTAAAGTACTGGGAAAATGGGATGAAGACAGAACAATTAGAATGGCAAAAATAAATTTATCGGGAGACGCGACATGTTTTGTGAAAAATAATGCAAAAATTAGAAATTCTAAGAGCTGGAAAATATTTACAATGGAATTATTAGAGAGGTATCAACCTAAACAAGACTCCAGGACGGTATAAAGGGCTTTTAATATTTGCTATCAGCTTAGGGGCGAAACAATATCTGCATATGTGTAAAGATTGCATGCTTTAGCAAACTGTTTTATTGAGTGTGAAGAAGACAGTTCGGCTGATGCTACGGCCGTTGCTGCAGAGGCCGCGAGTAATGAAATTTCAAATTATATAGACAGACAGTTGTTAAATCAGTTCACGACGGGTATATTACCACATTTACAAAGGGACGTATTTTATGAAAACCCAAAAACGTTCGAGAAAGCGGTAGAGATCGCGAAAAGATCGGAGACGGTGTTTAAAATGTTGCGTCGAGGTGAAGCTGATTTTGTAAATAGAGTTGCCGATGAAAGAGCTACGAGTAATGCGAGTACCAGTAGGAATGATTCACATTTGACGGAATCAATTGAAAAATTAATTCAAGTTTTGGCGTTGAATCATGCCGAGAATAAGAAATCTATACCGGATCGCGGTAATAAAAATTTTAGAATAGAAAATTATAACAATCAACCAGGTTCGAGTACAAGTAGAGACAATAAAAATAATGTTCTTTGTTTTAAATGTCAAATGTATGGGCATATAGCTAAAGATTGTCGGGATAATAATGTTCTTTGTTTTAAATGTCAAAAGTATGGGCATATAGCTAAAGATTGTCGGGATAATATTGTGTGTAAACGTTGTAAGAAACGCGGACATGCTATAAAAAATTGTTATGTAATGCTTCCAACGGGTAGTACACCGAAGAGTAATAAAGATCAAAGGGATAATTTAAACTAGGTTGGGCCGTCGATGTTAGTTCCGAATCTGGCGGCCCTGGCAAAGTATCGCGATCAGCCGATGTCATATCCACTCTCCCTAGTAGTGCTAACAAAAGTAAAAGGCTAAATAAAGTAGAATTAATTATTAATGGCAAACGGTTTAATTTCCTTATTGACACCGGCGCAAGTGTTAGTCTTGTTAAGCGATACGTAGTTAAGGAACAGCATGTATTTCCCGTTGCACGATCCAGAACCATTGTTGGTATTTTTGGGAAGGAACTACCTGTAATCGGGTGCACTGAGGTAGAGTTGAATGTAGGCCAGTATGTTATTTTTCATAACTTTGTTGTGTGTGAAGATAGGCTTAGTTTAGCTACTGACGGGTTGCTTGGATTAGATTTTTTAACCGATTATAAGGCCCACATTAACTATGCATGCAACGAGATGCGCATTTATTCGGAGCGACTCACGATTTCAACAATTACGGAAAGTAAAAAGACCGCGAATGGGAAACAGACGAATCATGACGATCTCGAATCTCATTCTAATCCGAGTGATAAAGCAAAGATAGCCGAAAATAAGGAACTCAGTGTTCCAAAACAGAATAATATTACTTCTCTTTCAGCATCGCGTACCGCGGATAACCCTGAAACAAAAAGTTCGTTAGGTTCTTTTTGTGATAAGGAAATTTTGGTTGAAGGAAACAAAGCTTCGAGTGACAATAATTGTGTTACTCACGGGAGTATAAAAGACCAATGTCGCGAGCCAAGCCGCAAACGGTTAAAAGTCACTCACGGTACTTTAAAAGTCGAAAGTCGCAACGAGAATCGCGAAACGGAAATAGTTGTTGAAAATAATACCGAGAAAAGTAATAAAAATTCCAATAAAACTGTAGTTACATGCCAATCAAAGTTAGACAAAGAAAATGAAAATTCGAATAAAGTAGCTAGTTCGGATTGTAAAAATAAAAAGGAAACAGCAAGTAATAAACCCATTAGTCAGCACGACAATGTTGAGTTGAATAGGGTAGACAAAGACGGAAAATCTGAGTCGAGTCCTTTTTGTGCCGAAAAATTCGAAAGCGCTCCAACAAGTATATTGAAAACGGTTCAGTTCGAGGAAATTGCGCAGGTACAGCATAATATCGTCGGTTCGCAAGGTTCAGGCAGTAGTATGCAAATACCAAACAATCCTCAAGAGTTGGAAAGAGAAAGTGAGGCGGATGCGACACGTAATGAGATACGGTCGGTCCGTATCAAAGAAAGTTTCACGATACCTCCTAGGTCCGAAGCTGTGTGCTTGGCGGAGAGGAGTATTGTTCTTGGAAAAGCAGGTAGTATTTTAGTAGAGCCTGTAGAACTTTGTGTTCAAGGCGTAATAGCTGCTAGAGTTGTAGCGAGGGGCGAAGAGACCGACGTACCGGTAAAGCTCATGAATGTAACTAATGAGAATTTAGTTATACCTGCGAAAACAATTGTTGGATTCGAAGAAGATGTCACAATTGACATAGGTGGTTCTTCCGAACCCAATGATTTAGTTGCATCAGTACAGGATGCAGATTTTAGAACCCTTTTCAATTTGGAACACTTGTCGCGGAATGATAGATGTAAAGTTGAGGGCGTGTTAATGGATTATAAAGATATATTTATAAGACCAGGAGTGAAATTAGGCTGTACGTCGAAAGTTAAACATCGGATTATTACCGAGGACATCCACCCTATAACGAAAAGGCCATATAGAGTACCGTTTACGCAGAAAGAAGTTTTGCAAGAACAAATAGAAGAGTTACTGAAAGATGGCATAATTGAGGAAAGTGATTCGCCATGGTCAGCGCCTATTGTTCTAGTAAATCGTGTTATGTCGGACGGTTCAACGAAAGTTAGACTGTGTGTAGATTTTCGTGCGTTAAATAAAATAACGAAGAAGGATTTCTTGCCTTTGCCGAATTTGCAAGACACAATTTCGCACATGCATGGTGCAGCGTTGTTTACAACCCTGGACTTAGCGTCGGGGTATCACCAGGTAGAGATTGCCGAGAAAGATAAAGAAAAGACTGGGTTTAGCTCACCCTGGGGGCATTATCAGTGGAACAGAATGCCTTTTGGTTTGTGTAATGCGCCAAGTACTTTTCAAAGATTAATGTATTGTGTTCTAAGCGGTTTAATTGGGGAAAAATGTTATGTCTATTTAGACGATATTTGTATATTCTCGCGAGATAATATAGATGAACATTTGTCAAAGATTAAAGACGTATTTAATAGATTGCGGAAATTCAATTTAAAATTAAAACCGAGTAAATGCGAATTCGTGCGCAGAGAGACCACGTATCTAGGCCATGTAATTTCGGGTGAAGGTGTTAAACCAGATCCATCAAAAACCCATGCAATTAAGAAATTTCACGTGAGATCATTTTTGGGATTAGTTGGGTTTTACCGTAGATTTATTCCGGAATTCGCAAATACAGCTAAACCGTTAACTAAGTTGTTACAAAAAAATGTTGAGTTTATATGGAGAGATAAAGAATTCGTTGCATTTGACAAATTACGAAATGAGTTAATTAAAGAGCCGATATTAATATATCCTGATTTTAGCCAGCCGTTTACATTAACAACAGACGCGTCAAATCTCGCCTTAGGAGCAATTTTGAGTCAAAACCGCGAAGGTGTGGAACATCCAATCGCGTACGCTAGTAGAGTCTTAAACAAAGCCGAATGTAATTACCCAACAATAGAAAAAGAGTGTTTAGCAGTTATTTGGGCAGTAAAGTTTTTCAGGACCTATTTATATGGAAGACAATAACGGATCACCGCCCACTTCGATGGTTAAATAGTGTAAACGACCCAAGTAGTAGATTGTTAAACTGGTCGTTAAAATTATCGGAATATGTATTCGATGTCGTTCATAAACCGGGAAAATTAAATAGTAATGCAGACGCATTATCACGAATAGAAATCCGTTGCGTGAATGATTATGAGCCCGTATGGGATCGAGACTTTATAAGGCAAGAGCAAGATAAAGATGCGGAAATTCAAAATTTGTTAAAAGTGGAAAAAAATAAATTCGGCGAATTTTATAAAGATAGAGATGGCGTAATTTATAAATTAAGAGATGAAAACGAACGCGAAGATAGACTAGTTGCTCCAACTAGTATGATTAATGAAATATTGAGATCTCATCATGACTTACCACATGCAGGGCATCCAGGCTTTGAGAAAACCTATAATTTGATTAAAAAGAAATTCTTTTGGAAAGATATGGGTAAAAGATTATTGTGTTCGGTGCTTGTCGTGTAACCAAAGGAAAACATCACCCCATCACAGGCCAGCCCCCTTGCAGAAGTTCAGTGAACTTAGTAAGCCGTTTGAGCGAACGGCCATGGATATCGTAGGTCCGTTTGAAAGAACCTGTAGAGGCAATAAATATATTTTGACGTTTATTGATGCTTTTACGCGTTACCCAGAAGCAATTGCACTACCTGATGACAAAGCGGAGACAGTCGCTAATGCGTTTATCACGCAGATAATTTCACGGCATGGCGTATCTAAGCAGCTATTGACAGATAGAGGGACAAATTTTCTATCCAAATTATTTAAGAGTGTGTGTGAAACATTTGGCATTAAGAAATTACAAACAACAGCGTATCATCTGATGGGAAACGGTGCTATCGAGCGGTTTCATAGAACTTTTTCAGGCACTATGTCACATTATATCAGTAGCGATCACAAAGACTGGGACTTGAAGATTCCGTTTGTATTAATGGCCATCAGAAATTCAGTGCATAATTCGACGGGTGAAACTCTATTTTAGAATAAAACTGATTATAGTCAAACTATCGAGAATAGGCTGAAAGATGCTTATCAAGTCGTTAAAGAGCGAATTAATAAGGCGCAGAATAGAAATCAGGCTCAGTACAATAAGAAAGCAGCAGAGCACAACCTTCGAGTTGGAGATTTAGTTTTCTTACATAACGAGATAGTAAAACCTGGATTAAGTAAAAAGTTTGTAAAGCCATGGATAGGGCCGTACAAGATTATTAAGCAGACCAGTCCTGTAAACTTTGTGATTCAGAGCGCCACATGTTAATCGATTAAAATTGTACTTGCAGCCGAATTTTAAAGAGTTAGAGAAAGTCAGTAGGCCAGTTCCGCGTGTAACCGATATGAAAAAGTTTGATTACGAGTATGCACCGCGAAAATATGATCACGTTGAACGGGAAAACGACCATACGGTTAGAGTACCGGAAGTTAGCAGAGCGCAAAGTTTAGAGTCGCTAAACGAACCAGGTGGTTCTACCGTAACCGTCGAAGTCGAAGTTCATAGCCCACCAAAAGAAGTTAATGACAAGCAGGTAGAAATCACAGAAACGCCGCGCGGTAGATATGCATTACGTAGTCATGGTAGGGTTCCGAATGAACCATGGATTTCTATAAGTCGGATATAATTCCGCAGCATTTTTATTCATGTATTGTTCGTGTGTTAATCATGTTTGCTTACAGTGCTCGGAGGTCTAGTCTTGCTTGTGATTCTTTGTATAAGCACAGCCGAGAGTCTGGAATGGACAAGGGGCTGCTAGTGTTCATAAAAGAAGAAGAGGTGTTGTTAACCTGTGACAATTGGATTCTGACGACTGATATCAATCTAAGTGATTGCCGAATCGTGTTGGAGGCATTTGAAGAGGTCCTACACAATGTGATGCAGCTGGACATCAAACTAGGACTGGATATGGAACCATCAACCAAGACTGCCCTCAATGAAATAGTAAGTAGAGAATTAAGTATTAAATAAACGCGGATTAATTAATGTGGGTGGTAACATATTAAAGTTTTTATTTAGTACGGCGGACAATAATGACTTACAAGAAATTAATAATAATTTGCATGAATAGTAATAGTAAAAGTATGAGGGCCGTGATTCTGCCGAGGGTTTTAGGGTTTTAGGACCGCCTGGAAAGGCGCCCAGCAGAGGCCATTGTAGCGTAGCCACAACAAGGGAGACGAGCGAGCAACTTCAAAGTGTGGAGGTCAACGCGGTGTTCAGGCCATGCCAGGTATCCCGTGGCACGTGCCAGAAGCCCCAGCCATCGCCAGTACTCTGTGTATGGATGGAATTGATAAATTATATTCCCTTCAGGAAGATAATTTATTTTAAGGGAAAAGGGAAAGTTGTAACACGTTTGCTTAGCGGCACCCTTTTGTTTAAATTATTAGAGCCGGACGTCAAGATTAGTTATGGATCTTGCGTTCAGAACTTTCATGTTTGTAAAGTATCCTATTTTTTGTAAATTTCTAAATTGCTTTTCGAAGTTAAAGTCTTTGTTAGATTTTTGGGATGGGTTTAGTTCTTGACATTTTGTGAAAATTATTGGGTGTTGTAAAAGTATTTTTAAAGGTATAAAATTACAAAAGCAAAGTGCTAGAAAAGACGGATGTTCTCAGCAGGGAAGAGCAATTTGAGTAATTTGGTTGAGTAACTTTTGTCACACAGACGATGTGAAACGCCGTTAGGAATTCACTTCTCCCCTGTAACACTCGAAAAGTTTCTCAGTTACTTGACCAATTATATCGTGTTAATTTTTAAGTCAGCCAATAAGGGTATGAGGGTTGGACTTCCTTGTTGGAAGTGGGGTGCAAATCTAGAAAAGATGATTTTGAGATGATCTCATCTCGAGGAGTCTTGATCTGACTGTTGATTGTGACGTTGTTCTATTTTCCATTCGGCTGTTTTAATTATCTTAGTGACTTATAAATTTTTGTTGTTTTTGTGACTAAAGTAATTGTTGAAGTCTGCGTTCTCCCAAGTTTAGAGTGTTAATCCAAATTTAATAATTTTTCTTTGTTTCTTCAGTAGTGTGTTAGTTTAATAATAAAGTGCTTCATTCGAGGCCGACCTGTGATGAAAAGTAAGTAGCCTAACAGATTACTTGATTCTTGGTAGTTGGTGTTGAATACTTAGCGCTGATAGCAATTCAATGAGCTTAAAGCTTGTTCTGAGGTCGCCCTCTTAAAAATTTAATTACATTTATGGTACCGTCCTTTAAACTGTAGTCGTCACGATCAGTAGTCATTAGTTCGTGTATTGTTGGTTACGATTTATTGTTGTGTAAATAAGTAAGTTCATCTACCAGTTCTCAGTTTTATTTGTTTAAGTTCTCCCAAGTATTTTCAGTCATTGCGGAAGAGTAAGTATTCTGTGTGAATATTGTTTATTTTGTGAATTAATCTTTTTCATACTCTTTGTATTGAGTCCTGCTATCCGAGGACTTTTAAAACACGGATAGTGGTGGCAGCGATACCCTTGATCCAAATTAAGTTTTACATTGATTAAATTAGTGTTTCACTTGCGGGTCAAGTATTTAAACAAACCGTTTTAAACGGGTAACAGGAAAGAGTTATATTCAGAAATTGTACCCCGCATCTTGTTATACTTCTCTTAAACATTTCGAAATGTAAAATAATGTCATTCACATTCACTCTGTCGAAAGGTGTTACGAGGTAACTGATTTAGGTATTGTCTTTGACCCTTAACTCACTTTCTCCCTTCATGTTCATAATTTATTATCTTCCTCTGTCAAGTTACTTGGATTTATTAAAAGAATTACTCGTAGTTTTACTAACTTATTTCCTATTTTTTCACTTTACTATGCTTATATTTGTTCGAAACTTGAATATTGAGCTTTAATATGGAACCCCATCTACATGAATCAAATTCAATCCTTAGAAAATATCCAAAAGAAATTTTTGAAGTACATTTATTTTAAATTGATGGGGAATTGCCCACTCCATACTTTATCATACGATACTCTAATGAAAATTTTTTCTATTGACACTTTATCTACTCGCAGAATTAATTCCTCATTAGCAACTCTCAAAAACATTCTTAATTATAAAATTGACTATCCAGTAACTCTTAATTAAGTTTAAAGTATGTCCCATAAGTATTAGAAACTCTACTAACTATAATTTGTCTAATGATCACCCTGATTTATTTAATTAATTTTAAATAATTAAAACTGGCCTTTCATCATTACTATTTGTAGTATAATTATGTATATTATAATTATTTTTAATTATTTTGGATTTTTTATGTAATTTTTCTTATGTATTGTGTTTTGAATTCGCTGGCTATATATATATATATATATATATATATATATATATATATATATATATATATATATATATTGTGTTTTTGTAGCTGTGCTGTAATTGTTATTTGCAACTTGTCAGGATAACCGAGTTATAGTAGTTTGTGAATGTAATCAAAGAATAGAAAAACATGTTTGTTATGTCTTGTCATTAGAAAATAAACACGTCGTTTGAATTAAGTCTATTATTTTATTACAGAGGTCTTGTTTGTGTTTTATATTCTACAGTGAATTGAATGTTATTGTTTAAGCTATATATATATATATATATATATATATATATATATATATATATATATATATATATATATATATGTACATCCAAATACAGAAAATGTCATCAACATATCTGTACCAACAAGATATAAGTTTGGTTAAAGGATAGTTACTTTTAAATAAGGATTTTCGAAATTATCTATAAAAATGTCAGCCAAAAGTGGAGATAAATATGATCCTATAGGAAGTCCGCTGTCCTGGTTTTAAAAAATCATTATCAAAATTAAAGTAATTTTGGTCTAAGCAAACGCATATTAGATTATACAATTTAATTGGATAATTGAATTCTGCCGCATTTAATTATTACCAAATAATTATTTTCAATAAATTTATAGCAGTGGAGGAAATCCACAACTTTACCTTAAAGATATTACAACATTGCAACAAAAGATTTTTTACAGAATATACGCTGAACAACATATCAAAAATTGGTAAAAATGGCGACATTTTTAGGTTTTTGGTCATTTTCTCGAAACAATTGCCCGTTTCAAAATTTTACAAGAATACAAAATGAAAGACCAATATTTACAAAAAGGACTGTAATATTTTTACCTAGGATGAACTGCCAAAGAAAATATTTAACCAAAATAACAATTCATGAAAGAAATTTAAATTACTCAGAAAAAGTACAATATTACGTATTTAATACATGATCTAACAGGTTTTACGGGGTGTTACAGTTTTGTTACTTCATGGTACCCAAAGAAGTAAATTATCGATTACTCAAATAATTTTTGTCAACGCTTTCCTTCAAATTTTCATTTTTTCATTCACTACTCTGATTCTGTTAAAGATAGGATAACGCAGTTTGAAATTTTGAATACAGTATGGAATTTTCTTTCATATCATGAATTATATGATTTTTAGTGATGAGCGGTTTGAGAGTTACTAACAATTTAAACTTACAGAAAAATGCATTTTGATACTATTAAAGATAAATAATATTACGTATTTAATAGGTCTGAAAGTAATTAATAAAATATTTATAAATGAGCCGTTTTCCAGATATTTGAAATTTTAGAGAAATTTAAAAATTTCTTTCGATGCTGCGATGAATTAAAACTGTAACAAGTATAAAACCTATTAGATCAAGTACTATAAATACGTAATATTGTATACTTTTGAGTAATTTAAATTTCTTTCATGAATTGTTTTTTGGTTTAATATTTTAACCTAACTCTTTCACAGTTCATCCTAGGTAAAAATTGTTTTTGCGAAAATTGCCAAAAACCAAAAAAAAATACAAATGGTCCGATTTCCGGAAACTTTTGATATGTTTTTCAGAACATTTTTCCGAACAGGATTCCGTTTAAAAAGCTTCTGTTGCAATTTGTTTAGGATAGAGGGTCTTTTTTCAGTAGATTTGCAGTAGAATTCATTATTTCAATAGATTTACCTTTTTAGAACATCGCACGTTACTAAACAACCAAAAAAATTTGAAGAAATCGATATTTGATTTTGTTTATTGACATTTAAATACTACGATATTTTGAACGCCATCTTCAATTATGCATTATCATAGTGATATAATTTAAAAACAATACCAGTGACATTTCGGAAAAATTGCACTCTTATTGGCACACGATCTTCTTTTTTAAGTCTAAAATAATAGTATAACGCTGCACTTCGTGGTGCAAGCTTATTATTTATACTCGTATTGCACGACTTTCTATCGTTTCTAGAATAGTACTAATGTATTCATCTAAATTTTGGTTCATATTTCGAAAACTGCAACACGTTATTAACGTAGGGTTCCCTAATTCCTAGTAAATCCAAAATAAGTTAAAAAGAATCTACGAATTGCAATCAGACATTATTTTTAAATGTAATTATATATATATATATATATATATATATATATATATATACATGTATACAAAGAAAATTATCAATTTTACCAGATTATTGCGATAAAAACTTTTTGACAGTTAATACGGAAAAAAAAACCTAAGCGTGAGAGCGCATCTGCATTTGCATTCAGGGAACCTTTTTGTGAATTACTTCGTAATCATATTCTTCGAGTTTAAGTCTCCAACGCATTAATTTGGAATGGGGTTCTTTTAATGAATGTAAATATTGTAATGGCTTGTGGTCTGTTATAATTTTGAATTTTCGTCCGTAAAGGTATCTTCGAAAGTATTTGGTTGCCCATATTACGGCTAATAATTCCTTTTCCGTAGTACTGTAGTTTTGTTCAGTACTATTAAGCGTTCTGCTAGCGTAAGCAATAGGTAGATCGGATCTAATAGGGCCTTGTGATAACACTGCTCCTAAGGCATAATTGCTTGCGTCTGTGGTGAGATTAAATGGTTTGTTAAAGTCCGGGTATTGTAGGATGGGGTCATTCATTAGGAGTTTTTTGCAGGTATTGAAACATTGAATATATTGGGGATCGTTGCATTTAACAGTAGCGCCTTTCTTTAAACATTTAGTCATGAGTTTTGTGAGTTGTGCTAAATTGTTAATAAATTTTCTGTAATATCCTAAAAGTCCTAAAAATGCTTTTATTTCGGTCGTATTTTTTGGTAATGGATAATTTTGGATAGCATGGATCTTGTCGGGATTGGGTTTTACTCCGTCGGGTGTTACGATGTGTCCAAGGTAAGCTACTTCTGTTCTCAAGAATTCAGATTTGTCTAGTTGTATTTTTAAATTTGCTTGTTTCAAACGATTACATACTGTTCTTAAATTTTGTATATGTTCCTGAAGGGATGTACTGAAAATAATTCTTCTTCTTCTTAGCTCTACAACCCTGGGTGGGTTTTGGCTTCCTCGACAATCCTCTTCCATCTCGCTCGGTCGCTCGCTGCTTGTAGCTTGTGTCGTTTTCCGTGGCGACTTTGTTTGTTCCGAGGCTCGTCCTTTGGCTTCACAACATGTTATTTTTCCGAGTCGGGTTGTTAACCCGGCGTCAACCCCCTTTTCGGAGGACCATTTCTTCCGCTTCCGTTTGCCCTGAACCGTATTGAAGGTTCAGGTTACCAGGGTTCACCACGAGGAGGTGGAAGTCGGAATTGGGTAGGAGAGGCTATGCGGTGTCATTAAGACATACCCCGTGCGGTTCGCATGCACTACCCTATTAGAACCCCACTGAAAATAATTACATCGTCTAAATAAACGAGGCAAATTTCATTTACTCGGGCGCATTCTTCAGTCCAAATGGCATTCTCAAAAATTCGTAATGTACGTTTTCTGTGTTGAAGGCGGTCTTTTGAATATCGGATTCATTCATTTCAATTTAATGAAATCCTGAGGCTAAGTTTAAAGTCGAAAAGTATTGAAATCTGCCAAGTTTGTCAAGTAACGTGTTAATGTTAGTTATGGGATATTTGTCTTCAATCGTTTTGTCATTCAATTTTCGGTAGTCGATTACTAGTCTCCACTTCTTTTTGCCGGATGCGTCTGTCTTTTTAGGGACAATCCATACAGGGGATGACCAGGGTGAATGGGATGGACGTATTATGTTTTGATCTAACATTTTATTAATTTGGCGTTGTACCTCTTTGCAATGTATTTAGGGGTATCAATAAGTTTTAGCATAAACGGGGATCTCATCTTTCGTGCGAATGAAAAGTTTTACGTCATTAGTAAAAGATAAAGGTTCATTGTCATAGTGAAAGATATCAGAATACTCAGTTAGCAGTTTTGTCTTCTCATATTTCTCTTCCTCGTTCATATGGTCAATTCTAATTTTACTCATATCTAATTCCTTTTTTATTTCATTTTGTTCAAAATTTAAATTATTTTTTTCGAAATTGTTTAATGGATGGATTTGTACACAATCTACTGAATTTAAAATTTCTTCATTTTCACCTAAGTTTATAACTGGATAAATAATTTCATAATTTTGAATTTTAGCGAGACCTTCTGGGATAATTATATTGCTTATTTTAGTTTCGGGGATGAATGCTTCACCATTTTTGATGTGAACGAATAATTTGGAAAAATTTTCCGATTTAGGTGGAATTTTTATGTAGTGAGATTTCGGGAGTATTTTATGATAATAAATTCTTATTTCCTGATCGGGGGTAATTATTTTATCGTTAGTAAAATCGATGTTTGCACCTAATATTTTTTAAGTTATCTAGTCCAAAGTATTGGGTGAGTTGAATAATTTTGAAGAGGGTATTATAATACTATAATTTTCAACAGATGTTCCATGTGCAGTGGTAATTTTGAATGGGTCACTTTTAATTTTATTTTTAAAGAATTTATTTGCGATAGTTGGATTTATAAAAGAACGTGTACTGCCAGTGTCTATTAGGGCTTTTAGATTCATTTCCGGGAAAATTATGAATGGTAGTTCGCTGTGATTATGAATTACATTCATTAGTTCAATGTATGTTCCGAGGCTGTTACAGTAAAATAATCTACGTTTTGTTCATTAATTTTGAATTCCGTATACTCGTCTATTTTGGTGTTAAACAGTTCTTCAGCGATAACGTTAGGCCTGTTTTGGGAATGGAAGAATTGCTGCGGACGATAAGGATTGGAAGTCGCGCGTGATGTCATTGACTGCCTGGTGCTGACACTCATAGGCGTCGGTTTGGAAGGTTTAAAATTTGGATTTGGTTTAAAAACATTTTGCTGAGATTGGTTATTGGGTTTGACAAATTGATTATTTAAATAGTGATTGTTGAAAGGTTTATTATGTTGTTGATTAGTTGAGAATTTAATATTATTGTGTCTAAAATTGTCTATATTGGGTAGCTTGTTTTTGTTTAGGTTGTTGAGTGTGATGTGTGTTATTTTTGAATTGTGTATTTGAATGTGTACGGCTATGTGTTTCTATCTGAATATCATTTGTTCAAGTCTTCTCACTTTCCAATTGTGGTGCTTGCAATGTTAACCGCGGCATCGCCTTTTATTTTGGTAAGTATGCTTGGCATCACGAATTCATTCTGAAAATCTGCCGTGTCAACCAAATTATAGAATCTTTTCACCAATTTTTCGCAGATTTCAATAAATCTTGCTAATAAGTTACTGTCGCCATAAAATTCAGGTATCATGTCCAAATAATACTTTTCTAATTTTGACGGGGGTACAGGTACAGCTTGCTGCGCTTGTGCTACAGGTGGTGTCATTTTTGTATTAATGATTTTATTTAAATTGGGACTAAAAGTAATTTCGAATGGAAATTCGGGTTCTGAGTCAGAGGATTCTTTGGTAGTAATTGGGGTATCACGATCAGAATCTGAGTCTGAGTGGCATTGATAATTATCTGACATGTGTTACAATAGAAGAATTACTCTGTCCATGGGTAGTGTCGAATCCTAGAGTCAGCTCTGTGTTCGCCAGGGCCTGGTTCTGCACGTCACGATGTTCTCTCGTAGATGTGTTGAACTGGGACTCGTACTGGGACCTTTTCTTTCTTTTTATTTCTTTTTTCCTTCTGGTTTTCGGTTAATCGTTGATACGAAAGCGGATTTCACTATGCGCGGAAATTCGCCCGAAAATAATCGTACCGCTAGTTATATTTTTTAAGTTCGATGAAGGGTTTTTAAAAAGAAATTTTATTTATGTGAGTACAATTAAGTCGTTTATTACTACAAGAATACTAGTTTCTGACTAACTCTATGAATATGAAGTTACATTTTTATATAAAGGAACTAAAGTGTCAAGTAACTGCAAGTTCAGCTGTCTGGGCCGTGGTAACTTATATATATATATATATATATATATATATATATATATATATATATATATATATATATATATACATGTATACAAAGAAAATTATCAATTTTACCAGATTATTGCGATAAAAACTTTTTGACAGTTAATACAGAAAAAACAAAGATTTTATAATTTCATCGTGGCCGTTCAAAAAAACACTAATTCTTTTATAAAAATACTTTAATGGAAACAGTGAACACTTTTACATATTTAGGTGTTACTTTCTCCGCATCGGGTAAATTTGGTCCTGCAGCCAATAGTAACTATAATAAAGGTGTTGCTGCCAGTATAACAAAGTACTGAGTTTGATGTGTAAGGGAAAATTTAACAACTGGAATGTAAAACATAAGTTACTAAACTGTAATAAATGCTACCACTCTTTACAGTGCAGAAACATGGACCATAGCTAAAGTAGATCTGGTTATAAAATGTCAATTAAGATTCTTAAAATTAGTCCTTCAGTGTCCCCGCTCCCTAATTTCATGGTGAGAATGGAAAGAGGTACTTCCCACATACAAACAATCGTTTGGAAAAGATTATTGTCCTGGTGGCAAAAGCTTGTGTTTATGGAAGACAACCGACTGCCAAAAATTTTGTATTCTTACCAAATCTGATTTTAACGAAGTACATTATAATCGGTGTAGTCAATTAAAAAAAATTCTGATCACTGTCGGCTACGAGCATATCTGGTAAAATCAAATTATCAATAAAAATCTAATAAATAATGTTACGGATAAGTACGAATCTCTTTTAATAAAGAGGGATATAGAAAATTGTGCGAATTTCTAATTATAATCTTTATTTTAAGCACGTAAAAACAGAATATAGTATTTCAAAATATATTACATATAATATAACTATATCCAAACTGAGATTAATTACTCAACTAAGAGTTGCCAGTAAGAAATTCATTATAATCTACTTTAACAAAATAAAATATACATTTGATACCTCTACTAATTGTACTTTATGCAATTTACACAGTCCGGAAAACTTTTATCACTTTGTCTGTCCCATTTATTCCTCTATTAGAGAACATTACTTCTCTGAATATAACTTAACGAATTTTGAAAAAGCAAATTATTTTCAATTATTTAACATACAAAGGATAAAATTAATAAATTGTATTATTTCACAATGAATGCTTTAAAAACAAGAAGTTTTTGTTTAAATGAATAATTTAATGAAGAAATGTCAATCACTTTAATCTCATAATTTTATAAACTTGGGTCTACTATAATTTACATTGCTTAATAATAATTATTATTCAACTTGCTCACTTAATATAAAATCATTGAATATGTATATATAATTTGTAAATATTTTAGTTATTTATTAAATAAAGTAATAAACTAACCTTATTTAAAATCAATACGCACTTGCATTTGTAATGTAATATATGTACATTCAAAAAGTACTTGAATTTTTAATATTCAAATAGTTGTCAATCTATTTGTACAACAGTTGTAAAATTTTAGAAACAAATAAATGTATATATAAGTTTCCACGGCCCAGACAGCTGAACTTGCAGTTACTTGACACTTTAGTTCCTTTATATAAAAATGTAATTTCATATTTATAGAGTTAGTCAGAAACCAGTATTCTTGTAGTAATAAACGACTTAATTGTACTCACATAAATAAAATTTCTTTTTAAAAACCCTTCATCGAACTTAAAAAATATAACTAGCGCAATCGGTACGATTATTTTCGGGCGAATTTCCGCGCATAGTAAAATCCGCATTCGTATCAACGATTTACCGAAAACCAGAAGGAAAAAAGAAATAAAAAGAAAGAAAAGGTCCCAGTACGAGTCCAAGTTCAACACATCTACGAGAGAACATCGTGACGTGCAGAACCAGGCCCTGGCGAACATAGAGCTGACTCTAGGATTCGACACTACCCATGGACAGAGTAATTCTTCTATTGTAACACATGTCAGATAATTATCAATGCCACTCAGACTCAGATTCTGATCGTGATACCCCAATTACTACCAAAGAATCCTCTGATTCAGAACCCGAATTTCCATTCGAAATTACTTTTAGTCCCAATTTAAATAAAATCATTAATACAAAAATGACACCACCTGTAGCACAAGCGCAGCAAGCAGTACCTGTACCCCCGTCAAAATTAGAAAAGTATTATTTGGACATGATACCTGAATTTTATGGCGACAGTAATTTATTAGCAAGATTTATTGAAATCTGCGAAAAATTGGTGAAAAGATTCTATAATTTGGTTGACACGGCAGATTTTCAGAATGAATTCTTGATGTAAAGCATACTTACCAAGATAAAAGGCGATGCCGCGGTTAACATTGCAAGCACCACAATTGGAAAGTGAGAAGACTTGAAACATGCACTATTAAATGCCTATTCCGATAAACGCGATTTGTATACCTTAAATATCGAAATTACAGAACTGCGACAAGGAAACGAAACAGCATTTGATTTTTATAATCGTGTTCAGCACATTCTAAATTTACAAATTTCGTATATCAGCAATCAAGTTGTCGAAGAAGCTAGAGCTATTTTAATTAGCTACTTTCAAAATTATTCTCTTAGAATATTACTTCGTGGACTCAAAGAGCAATTGGGAATTCTTATGAGAACCAAAGACCCAAGAGATATGAATAGCGCACTAAACATGTTAACAAATGATATTCAGATAGAAACACATAGCCGTACACATTCAAATACACAATTCAAAAATAACACACATCACACTCAACAACCTAAACAAAAACAAGCTACCCAATATAGACAATTTTACACACAATAATATTAAATTCTCAACTAATCAACAACATAATAAACCTTTCAACAATCACTATTTAAATAATCAATTTGTCAAACCCAATAACCAATCTCAGCAAAATGTTTTTAAACCAAATCCAAATTTTAAACCTTCCAAACCGACGCCTATGAGTGTCAGCACCAGGCAGTCAATGACATCACGCGCGACTTCCAATCCTTATCGTCCGCAGCAATTCTTCCATTCCCAAAACAGACCTAACGTTATCGCTGAAGAACTGTTTAACACCGAAATAGACGAGTATACGGAATTCAAAATTAATGAACAAAACGTAGATTATTTTACTGTAACAGCCTCGGAACATACATTGAACTAATGAATGTAATTCATAATCACAGCGAACTACCATTCATAATTTTCCCGGAAATGAATCTAAAAGCCTTAATAGACACTGGCAGTACACGTTCTTTTATAAATCCAACTATCGCAAATAAATTCTTTAAAAATAAAATTAAAAGTGACCCATTCAAAATTACCACTGCACATGGAACATCTGTTGAAAATTATAGTATTATAATACCCTCTTCAAAATTATTCAACTCACCCAATACTTTGGACTAGATAACTTAAAAAATATTAGGTGCAAACATCGATTTTACTAACGATAAAATAATTACCCCCGATCAGGAAATAAGAATTTATTATCATAAAATACTCCCGAAATCTCACTACATAAAAATTCCACCTAAATCGGAAAATTTTTCCAAATTATTCGTTCACATCAAAAATGGTAAAGCATTCATCCCCGAAACTAAAATAAGCAATATAATTATCCCAGAAGGTCTCGCTAAAATTCAAAATTATGAAATTATTTATCCAATTATAAACTTAGGTGAAAATGAAGAAATTTTAAATTCAGTAGATTGTGTACAAATCCATCCATTAAACAATTTCGAAAAAAATAATTTAAATTTTGAACAAAATGAAATAAAAAAGGAATTAGATATGAGTAAAATTAGAATTGACCATATGAACGAGGAAGAGAAATATGAGAAGACAAAACTGCTAACTGAGTATTCTGATATCTTTCACTATGACAATGAACCTTTATCTTTTACTAATGACGTAAAACTTTTCATTCGCACGAAAGATGAGATCCCCGTTTATGCTAAAACTTATTGATACCCCTAAATACATTGCAAAGAGGTACAACGCCAAATTAATAAAATGTTAGATCAAAACATAATACGTCCATCCCATTCACCCTGGTCATCCCCTGTATGGATTGTCCCTAAAAAGACAGACGCATCCGGCAAAAAGAAGTGGAGACTAGTAATCGACTACCGAAAATTGAATGACAAAACGATTGAAGACAAATATCCCATAACTAACATTAACACGTTACTTGACAAACTTGGCAGATTTCAATACTTTTCGACTTTAAACTTAGCCTCAGGATTTCATTAAATTGAAATGAATGAATCCGATATTCAAAAGACCGCCTTCAACACAGAAAACGTACATTACGAATTTTTGAGAATGCCATTTGGACTGAAGAATGCGCCCGAGTAAATGAAATTTGCCTCGTTTATTTAGACGATGTAATTATTTTCAGTGGGGTTCTAATAGGGTAGTGCATGCGAACCGCACGGAGTATGTCTTAATGACACCGCATAGCCTCTCCTACCCAATTCCGACTTCCACCTCCTCGTGGTGCGGAAGAAATGGTCCTCCGAAAAGGGGGTTGACGCCGGGTTAACAACCCGACTCGGAAAAATAACATGTTGTGAAGCCAAAGGACGAGCCTCGGAACAAACAAAGTCGCCACGGAAAACGACACAAGCTACAAGCAGCGAGCGACCGAGCGAGATGGAAGAGGATTGTCGAGGAAGCCAAAACCCACCCAGGGTTGTAGAGCTAAGAAGAAGAAGAATTATTTTCAGTACATCCCTTCAGGAACATATACAAAATTTAAGAACAGTATGTAATCGTTTGAAACAAGCAAATTTAAAAATACAACTAGACAAATCTGAATTCTTGAGAACAGAAGTAGCTTACCTTGGACACATCGTAACACCCGACGGAGTAAAACCCAATCCCGACAAGATCCATGCTATCCAAAATTATCCATTACCAAAAAATACGACCGAAATAAAAGCATTTTTAGGACTTTTAGGATATTACAGAAAATTTATTAACAATTTAGCACAACTCACAAAACCCATGACTAAATGTTTAAAGAAAGGCGCTACTGTTAAATGCAACGATCCCCAATATATTCAATGTTTCAATACCTGCAAAAAACTCCTAATGAATGACCCCATCCTACAATACCCGGACTTTAACAAACCATTTAATCTCACCACAGACGCAAGCAATTATGCCTTAGGAGCAGTGTTATCACAAGGCCCTATTAGATCCGATCTACCTATTGCTTACGCTAGCAGAACGCTTAATAGTACTGAACAAAACTACAGTACTACGGAAAAGGAATTATTAGCCGTAATATGGGCAACCAAATACTTTCGAAGATACCTTTACGGACGAAAATTCAAAATTATAACAGACCACAAGCCATTACAATATTTACATTCAGTAAAAGAACCCCATTCCAAATTAATGCGTTGGAGACTTAAACTCGAAGAATATGATTACGAAGTAATTCACAAAAAGGTTCCCTGAATGCAAATGCAGATGCGCTCTCACGCATCGAACTAAATGTAAACTCAGTAGATTCAGACTTTCAAAACCTTTACGACCTTATAGAAAATTTCAATGATAGCCATAACCCCGACGACACCCAATCTTTAATAGTTCAACCAGATGAAGATGAACAGAAAGATCCTGAAACCGACCAAACCATTCATTCAAATCTCGACAATCCCATAATTGGCATAACAATTACTGAATCCCCAGTAAATTTCGGCAAAAACCAAATTTTTATAACTCAGGTAAAACATTCTCCTACTAAGCCTAAAATTAAGAAATTTCATGTTGACAAAATGAGAATCTCTCTTCAAATATCCGAAATAAATTTTGAAAATGAGATTGTTAAATTCATCAAAGAATACATCCAACCACGTATTAAATATTATTTATACTTTGATAGTCCCATTTACGAACAATTTAGTAACGTTCTACAAAAGTATTTAAAAAATTCTGAAATCATGTTTTCAAAAGTAATTCAAAATTAATAGACGTAGAGAAAGATGATGAAATTTTACAAGTCATTACAAACTATCATGAAGGAAAAACAAACCACCGCGGAATCAATGAAGTCCACAAACAAATCAAGAAGCGATACTATTGGCCAAATCAACTAAGAACTATCACAGACTTTGTAAATAAATTCGAAATCTGTTTGGCAGCGAAATACGAAAGAAATCCTATAAAATCCAAACTTAATATTACCCCTACTCCTAATAAACCTTTAGATATTATTCACATAGACACACTTACCCTAGAAAATACTAAATTCCTCACTATCATTGACGCATTCTCCAAATATGCACAAGCATATAAAGTGAACTCTGCCAATGCTATTGAAATCTCTAATAAATTAACACAATTCTTCTCTCATCACGGCGTACTAAGATTAATTATTTCAGACAATGGACTTGAATTTAAAAATAATATTGTGAAAGAACTAGCCCTTCACAAAATTGACATACACTTTATTTGTTCCTAAAATCCAAATTCAAACGGATTAGTCGAACGTTTTCACTCCACATTAGTAGAACACATCCGTTTATTTAACTTGCAAGACAGTTTCATAAAAGAACTAATAGAAGACAAAGTTGACTATGCAATTTTAGCACACCACAACACAATCCATAGCACTACTAATCTAAAACCTATAGAAATTATTAATGGACATTTTGAAACAAATTCAGCACTAGACATAGAACTTGAAAAACAAATAACACAAGATTATATCCAGACACATAAAGAAAAGACCAAAATCGTGTACCAAAATATTAACAACAAATTACGAATGGATAAAACTAAAACAATAACAAAAAAATGAAACACGAGAAGATCTTCCTATAATACCTGAAACAGTTTATGTTCACACCAAACAGAAAGTAAACAAAACTAAAAACCAAAAATTTAAGAAAAAATTAAAAGAATTAATGAAAATTTAAAAACCGCAGAAATCGATACCGAGAATAACGATAAGAAACAATCTAAAATTCACCTAGCAAACATAAAAAGGCCCCGCAAAATAATTAAAGAATATCCCGCAATTCCAGGTCCCTCTACTTCGCGTACTCCTACGGAATAGATATCAAGGACATCACCCTTAACCCAGGACTATTGACTAATAACCTCGGACATGCAAAGCTGCAAAGAACTCAACATACTTTCGTACATTTTTACGACTTACAACCCCTCAAGTTACAATACCAAAATCTTAATAAACAATACTTAAATCTCATACACACAATAAACACGGACAATACAGTCAATACAGATTAAGAAAATAACAACAAAATCGTGGAACACATACAAAAAAAAATATTAATGAAAAATTTAATAATTTTTCCACACACTTTAGAATTAGACGAGGTATATTTAATGGATTAGGAACAGTAGTAAAATCTATAACCAGAAATTTAGACGCTGAAGATGATAAAAGATACACTGAAATTTTAAAACACTTACAAGAAAATCAATCTAAATTAAATAATCATATGAAGCATCAGTACTCTGTAAGTCACCAAATGGTAGAATATTTCAACAAAACTGTCGACACTATCAGGGAAAAGGAAAATATTTTAAAATTAAAAATTAAACAACTTATGCACATTGTTATCGCTGGAGACAAAAATAATAATAAATTATTAATTAAAGACATTTATAACCAATTAAACACTCTTTACACTATGACATTCAATACTTTACAAGATATTGAAAATTCTTTAACCTTTTGTAAACTTCATACCTTGCATCCAAGCTTCATCAAGTCTCACGACCTATATAAAGAATTAAACAAAATTTAAAAATTTTATAATAACGAATTATTATTCGAAATAAATCAGGAAAATCTTTTAGAAATCGAAAAATTAATTTCTGTTAATTGCAAATTGCAAAATAACAAAATTGTATACTTTATAAAAATTCCTATAAACTACGAAACCCAGTTTGAACTTATCCATCCAATTCCAAACCCAGAAAACACATTTAAGATATTTATACGACATGTGCACTCGCAATAAAGAAAATACTTATCAATGTCCCAATAAAATTAAGGAAATTACCGAAGACTCCTGTGAGAAGAATTTTATTCTACAAAACAACGTCGAAAATTGCCATTTCATTAAATTAAATATAAAGAAAAATCACATTGATTACATCTAAGAAATTAACCAATGTTTAGCAATTTTTCCAAACCCTGAATATTTACAAGCCAAATGCAATCAAGGCAACAGCATAAGCGACATACAAGGCATACTTTTAATTAAAGAATACAATTGTAAACTTCAAATAAAAAATAAAAATTTACTCTTCAAACAAGGCACATTTGGCAAACCCTTAGTAATCGAAAATTTCTAAATTAATTACAATATTACAAAAATTCCAAAAATGGCCATCGAACTAAGTTCCATCAACGATTTAAAACCAATAAACAAGTTCGATGACACATTATACTATAATAATGATCAAATTAAAGCAGAAAACTTCAACTACCTATTTTGTGCACTGTACATAATTTTCATCATCGGTGCCATCATCACCGCTGTAGTCTACTTCCGAAAGACGTTCCTCAAGAATAAAGAACAAGCCAAGGACGAAGACATCGAACTTCAATCGCGAACTTCATCCCCTAGGTCGGCGCTGAAGCTCCCCGACGAAGCTCAATTCTAGCGGAGGAGTTACCACGGCCTAGACAGCTGAACTTGCAATTACTTGACACCTTAGTTCCTTCATATAAAAATGTTATTTAATATTCATAGAGTTAGTCAGAAACCAGTATTCTTGTAGTAATAAACGACATTATTGTACTCACACAAATAAAATTTCTTTTTAAAAACCCTTCATCGAATTTACCAAAATATATAATCTATAAAAAACAATTTTATTAAGAAAGCTTTTGTTTATAATAATATAAATTAATAATCGACAAGTTTTGAAAATTGTAATTTCTTCGTGAACGTAAAGTTGAAGTTCACAAAATTCAAATAACTCAATTTTTTAAAATGGAACATCCCATTTTTTATTATGTAAATGAATTCTTCTATAAAAAATCTGATGTGGCTAACACATAACCTCTCGCCAGATATTTTACCTGGTTGTACGCATAAAACGAAAAATATTTTTAAATACAAATACATATAGATATTCATGTCTCACTACAAAATAATTCTCACATATATTTGCAATATCTATGGGATATTTTAAAATAAATTATGTACAATACTTACATTTTCTTTATATTTAATAACCTGAAATTTTCTTTTTCTTTATATTCGTCATTTTTTCGCAAATTCCTTCTATATTCTTTTTTACGTATATTCTTTTGCGTTGTTGACTTTTTTTATTTTCAAAATCTTCATAATAATATACATATATTTTTGACAGAGGCATGCAAATATTTTTGTCAGTGACATTTATGTGTCAATTACAAACATTTGAATTTCTTGCCTTGTAGTAGTTTGATCTGAGATTTTTTACATCAAATTATTTTATATGCCTTTCTTTATCTCTAAATCTATAGAAGATATAATAATGAATTTATATTTATCGAATAAAGAATTTAACGGTCTTTAATATAAGTATTTACATAAACTTTCGATAAATAATATTTAGACGATTTTTTTCTTGTAACTACTACTTCCGGTTGTCCAATTGTTACCAAAACTGACTGGACTCTTCCCATTATTGTTATATTGAGGAATCCGTAGTTAAAAATGTCTTAACTCTCATAGTATTTGAGATATAGTGAATCCAACATCCACACACACACACACATCCACACACACACACACACACACGCACACACACACGCACACACACACACACACACACACACACACACACACATACGGACATCATCGTAAAAATGTTATAATCGGATACTAGGGACCTTAAAACGTGCTTATTCATTAAAATCTGGATATGCGATTTTTAGCATGAATACAATACCTCTCTTAGCGAGAGGTAAAAAAAGGTAGTTTGTGTAGCATGTCCTATGTTGAAAGTTGATTCATTTTCAGTAAAGTGGAAAATATGTAAATTGCATGTCAGTATTTGTTTATGTCTAGTTTAGTTGGCTATGAACATTTTGTTTTAGCTTTATGTTATATTTTATATATCTGTTTACTTCGTATTTTACATTTAATATGATAGTAATTCATAAAAATTCAAAAAAAAAAATAGATACTAAACATAAATTTCTTCTTTTTTCACCATAGACCACTTAAATAAATTTTAATAACTAGTGTAAATAAATGCAATTTAAATTTTTCCATTTTACTAAAAAATCTATTAACTTTCAATATAGGACATGCTACACAAACTATCCCTATTTTTTAACGAAGAATTCATTTCATTATTAAAAATGGGGTGTTCCATTTAAAAAGACATGAGTTTTTTTTAATTTTTGTTAACTCCAACTCATGTAGAAATTACAAATTTCAAAAATTGTAAATTATTAATTTATATTGTTGTAAACAAAAGTTTTTTTTATAAAACCGTTTTTGCAGATTATAGAAATTCGTTTCTATTCTCGAGACATAGAGTGATAAAAAAGTGGCCGTTCTTATTATTATTATTATTATTATTATTAATATTATTATTATTATTATTATTATTATTATTATTATTATTATTATTATTATATATATATATATATATATATATATATATATATATATATATATATATATATACCTCATAATTTTCAGTCAGACTGTTAAAGTCGATTTGCAGTATGCTGAAATAGGACTGCGCCATATACCTACATTATGTATATAAATCAAAAGAATATTCAAAAGATGGTATTCTTTATTATAGACCCATAAATTCAAAGAGGTAAAAAAATTACGCGGTGCTATATGTCTGTATTGCGTGTTCGAGATTTGGCGGAATCTCAGATGTCGTTACTCTTTGAAGCAGGATTTGCGTTACCGTGACACGGCTCTAGACGAGATATAAAATCTGAATCATATATCGAGTACAGAGAAAAATAGAAGTTGTATGAGTTTAGTGTAATATTGAACGAGAATTCATTATTTTTGTGAAACTCTCAATAAACGTTCAACATATTTGCATCTATACCGTAAAATGGGGCTACTTGGCCAACACAAGGCTTTTTGGTCACCGGAAGCAATATTTTTGTTTTATTTGTTTATTTTTTTGTTGCTAATTTTCGGCATTTTCATTAGTATTTATATTGATATAGGTGTATGTTAAATAAAAAATGGTAAGAACCTATCAAAGGACCTCAGAATTCAAATCCTACAGGGCCTGTAATAAGTACAGATACTGGAAGCCATTGCTGCCGTAAAGCCCGAAATGGCAAAAAAACTAGCAGCCGATATTTACAATGTTTTGCTCCAAGGCCGATTTATATCAATTTCAAAAACCAACCATGTAAAGTAATGAGTTAGGTCGGTACAATTCATATTTTTTCATACACTTTCGTTTAAAAGTTAAAAAAATATTCCCAAAAATGTGTACAAGTAGCCCCATTTTACGGTACCTTATTCCACCTTAACCCAGTAAGCCCAAATAATTATTAAACTTTTTAAATTATAATATAAATCGGTGCAGTTTCAATTAAACTATAATATTTGTAAAAATTCTTCAAAAATTATGATTATTTTATTTTTTTTTATATATGATTTTCATAAAACTGGTACTGACGAATAAACTCAGCATGAAATTAAATTTTTATTTCAACAGCAAACAACACATCAAACTAAACTAGTATTTATATTATAATATACATATATTTATAATATAGTAAATAACAATGTGTTGAGCTACTTTAAAAATATTCGATCAGAGAGTGAGCTACCTATACTTGGTGAAGTAAGGTATCTAGAAGAAAAGACGTCGCAGGCAAAATTATTTTTCATTCATGGTCAAATGAAAGTTATATTATTTAAGTGATGTGAATCTGCATGTTTTTTCTTTTCATGTACAAAATAAATTGTTATATCACAGAATATTTTACAAAAGAGAACATATTTAAAGGATTTGCCTCCTTTACCAATATTTATTACTGACGTACTAAGATCCGGACATAATAAAGATTCATTGTGCGACGAAACATGATGAGAATTTACAGATATTTTTTTTGTTCTTTTGTGATATATCTGTGACCTACTGGAATTGTCCACGTGATCGTTTAGTTGGCGTCCCCTGATATATAGCAAGAATATTCCCACAGGTGTGAGTCTATATATATATATATATATATATATATATATATATATATATATATATATATATAAAAGCCACAAAACAAAATTTCACATGACTATTAAAATGAGCGAAACACATTATTTTTAAAACCAGTGGTTCTCAAAATACAGTATACAACTTTCTTACTTTAAATGGGACACCTTTATATTTTTATATATTTGGAATCTACGTAAAATTACGAATTCAACGATATGCTTGAAGTGAATTTTTATTTAAGAACTAAATTATGTCATGTCATCTACGGCCGAGGCGCAGACACAGACACAAAGTAGCACACCGGAATACACATTACAAAGGCGCAGGCAGAGAGGCACACAGTAGCATGTCATCTTCTAATCAAAGCCGAGAGCTGTACCAACATGCTCTATCACTACAGAGAGAGAGAGAGAGAGAGCTCACCAACTTCTTGGTTCGTCTTCTACCACGGCTAATAATTCTTAAGAATTTAACGAAAATTACCAATCTACAGACCAATGTTTCAATTGCTCCTTAGTCACTTTTGTTACAAAAGTTTTGTCGGCTCTTTAAAGTTTTAGTCACCTTTGTGGATTTTCAACGATCCGCTCGACCAACCTGACTATATTGTTGTCTCAACCTTCAGAAGGTTCATTGATGTACGCATGAACCGCTCTACGTAAAAATTAGAACATGGATTCAAGTGCAATATAATAATACGTAATACCAAATGAATCGAAACACTCCGGCATGCTTAAACTTAACACAATTTGTTCCAGCGTCCACCACGCTGCACATAGGCGTCCCACTTGAGACAAACATTTGAAAAGCAAGTCTCCTCTTGTCCGATTTCTCTGCTTCCAATAGCTGACAGATATCTGTTACTCAATTGTTTTTCAGATAAAAAAAAACCTTAGCTTCGCAACTGTGGCAGCCTCCCCACCGGGCACTAGCTAGCTTTTCTAACTTTTCTGCCGATGATCTAGCTTGCCATAACAAAAACATTTAACAAATTCACAATTTGTCAAAACTGGCATGGTCGTTCTAAAACGGCCACGAGGAAACTAACCAGCAACAGCCCCATCAAAACAAAACGCTAAATTTATAGCTTTGACCATTTTGATTGGTATCCTGCTGTTGGGATGCTTGCAGTTCTGTTATCTTTAAAATATATTGCTCATCGTTACTGTAATATGTTTCTGAAATAGGTTATACCAAATAAACACTTATATCGTCTCATTGAACAATCTTAACACTCGTCCATTCTGACACTTTCGAAATTAGAACTTCAATAACGTCATATAGTTCTGTAAAGACAAACTCAGAAACTGCTTCAACCACATGCAGTATGTTCTGAGAATAGACTCAGAGACTACTCCAAACCACTACCAAATTTGCACCCAAATTTCATTTTTTGTAAAAGTTCCATCCGTAACGTGTCAGAGGGTTTGCCATGAACAATTGTTAATAGTTTACTCAGATTTAAACTGTGTGCACGGTGCTATATTATTCACGCTATCACGTTCATACAATACATTCTTCTACTATCATACTTACTATTTCGAGATAGACTCGTACAGAATTCGTTGATAATTACAGCTATCCCGCCGCTGTCGCCAATATTTTTTTCCAAATGACACCATCGTACCGTAACTGATCGAATGCATAGGTTTTACATTTGATCCACACCGCACACTTTTTACCTTCCTTCACCTTTAGGTAAGGAAGGTATTGTCTTTGGTCAAAAAATTCGATGATGCGTTTTTAATCAATAAGCTCGTTTTAGGGTCCCTAGAATACGAATTTACTATTTTTACGATGATGTCTGTATGTGTGTGTGTGTGTGTGTGTGGATGTGTGTGTGTGTGTGTGTGTGTGTGTGTAACAAAATTTTGGTCTGCGATAACTCTAATACTACAGTTACCAAAATTATAATTTTTTCTTATACTTCTTCGTTACATCCATATGAAGAGCTGATTAGATTTTGGTTACAATTGGTCAACCGGAAGTACCATTATTTGAAGATTTTAACAGTTTTTCTTGAAAAAACTATGTTAAATATAATTTTTTCTCATTTCATGTTATTATAAATATTAAAGAATATTTTATTCTCTATACGATTTGACTGCATTTTATACTTAATATTAAATGGATATAGAGTTAAAAAATTATAAAGAAATTAAATTTCATAAAGTAGCCATAGCTTTGGAAACAGCTACTATATTAAGAAAATTCTGATTGAAAGATGTCAGTGTCAAGTGAAATTGAGATAGTGTGTTTGTCTTATAATTTTACGGGAAATATAGGATCTTTTGCTTTCTGTATGGAATTTGTATAAAATACATACAACTGCTTTAAGGTAATGTACAAGAAATAATAATAATAATAATAATAATAATAATAATAATAATAATAATAAATCTTTTATTTCTGCAGATACATTACACTGTATATAGAAAACGTCACAAAATAATAATTTTCTGTATGAAATTTGCATAAAATACATGCAACTGCCGGAAGGTAATGTACAAGAAATAGAATATTTAATTTAGCAAGGAACTTTCTGTATGCAATTTGTACAAAATACATAGAACTGACGGAAGGTAATGTGCTGGCCACATCAGATTTTTTAATTCCTGGCACAGGTTTAACCCTAATAAAAACCTTCAACTCTGTGAGTGTCATTTACTCGAGACAGCCATGCTTCACTGGTAGTAGAAACTTTTCTGTTAAGTTATAACCTTTAAGTTTAGTAAAAAAAAATATGACAGCTCTGAATTTTTTTATGTTATTCTATTATCATAAACATTTCCAACTAGTGGGGTGGAAGCATTTTCAGTCATTTCCAACTCAAGAGATTGTCATTGCAGTTAGTAATGACGTATACCATAACCTCTAAAAGGGTGGAATCGGCGTATTACTATAATTATTGTGAATAAAAGTATTTTTCTACATCATACAACGGAAGACGATTTTTAACCAGTGTTTCTCAAACTGTAACATAGTTATATTTTTTTTAATGGGAGAATATATGTTTTTAAGCCTATTTGATAGAGTATTTCTCCTTGCTGTCAAAACAGGTTTCTCGGGCACCATTTGATCGGTCGATACCACAGCACAGGAGAGGTGATAAATCTAGTAAAGGACGCTCTTATAGCATCGCTGAAAAGAGTGGCTTGAACGCCAAAAAGGGCTCGGGTAGCTTAGTGGAGACAGAGTTCGGTTTTTAATAATAAAATCATATGATGAATTTTAATATTTTATTAAAATATATTAGAAACGATAATAATAACGAAACAAATGAAAGTAGCAATCGCTACAAATAAACCAGCGGTACTTGCACAGAAACATCCGGCTACGGCGGTATCCGTAGCCGTACAATGCACCTTCTGCACTCCCTCACGAGCTGCCGGCACACACCAACAGCACTGAGTCAGAGGCAGCCAAGGTCCTAATCTTGCTCGCCCGGCACTCAACAGGTTCGCGGAAGACGGCACACACCGTCTCCCCAAGAGAGCACACACTCTCTCTGTAACACTCGATGAAGAGCTAACACTCTCTTGAGATTGCACACATTCTCTGCATTAAACTATCGTTTGAGCCTGTATTTATACCCCGAAAAACCGTAAAAAATACGAAAATAAGTTTAAAGAAGATTCTAGTTATCCTGCAAATACTTGCTATTTTAAATAATAAAATAAAAAATACAAACTCATGTAGCATCGAACCCACGATCCCCAGCGTGCTTGTCGAGCATGCTAGCCACTCGCCGCGCGGTACCTGACAGGTAAACAACAAATTTATAAACATTCGCAATTTTAAACAAAAATACAACAATTCATTTTACAACAAATGACATACAATATAATCAAACAATTACATTGTATTAAGTTCAACCAATACATGACTAATAAAAATATAAAACAATATTTTTACTGGTGGGATTTGAACCTCGATTTGAATTTATTAACTTTAGCAAAAAACTAACTTGTTAACCACAAGACTAAAATGCTAAACACGAAAATTAAATCGAAATCTAGTGACCATCGTCACATCATATGTTTCGTTTTTATTTAAGTTATTATTCTTTTCAAGCACAGCCTAATGTAAAATATCTATAAAAATAAAATTTCTTAATATATGCAGCTGACATGCCATCTATTTTAAATTTTTTTAATGTTCATTCCTACGCTGACGACACTCAACTCATAGTATCCATTGAAATATTTAAGTCAGATGAACAAATTGATATAGTTAATGAGGAACTGCATTTTTATTATGGACATACTGTTAGATGGCGTGCCTCTTAAAAGAAGTTCTTGTGCAATATATATTAGGTCTGATTGTAGATGAGAATCTGAAATTCGCATAGCGACATTTGTATCAGTTTAGACATGATTTAAGCACCGAGGTTAACTTACGTCTTGTTCTCCTATCTCTGTATAGTAAACAAAGCAAATTTAATTGGTACTCCACAATATTTAACAAATAAATTAGTTCCTAAGCGAAATAATTATACGCTACAAATAAAATATTTATTTATAGTACCATCCTACAGAGAATCTAAATTCAAGGCAGCTTTTTCGTACCAGCATTATATAATGGTTTACCTGAAAATATAAAATCGCTTATGGTTCTTTTATACATCATGTTAAAAATTTATATAATTCATATGTTTAGTTTGTAATGGCTTTCCGATTTTATAAAATCTACACAATCCGTGTCTATTTCTTTTTCTGTGCATTATTTTTATTAATCTATCTTTAAGTTTTTGTAAATAAAAATACTTTGTGGACTTATAAATATCTGTTATAATTGTTGTACGGGTTAGGTGGAAGAACAGCCCTAGGCTGACCCTCGCCTTTGACGTACAGTGAATAAAATTTTTATTTATTTTATTTTGGAATTAAAACTTGTTTATTCGCCCTCAAAAGCGGCCGCAATTTGGTTTTTATTGCACGAGGGTCTATAAAGTTGCCAGGCAATAGCTGTTCAAACATATCAAAATTGTGAATGTCGGAAAAACAACGAATTTGATAAATCACATTTTTTTAATATCTCTACTCGCAAAACTTTCGTATTCTTTCTTTTATACGTCGTCCGACTACTGTGGAACTAACTTTCTCTATGCAGCCTCAAATTCACTCGATATTTCTTTGGATTAATCGATATCTGTCATTTTCATTTGTCACTATTGTTTATAACAAACAACTTTGCAACACCTGCAAATTATGTAGGAACCACAACATAAAATTCACAACGCCAACACATCGATAACGAATATACAAATATACAGGTACATGGTCTGCGATAAAAGAAGATAAACCAGGTAGAAGCTACTGAAGAATGGCTACATAAAGATGAAAAAGCACAATCGCCAATTTCGTTAGCTATTGAAGACAGTCAAATAGTTCACATATACCGCTGTACTACTGCAAAATATGTGTGGGAAGAATTAGAAAAGGTGCATGAGGGAACATATTTGAGCAACAAATTATGTTTACTTAGAAAATTATATCAATAAAAATTAGAAAAAGATCAAAACATGCCAGATTATATTAGAAACACATTAGAAGTGGTGGCTAAATTATGCCGTATTGGAGAAGAAATAATAGATTTCCATGTAGCAGCATTATTATTAGAATTACCAGAAAAATATAACGCACATGTAACTGCATTGCATGCTCGTCCTGATAATGAACTTACACTAGAATATGTAGAAGGAAAACTTCTGGATGAATACAAAAGAATGAATGAAAATATAAGTGAAGATCCAGCATTCAAAGTAAAAAACAGATTTATAAACAAAAATATTAATAAAGAAAATTTTTGTATGCAAGAAACCTGGACAAAAAAATACATGCTTTAATTTGGTTTTAAACAATGCTGACAAAATTACATTAATGGATGGTTTATTGACAGTGGGGTTACAAGTCATATATGACAAACAACAGAAATTTTTTCATGAATTTTTTGTCTACTGAAGATTATAAAATTACAATGGCAAATGAACAGTTTATAATGTCAAAAGGAGTTGAAGATGGTTATATAATGTGTAAAATATATCCAAACAAAATTTTTAAAAAATAGTAAAAGATGTACTGTATACATCAGAACTGCAACGTAATTTATCATCAATTAAAAAGTTAATTGAGAGAGGAAATTGTGTAATATTTAAATACAATAAATTTTAAATAAAGAAGGTTAATGAGTTGTTAGCACTGTGTAATACAGAAACAGATTTATACATATTATCATGTGAAGGATTTACATATATTGCTAAAGAGGACCATAATAATTGTATTTGTACATCATTGTTTGGGACACCGAAATCCTGAATATATGAAGAAACTATTTACAATATGTGGCTAATAGATCTAAAATAGAAGATTGTAACACATTAATGAAATGCCAAAAACTGTAAATTGCTAATTCAGCAAGAAAATCTTTTCACCAAAAAATTGAGAATCGAACAACAGAAAATATGCAAATAACTCACACAGATATTTGTGGTCCTATGAAGACAGAAACACCAGGAAAGAAGATATATTACCTAGGCTCTATAGATGATTTTTTAAGATATACCACAATATATTTAATTTTAAATACAAATGAAGTTTCAGAGATGTTAAAAGGATATATAGCAGCAATAAAGAATAAATTTGAGGATAATATAAAATTATATAATGCAGATAATGGAGAAGAATATACACGGAACAAAATTCAATATATTTTGCAGAAGAATGGCATTGAATTTTATACTACTGTGCCACACTCATCTTAGCAAAATGGTATAGAAGAACGCAAGAATAGAACTTTAATTGAATCTGCAAGATCAATGCTTACTGATTCTGGATTATCAAATAAATACTGGGGAGAAGCGATTATGACAGTACGGAATACATCCTATAAAAGAAAAAGTGGAAGCAATCAAAAATCCAAAAAAATGTTGCTGAATTAAGTAAGTGGCTTGGTTTAGTTAATTATTATGAAAATTTTATTCCACATCTTCATAGCATGCCATCACCCTTACATAAATTAACAAGTAGCAAATCTTCTTGATATTGGTCCAGTACAGAAGAACAAGCAATGCAAGAAAATATGAAAGCCATTTCAAAAGAAGCAACATTAACAATGTATGATCATAAACTTCCTTTTGTTCTATGTGATGCTTCTGAAGTAGGTTTGTGTGCCGTATTAATTCAAGTAGAGGATGACGAAACAGAAAAACCTATTGCTTATGCATCTAGAACTTTAAAGGCATCAGAAAATAATTATACATCAATAGATAGAGAAGCACTCACTTTAGTATTGGGTTGTACAAAATTTAAAAGATATATTCTAGGTCGCAAGTTAACATTTGTTACAGACCACCGTCCACTGTAAAGAATATTTGGAAATACACTGGATTTAGCAAAAATCGCAAATAATCATTTGCACATTGGACTTTAATTTTAAACAATTATGACTATCACATTTGTCGTCATAGCGGTAAGTATATAGTTTTGGCAGATACACTTTCTAGATTGCTCAATCTCTCAAAATCTCGACCGATATACGAAGAAAAATCAGATAAAGGTGAAATTAAAATGATTAAATTACAAGACAGAAGTATCTGAAGAAATGTTGAAAAATCAAACAAAGAAAGAAAACATTTAATGAGGTGAAACCATTTATGAAAACGCAATGGCCAAATAGAAAAAAAGATATTTCGACATATATTATACCGTTTTGGAAAAAACGTGAGGAATTAAATTTAGAAAATGGTATTTTGATGTGATTGGATCGGACACTAATTCCGAAATCTTTACAAACAAATATTTAAAAAATTAGGACCATTATCATATAAGGTCCTAATAGGGGAAGACATGAGAAGAAAACATGCAGATCAACTACGAGATCGTGCAGCACAAAACAATGTTAATCCTAGGTTCACAGGTCAGCAGTATTATCAAGATTTAAGTCATCAGTTCCACCAATGGTCGTGCCATCTCCTTTCCCAACAGAGAATGTAGAACAACCGACATCCAAATCATCCGAAACTCCGAGACAACCTTTTCAGTAATTGCCTGCAGTAGCATTGCCAGCAGTCACAACACCTCTACGTAGATCTCCTCGAGAAAACAAAAGGCATCCGCCGCAGAGATTTGATGCCAATGAAAAACTAAAACGTCGGAGAAATGTAGTATTATTGTATAATACTTATTTTTAGGTAGGCATAGTATGTTACTGCTAGATATAACAAGTTGTTCTTTGTAGTTGTTTTATAAAATAAAGTAGACTTGTCACGGTGTACATTTTCTTGTAATTCTAAATAACGTTACAATAATAGTTTGTCAAATATAGATCTAGTTATAAAATAAAACACATAAATGTATATAATAGTAATAACAGATGCGGATGCAGAACAATGGTGTGCCGAAATAGAAATTATAACATCAAAATTTCACTGGAGATCTTTGGTTAAGACAGTGGAAGCATGTGACGAAACTATTCTGAAGATTAGCATAATTCGTGAAATCCAGAAGTGAAAAATTGTAAGTTACCATATCACACTCGTCGACTTATTTCCTATAGTAAGGAATCTGAATGATAAGCTAATGAAAGCAATTATTCTGATATCCGATGGTTTTTATTTTTATTGAGTACGCAATGGAAGAGATTTATATGGAAAAAGCAGATAAAGTTGAGGGCTTTAAGCGATAGTGACGTTTGTCACCGCGACCAGTAAGATTTATGGTAACGTTGTCCAGACTTGGATTTCTGGAAGCAATTTCAAAGTTTTCATGAAGCAAGTGTCTTCTCCAAGTCAATTTCTGCTTTCAGCCGCAGCTTAGAATTTTATAGAATAATGGCTAGTAAAGATACTTCTTATAATTCAAAGGCCTTTTGTTGAGCGCTAATAGCTCTTTAACGTTTATCGTCGAGGATAAAATGAATACCTTTGTTTGACAGTGGACCGGAGTGTTTTTTTTAGGCTAAGAAACTATGGCTTTTCAAGTGTCCACAAGAAGTGCCTGAGACTCACTTATACTGCGGTACCTACTATAGTTTGACGTGGTTCAGTTTGACCATCTGTTAAAGGGTATTTTAACAATTCCATATTGGCTTTCATTCACAAGAGAAAGCTGCCTGGTTATCTGACGTTATGTTGATTGCTTCTCCCTTGAGAGCTTGTTTAAGTTTAATGAGGACACAAATTTATTGTGTAGATCTCTGCTCGAGATATAATGGAGCCGGTGCGTAAGGATTCCTTTATTTTGCAACATGGTCCAAATAATCCCGTTCCAGTTTTTCATGACTCTAGTTTGGAACCATCCGTAAACCAGGACGCAAAGTTTATTTGAAAGGGTGGTGTATTTTGTTTGACTTTTGGCCGGCATACTAACGGTGCATGAGTGATCATTGGTCTAAATGCAGTGATGTTGCTGGATTTGTTTTGATGAATTTGTTAATTTTCCAACTGGGCTTTTGAGTGTTCGTGTTTCAGGTACCTGCGTTAACATTAAGGTTAATATGATTGATTTCTTTAATTGTGTCAGCTCTTACATGGTGAAACTTATTATTCATTTTAATTATTGAAAATACTTGGTTTTTAGTTTCACAATTATTTTATTTTGATTACCAGATTCACTACAACACTAGCATCATCAGATCTTCCTTAACGTAGATATAATTATAAATAAATATATAAATATGTCTAAATTATATTAAATAAATATAAACGAAATTAGACCCGGCGCCAAGAAACATTCCGTTTGAAAAAACCGGTGGATTCATTCCGATTGATGATTTAAGTTCAGGAAGACCTAAAGAATGAAATTCTGAATGTTGCCGGACAAAGTCAGTGATAATTTTTTTTATAGGGGGTATAAGAATTATTGATGAAATCGCTGTAACGGTCAAGAAAACGTTGTTTATTACTACTAAAAAAATTGTTTCTCTAGGATATGAAATTCTAAACATCACAAATATTATAAAATTCAAATTTAATATGGCAAAAAAGCCGCGTGCCTGAGGGTTTAGTCGCGAATCTGGGGAACCGGGTTCGATCCCGACCGATGCCAATAAGAAATATTTCAAATTTAAGTAGCACTAAAGTTACCCTTGTGGTGCACTCTCCACACATCAATGAGTGCCCGTGAGGTGACGCCTGCTAAACGCCTACACAGTCGCCGGATACGACCGATGGTCGTTTTCTTTGTTTCCCTCTCCACAGCAGCTTATATACCATCTCCAAAATATTGTAGCGGGCCATATTGTACCCGACACGGTTTAGCCGTTTTAGTTATAAAAGAGTTTTCACATAACGTCAAATTAGGTAGTGTGATTTTTTTTTTTTGATTTCTGAATAGTTAACAAATTTAAGTGCAAATTCTGATAGTTGTTCCAGAAAAAGCAGTTTGATGATAAAATTTTCTCAGTTAGAGGCCAAGTATATTACATTTAAACAAGCCTGTGTTGCCAGATCACAGCCCATCGACCCCTACCGTCCCTGTATTAGTAAAAAAATTTGCATTTTATTAAGCTATATCTCTTAAATAATATGGTCAAAAAAGTTATTTTAATTTTAATATTTGTCATTTATATATTTCTGTAAACTGAGATGTTTTTCAATAAAATGGGAAGCACTGTTTTGAAGCTACAGTGAAAAATATGACATTTACTATTGCTTGATATAGAAAACACATACAAAAAGAGCTCTTTTTGATTGCATTTATCTCAAATTTGAGATGGTCAATAGATTTTTACCAATAAGAAAATATGTAAATGTTATTGTTCTGTACAATAACCAGCCACTGAGGGAGTAAGCCAGCTCAACTTGGCATCCGACTGTAAAATCTTCGCCAACCAAACTAAAGACGAAAAATGTTCCTCGCAAGTGACGCCTCGCCTGACCCCTGTGCCAAGTTGGTTAGGACTACCACGTCATGGACGGTCGGGATTAGAGAAGCCAGTCCTCAGGATTAGAACTCTCAATCTCGGGAGTATGAGAAAGGGCAAAGAGAAGGAGAAAGGATTGTGACGCAAAAGACTTGAGTGAGAAAGGACAGTGTGAAGAAAAGGTGTTGGACAGGAATGTTTGGAGAAAAGTAAGGAACAGCGACCCTTAAGAAGAACAAGATACTACCTTAAAAAGATAAGTTTTGACAATCGTCATTAACACATTTACAGAGAGAGATATAGTTTAAATATTTTTTTTACAACTACAAGACATTGTTCTGCAGTCTGAATTACATTTGCAAGGATGCCTTTCCTACCAACTCTTACCATTTACTCGGGCTTGGGACCGGCGCCAAGTTGAGCTGGCTTACTCCCCAGTGCCTGGTTATTGTACAGAACAATAATATTTACATATTTTCTTAGTGGTAAAAATCGATTGACCATCTCAAATTTGAGATAAATTCAATCAAAGAGAGCTATTTTGGTATGTGTTTTCTATATCAAGCAAATGTAAATGTTATATTTTTCACTGTAGCTTCAAAATAGTGCTTTCCATTTTATTGAAAAACATCTCAGTTTATAGAAATATACATATAAATGACAAATATTAAAATAAATAGTTATTTGTGTATCAAGGTTGTAAAAGTGATCTTTTTTGGCCGAATCTGTAGATTGCAGCCGAGGCGACCGCCGAGGCCAGCAAATCAGATGAGGCTAAAAAAGAACTTTTAACCGAGGTGCACACAATATTTTTTAGGCGACTATCACAAAAAGATATAAACTTTATTTTAAAAATCAATTTCACAATTTTGACAGTGACAGTTATCTGACAATTACATATATTTGGTTATTCATGTCACTTGCAGAGTGCTTTGCTCTATCACCTGGACAACTCACAAAACAATCTGTTTTGTACTGTTGTGTTGTTTACTGTCAAAATATTTTAAATCGTGGTGAAAACGTGTGTATCTCGTGATAAAATATCTACAGTTATTAACTGAGAAGCAAGAAAATGAGCAGTTCAGATAGCAAAGATATCTCTAATACTCCGCCAGAAATACATGAAGCTGCGGGTAGGGCGACGTTAAATTTATTGCCCGAAAAGTCCCAGAAAATTTATCTTAAACAATTTGATATTTTTGAAGAATGGTGCAAGCTACATAAAATTAAAAATTTAACGGAAAATGTGTTTCTTGCGTTTTTTTCGGAGAAAGCTAAATCATTAAAAGCTTCGACGTTGTGGTCTTGCTATTCTATGATAAAATTAACCGTGATGGTAAAAAAGGATATCGATATCAGTAAATTTTCAAAACTCATTGCGTTTTTAAAGAAAAAAACGTGGGCTAAAAAGCAAAAAAATCGGCGATATTTACAAGAAGTGAAATAATAAAATTCTTGCGAGAAGCGCCGAATGAAAATTATCTCATGTGGAAGGTAGGTATTCATTTTTTTTATATATATGCACATAGTTTAAATGGTTTACTTTTTCATAAAGGTTTGCTTGATAATTGGATTAGCTGGAGCATGCAGGAGAGAGGAGTTACGAAAAATAGCGATGGATGACATTCAAGATAAAGGTGATATGCTGATAATTACAATCCCAGAGACAAAAACAGGAAATAAAAGAATTTTCACCATAACCGATAAAATAGTCGAAGAATTAAGTGCTTTAGAGTTATACAGGCAATATTTAGTCCTACGTCCTCCCCATACAAGCCACAAAACGTTTTTTGTTAACTTTCGCCAAGGAAAGTGCAGCACTCAAGTTATAGGAGTGCATACATTTGGAAAAATTCCAAGTCTAATTGCAAAATATTTACAATTGCCGAACCCCAACAATTACACAGGCCACTGCTTCAGAAGAAGCTCAGCCTCACTCTTAGTAGAAGCAGGAGGCGATATTTTAATGCTAAAACGGCATGGCGGTTGGAAATCTTCGACTGTGGCGGAGGGTTATGTGGAAGATTGCATAAACAGCAAAAAAGAAATTTCAAGCAGAATTCTTACAGGTAGATATGGAGCTTCAACTTCCTTTGTTACCACCAACAATGTAATTGAGACTGAAAATTTGGTGGTTGATGTGAACAATTGCAAATCTGTAACAACTGGCAGTCAAGCATTGTCCACTACCTCTGCAAGTGGAATGAACTTTTCTAAATGCACTAATTGCACATTTCATATTAGTATTAATAATAAGTAAAATATAAATTAATTAGTATCATTTAAATATTTTCTATTCATGTTATAATTGTAAATTTAATATCTTGGCTATATTTTAAGTTAGTTTTGTTGTCTGTTCATTTAAATGGTTTCAATTCATGTTCTAATTTTAAGTTTAATATCTTGTCTATATTTTAAGTTAGTTTTGTGTTTTTGTTCATTTAAATAGTTTCTATTCGTTGTAATTGTAAGTTAAATTGTAATTATTTCTAAATATATGTATTTGTCTATTAGGGAGTATTGAATTTACTATTTAAACAAACGAGTGATTGTAGCGGCCGTAAAGTAAATGCGGCCGTAAAGTAAAAGCGGCCGTAAAGTAAATGCGGCCGTAAAGATGTGTTTGACAGATGTCAAAAAAAAGTGACACTTTACGGTTGTCAAACGATACGTAAAACAACTATTTATGTAATAGCCGCCTAAAAAATAACTTTTTTGACCATATTGTTTAAGAGATATAGCTTAATAAAATGCGATTTTTTTTTACTAATACAGGGACGGTAGGGGTCGATGGGCTGTGATCTGGCAACACAGGCTTGTTTAAATGTAATATACTTGGCCTCTAACTGAGAAAATTTTATCATCAAACTGCTTTTTCTGGAACAACTATCAGAATTTGCACTTAAATTTGTTAACTATTCAGAAATCAAAAAAAAAATCACACTACCTAATTTGACGTTATGTGAAAACTCTTTTATAACTAAAACGGCTAAACCGTGTCGGGTACAATATGGCCCGCTACAATATTTTGGAGATGGTATATAAGCTGCTGTGGAGAGGGAAACAAAGAAAACGACCATCGGTCGTATCCGGCAACTGTGTAGGCGTTTAGCAGGCGTCACCTCACGGGCACTCATTGATGTGTGGAGAGTGCACCACAAGGGTAACTTTAGTGCTACTTAAATTTGAAATATTTCTTATTGGCATCGGTCGGGATCGAACCCGGTTCCCCAGATTCGCTACTAAACCCTCAGGCACGCGGCTTTTTTGCCATATTAAATTTGAATTTTATAATATTTGTGATGTTTATAATTTCATATCCTAGAGAAACAATTTTTTTAGTAGTAATAAACAACGTTTTCTTGACCGTTACAGCGATTTCATCAATAATTCTTATACCCCCTATAAAAAAAATTATCACTGACTTTGTCCGGCAACATTCAGAATTTCATTCTTTAGGTCTTCCTGAACTTAAATCATCAATCGGAATGAATCCACTGGTTTTTTCAAACGGAATGTTTCTTGGCGCCCGGTCTAATTTCGTTTATATTTATTTAATATAATTTAGACATATTTATATATTTATTTATAATTATATCTACGTTAAGGAAGATCTGATGATGCTAGTGTTGTAGTGAATCTGGTAATCAAAATAAAATAATTGTGAAACTAAAAACCAAGTATTTTCAATAATTAAAATGAATAATAAGTTTCACCATGTAAGAGCTGACACAATTAAAGAAATCAATCATATTAACCTTAATGTTAACGCAGGTACCTGAAACACGAACACTCAAAAGCCCAGTTGGAAAATTAACAAATTCATCAAAACAAATCCAGCAACATCACTGCATTTAGACCAATGATCACTCATGCACCGTTAGTATGCCGGCCAAAAGTCAAACAAAATACACCACCCTTTCAAATAAACTTTGCGTCCTGGTTTACGGATGGTTCCAAACTAGAGTCATGAAAAACTGGAACGGGATTATTTGGACCATGTTGCAAAATAAAGGAATCCTTACGCACCGGCTCCATTATATCTCGAGCAGAGATCTACACAATAAATTTGTGTCCTCATTAAACTTAAACAAGCTCTCAAGGGAGAAGCAATCAACATAACGTCAGATAACCAGGCAGCTTTCTCTTGTGAATGAAAGCCAATATGGAATTGTTAAAATACCCTTTAACAGATGGTCAAACTGAACCACGTCAAACTATAGTAGGTACCGCAGTATAAGTGAGTCTCAGGCACTTCTTGTGGACACTTGAAAAGCCATAGTTTCTTAGCCTAAAAAAAACACTCCGGTCCACTGTCAAACAAAGGTATTCATTTTATCCTCGACGATAAACGTTAAAGAGCTATTAGCGCTCAACAAAAGGCCTTTGAATTATAAGAAGTATCTTTGCTAGCCATTATTCTATAAAATTCTAAGCTGCGGCTGAAAGCAGAAATTGACTTGGAGAAGACACTTGCTTCATGAAAACTTTGAAATTGCTTCCAGAAATCCAAGTCTGGACAACGTTACCATAAATCTTACTGGTCGCGGTGACAAAAGTCACTATCGCTTAAAGCCCTCAACTTTATCTGCTTTTTCCATATAAATCTCTTCCATTGCGTACTCAATAAAAATAAAAACCATCGGATATCAGAATAATTGCTTTCATTAGCCTATCATTCAGATTCCTTACTATAGGAAATAAGTCGACGAGTGTGATATGGTAACTTACAATTTTTCACTTCTGGATTTCACGAATTATGCTAATCTTCAGCATAGTTTCGTCACATGCTTCCACTGTCTTAACCAAAGATCTCCAGTGAAATTTTGATGTTATAATTTCTATTTCGGTACACCATTGTTCTGCATCCGCATCTGTTATTACTATTATATACATTTATGTGTTTTATTTTATAACTAGATCTATATTTGACAAACTATTATTGTAACGTTATTTAGAATTACAAGAAAATGTACACCGTGACAAGTCTACTTTATTTTATAAAACAACTACAAAGAACAACTTGTTATATCTAGCAGTAACATACTATGCCTACCTAAAAATAAGTATTATACAATAATACTACATTTCTCCGACGTTTTAGTTTTTCATTGGCATCAAATCTCTGCGGCGGATGCCTTTTGTTTTCTCGAGGAGATCTACGTAGAGGTGTTGTGACTGCTGGCAATGCTACTGCAGGCAATTACTGAAAAGGTTGTCTCGGAGTTTCGGATGATTTGGATGTCGGTTGTTCTACATTCTCTGTTGGGAAAGGAGATGGCACGACCATTGGTGGAACTGATGACTTAAATCTTGATAATACTGCTGACCTGTGAACCTAGGATTAACATTGTTTTGTGCTGCACGATCTCGTAGTTGATCTGCATGTTTTCTTCTCATGTCTTCCCCTATTAGGACCTTATATGATAATGGTCCTAATTTTTTAAATATTTGTTTGTAAAGATTTCGGAATTAGTGTCCGATCCAATCACATCAAAATACCATTTTCTAAATTTAATTCCTCACGTTTTTTCCAAAACGGTATAATATATGTCGAAATATCTTTTTTTCTATTTGGCCATTGCGTTTTCATAAATGGTTTCACCTCATTAAATGTTTTCTTTCTTTGTTTGATTTTTCAACATTTCTTCAGATACTTCTGTCTTGTAATTTAATCATTTTAATTTCACCTTTATCTGATTTTTCTTCGTATATCGGTCGAGATTTTGAGAGATTGAGCAATCTAGAAAGTGTATCTGCCAAAACTATATACTTACCGCTATGACGACAAATGTGATAGTCATAATTGTTTAAAATTAAAGTCCAATGTGCAAATGATTATTTGCGATTTTTGCTAAATCCAGTGTATTTCCAAATATTCTTTACAGTGGACGGTGGTCTGTAACAAATGTTAACTTGCGACCTAGAATATATCTTTTAAATTTTGTACAACCCAATACTAAAGTGAGTGCTTCTCTATCTATTGATGTATAATTATTTTCTGATGCCTTTAAAGTTCTAGATGCATAAGCAATAGGTTTTTCTGTTTCGTCATCCTCTACTTGAATTAATACGGCACACAAACCTACTTCAGAAGCATCACATAGAACAAAAGGAAGTTTATGATAATACATTGTTAATGTTGCTTCTTTTGAAATGGCTTTCATATTTTCTTGCATTGCTTGTTCTTCTGTACTGGACCAATATCAAGAAGATTTGCTACTTGTTAAACTATGTAAGGGAGATGGCATGCTATGAAGATGTGGAATAAAATTTTCATAATAATTAACTAAACCAAGCCACTTACTTAATTCAGCAACATTTTTTTGGATTTTTGATTGCTTCCACTTTTTCTTTTATAGGATGTATTCCGTACTGTCATAATCGCGTCTCCCCAGTATTTATTTGATAATCCAGAATCAGTAAGCATTGATCTTGCAGATTCAATTAAAGTTCTATTCTTGCGTTCTTCTATACCATTTTGCTAAGATGAGTGTGGCACAGTAGTATAAAATTCAATGCCATTCTTCTGCAAAATATATTGAATTTTGTTCCGTGTATATTCTTCTCCATTATCTGCATTATATAATTTTATATTATCCTCAAATTTATTCTTTATTGCTGCTATATATCCTTTTAACATCTCTGAAACTTCATTTGTATTTAAAATTAAATATATTGTGGTATATCTTAAAAAATCATCTATAGAGCCTAGGTAATATATCTTCTTTCCTGGTGTTTCTGTCTTCATAGGACCACAAATATCTGTGTGAGTTATTTGCATATTTTCTGTTGTTCGATTCTCAATTTTTTGGTGAAAAGATTTTCTTGCTAAATTACCAATTTACAGTTTTTGGCATTTCATTAATGTGTTACAATCTTCTATTTTAGATCTATTAGCCACAGGATTTCGGTGTCCCAAACAATGATGTACAAATACAATTATTATGGTCCTCTTTAGCAATATATGTAAATCCTTCACATGATAATATGTATAAATCTGTTTCTGTATTACACAGTGCTAACAACTCATTAACCTTCTTTATTTAAAATTTATTGTATTTAAATATTACACAATTTCCTCTCTCAATTAACTTTTTAATTGATGATAAATTACGTTGCAGTTCTGATGTAAACAGTACATCTTTTACTATTTTTTAAAATTTTTGTTTGGATATATTTTACACATTATATAACCATCTTCAACTCCTTTTGACATTATAAACTGTTCATTTGCCATTGTAATTTTATAATCTTCAGTAGACAAAAATTCATGAAAAAATTTCTGTTGTTTGTCATATATGACTTGTAACCCCACTGTCAATAAACCATCCATTAATGTAATTTTGTCAGCATTGTTTAAAACCAAATTAAAGCATGTATTTTTTTGTCCAGGTTTCTTGCATACAAAAATTTTCTTTATTAATATTTTTGTTTATAAATCTGTTTTTTACTTTGAATGCTGGATCTTCACTTATATTCTCATTAATTCTTTTGTATTCATCCAGAAGTTTTCCTTCTACATATTCTAGTGTAAGTTCATTATCAGGACGAGCATGCAATGCAGTTACATGTGCGTTATATTTTTCTGGTAATTCTAATAATAATGCTGCTACATGGAAATCTATTATTTCTTCTCCAATACGGCATAATTTAGCCACCACTTCTAATGTGTTTCTAATATAATCTGGCATGTTTTGATCTTTTTCTAATTTTTATTGATATAATTTTCTAAGTAAACATAATTTGTTGCTCAAATATGTTCCCTCATGCACCTTTTCTAATTCTTCCCACACATATTTTGCAGTAGTACAGCGGTATATGTAAACTATTTGACTGTCTTCAATAGCTAACGAAATTGGCGATTGTGCTTTTTCATCTTTATGTAGCCATTCTTCAGTAGCTTCTACCTGGTTTATCTTCTTTTATCGCAGACCATGTACCTGTATATTTGTATATTCGTTATCGATGTGTTGGCGTTGTGAATTTTATGTTGTGGTTCCTACATAATTTGCAGGTGTTGCAAAGTTGTTTGTTATAAACAATAGTGACAAATGAAAATGACAGATATCGATTAATCCAAAGAAATATCGAGTGAATTTGAGGCTGCATAGAGAAAGTTAGTTCCACAGTAGTCGGACGACGTATAAAAGAAAGAATACGAAAGTTTTGCGAGTAGAGATATTAAAAAATGTGATTTATCAAATTCGTTGTTTTTCCGACATTCACAATTTTGATATGTTTGAACAGCTATTGCCTGGCAACTGTATAGACCCTCGTGCAATAAAAACCAAATTGCGGCCGCTTTTGAGGGCGAATAAACAAGTTTTAATTCCAAAATAAAATAAATAAAAATTTTATTCACTGTACGTCAAAGGCGAGGGTCAGCCTAGGGCTGTTCTTCCACCTAACCCGTACAACAATTATAACAGATATTTATAAGTCCACAAAGTATTTTTATTTACAAAAACTTAAAGATAGATTAATAAAAATAATGCACAGAAAAAGAAATAGACACGGATTGTGTAGATTTTATAAAATCGGAAAGCCATTACAAACTAAACATATGAATTATATAAATTTTTAACATGATGTATAAAAGAACCATAAGCGATTTTATATTTTCAGGTAAACCATTATATAATGCTGGTACGAAAAAGCTGCCTTGAATTTAGATTCTCTGTAGGATGGTACTATAAATAAATATTTTATTTGTAGCGTATAATTATTTCGCTTAGGAACTAATTTATTTGTTAAATATTGTGGAGTACCAATTAAATTTGCTTTGTTTACTATACAGAGATAGGAGAACAAGACGTAAGTTAACCTCGGTGCTTAAATCATGTCTAAACTGATACAAATGTCGCTATGCGAATTTCAGATTCTCATCTACAATCAGACCTAATATATATTGCACAAGAACTTCTTTTAAGAGGCACGCCATCTAACAGTATGTCCATAATAAAAATGCAGTTCCTCATTAACTATATCAATTTGTTCATCTGACTTAAATATTTCAATGGATACTATGAGTTGAGTGTCGTCAGCGTAGGAATGAACATTAAAAAAATTTAAAATAGATGGCATGTCAGCTGCATATATTAAGAAATTTTATTTTTATAGATATTTTACATTAGGCTGTGCTTGAAAAGAATAATAACTTAAATAAAAACGAAACATATGATGTGACGATGGTCACTAGATTTCGATTTAATTTTCGTGTTTAGCATTTTAGTCTTGTGGTTAACAAGTTAGTTTTTTGCTAAAGTTAATAAATTCAAATCGAGGTTCAAATCCCACCAGTAAAAATATTGTTTTATATTTTTATTAGTCATGTATTGGTTGAACTTAATACAATGTAATTGTTTGATTATATTGTATGTCATTTGTTGTAAAATGAATTGTTGTATTTTTGTTTAAAATTACGAATGTTTATAAATTTGTTGTTTACCTGTCAGGTACCGCGCGGCGAGTGGCTAGCATGCTCGACAAGCACGCTGGGGATCGTGGGTTCGATGCTACATGAGTTTGTATTTTTTATTTTATTATTTAAAATAGCAAGTATTTGCAGGATAACTAGAATCTTCTTTAAACTTATTTTCGTATTTTTTACGGTTTTTCGGGGTATAAATACAGGCTCAAACGATAGTTTAATGCAGAGAATGTGTGCAATCTCAAGAGAGTGTTAGCTCTTCATCGAGTGTTACAGAGAGAGTGTGTGCTCTCTTGGGGAGACGGTGTGTGCCGTCTTCCGCGAACCTGTTGAGTGCCGGGCGAGCAAGATTAGGACCTTGGCTGCCTCTGACTCAGTGCTGTTGGTGTGTGCCGGCAGCTCGTGAGGGAGTGCAGAAGGTGTATTGTACGGCTACGGATACCGCCGTAGCCGGATGTTTCTGTGCAAGTACCGCTGGTTTATTTGTAGCGATTGCTACTTTCATTTGTTTCGTTATTATTATCATTTCTAATATATTTTAATAAAATATTAAAATTCATCATATGATTTTATTATTAAAAACCGAACTCTGTCTCCACTAAGCTACCCGAGCCCATTTTGGCGTTCAAGCCACTCTTTTCAGCGATGCTATAAGAGCGTCCTTTACTAGATTTATCACCTCTCCTGTGCTGTGGTATCGACCGATCAAATGGTGCCCGAGAAACCTGTTTTGACAGCAAGGAGAAATACTCTATCAAATAGGCTTAAAAACATATATTCTCCCATTAAAAAAAATATAACTATGTTACAGTTTGAGAAACACTGGTTAAAAATCGTCTTCCGTTGTATGATGTAGAAAAATACTTTTATTCACAATAATTATAGTAATACGCCGATTCCACCCTTTTAGAGGTTATGGTATACGTCATTACTAACTGCAATGACAATCTCTTGATTTGGAAATGACTGAAAATGCTTCCACCCCACTAGTTGGAAATGTTTATGATAATAGAATAACATAAAAAAATTCAGAGCTGTCATATTTTTTTTTACTAAACTTAAAGGTTATAACATAACATTATGATTTATTTTGATTATTATTGTTTCAAAAAGAGGATGATTGTGAATAAAATAGTATACATAACTCGTTGGAGTATCATTACAGCCTCGCGCCTGTGACAATATTTATCCGTTCCTGTATATTTTGTGTTCCTTCTGCAATTCTAATCACTTTCTTTCACTCATTTCTCTTCACATTTGGAACTTTATTGTTATTCTATTTGATTGTTATATTTTGTGTTGTTATATTTCAGTTTATACATATCTCTGCTGTCCTTTGGTCCATTTCTCTCTAGGTTTCATTTATTAACTTTTTCCTTTTGTAAGTTTTCACTCTGGAGCACATTCTTCCTTAACTCCGATCATAACCTTCATTCATTCATTACGTCCTTGTTTATATTTGTTTATGTCAAACCGCTAACCTCCATTCTTAAATTCTCGTATTATTCCCACATTCACTTGGCGCCTGCGCATGAGCTGCACTTCAGATTTATTCTTTCTGTCATTTATTCTCGCTAAGTAGTCTACTTGATGAACTTATCAGTATTGTGTGGTACACTACCCCAACTTTTTTATGAATTTAATAATTTTTACCTACCAGTATTGAAACCACTTAATTGAACCGACTTAGTATTTAGACGTGTTGGGTGTTCTGCTTATAAGCAAATTTCAGAGTAAATCGTGTTTGGGCTTTTGAGCACTCGTTTAGAGGGTTTGACCCACAAGTCATTTAATTTTGGGAATTTAGTATTCTCACAGAAAGTTTCCTGGATTGAAAATCTTTACAACTTTTAACATTTTAGGCCGTCCTGTAACTAAGGCCTTCTGTTTTTTTTTGTCTTTTCGTCCCGCTTGCGTACTAAATTTACTAAAAACCTCTGTGTGTTTAAAAAAATTTACATACAGAGATTATACTTACTTTAACCCCGATCATTTTTACTATCATTGTGAACCAGTAAACTGAGAGCACATTCTTTTCTTAAATAATGTTGATGATAAGGTTCGATTTCTTAATAAAAGTATTATTCATTTATTTAATAACCATGCACTCTTAAAAGAAATTACTACTAAAAAACAATTTAGTCCATGGATTACTCCAGTTTTTAAAATTATGCGGAGTAAGCGTAATAAAGCCTTTGCTGTTTATAAAAAATATACAATATTTAAATAGATTTCTCTTAAGCTTTTGACATGGTTGACCATACTTTGTTACTGGCTAAATTAAAATATCAATTTTCAGAGAACGCATTGAAGTGGTGTTAGAATTATTTAAGTAGCAGAGAATTTCGAGTTAGCATGTGCAGATGTGTCCAGTGTTGTTAATAATATTAATTCTGATCTGAATAATCTAGTTCAGTGGGTTAAGGATAATAGTCTCAGAATTAATCCAAATAAATCAACGATGTTAGTAATAGGAAAGTGCAAAGTACCTATGAAAAAGCTTGACGGAACCCAACTTCAGCCTGATAAATTCTTCAAAAATCTGGGTGTAAATTTTGATCCAGATCTTAATTTCAAGTTCCATTTACAGACTAAAATGAAGCCAGCAGTAATTAAATTAAAGCACTTGTATCAGTTTTGTGACATCTTAATGTCTGATGTAAAATTACACTTAATTAATTCGCTTATACTTCCATTATTTAATTATTGCGCATGTGTGTATATACCTAATTTATCACAAGCAGATAAGCACAAGTTTTTCAAAATTCATGTGCGTAAATTTGATCACATTTCAAGCTAAAAATAGATAATATTTAATCCCGTACGAGAAAAATAAATTTTACTTTAATTCATAAAATTTAATAACTAGAAATCCTCATTATCTGTACGATAAACTTATTCCAAAATTTTATAATTACTGTCTACGTATTAGGAATTTATATATTGTGCCATCGTTTAAAAAACAAAAATTTAAGTGCTCATTCTATTTAGCCCCTACATTATACAGCACTTTATCAGACAGTATGAAATCTCTTTCTGTAAAATATTTTAAATACTACTTTAAGGAAATGTGAAGATTTATGTGTGCATTAATAATTATGTATTCTCCTGTGATGTTATCTTAGTGGTTTAAAATATTTGTTGTCTATTCAACATTAATTCTTATTTTCTTTCTTATTTCATGTATTTATTATGGCTATATGTTGTATTAATATCGGCGTTCATTTTTGTTTATTTGTATGATTCATGTATTGGTTGGGTTGAAAAGCAGCCTTTGGCTGAACCCCGCCCTGGACTGATGTCAAAAAAGTGTATTAATATTATGATTATTATTATTATATTTATATTTTGTGTATCTTATCATTTGTTTGTTTTGCGTTTACCATCAGTGGACAAGATTTGTTGTATATGTACTGTGGACTATATCTGAATAGTTTAAGAGGTATAGGCTGGCTTCCGCGAGGCCATTTTGAGAGGTATTTTATTGTATTGTTATCTCGTTCACAGAAAATTATTAAAGGCTCGTATCGCGAGACTGAGCGTTTTTACAGTCATACTCTGCGCCGCGACATATTTGATGCATCAACTGCGATCTACACTTTTTGCGCTTTCTCGAACCTTACCCTTCTGCGACGATCAGCTCTTAGGCTAATGTACCATCGGCCTTCAGCCAAAACTCGCGCTAGATTGTCGACATCCTTCGTTATTACACCAATATGTAACATCGATGTGGCAATATAGTACACACCTTTATTTTAAAATTAGCGGTTGTTGTTACCTTCTCGTCCTCCCGTATTCAAGTTTCTCGATGGCTTGTCGTTCAGCTGTTTGTAGGCTCTGTGATCGAGTGACTGGCTTTCCACTCTTATTTTCAGAGACGTCAAACCACGTGGTCTCCACTGTTTAGCTGTCCAGAGTCCAAACCTCGCTCGGGAACTTACCCCTGGGCCACAGTTTGGTTTTTATAACCCCAAGGGCTAGGGAGGCCTTTGGCTTACGTTATACGCTGTATCTCACGTTCGCTTCTCGGTAATATGCATAAACCAACGCCTGTAATGAAACATATCTTACCTCGGATGTAATATACTATTACAATTTATGTGATCTGTACTTCCGTTATCTTTAGTTATTCATAGTATTTCTAATAATAGAAAACGAATAATAATGCGCTTGACAATTTATTTCTCATTATTTGAATTATTGTTATTTAAAGTTACAAACACGTAGTTGGTAAGTACTAGTGTATATATTTCCAAATAGGGACTGGCAACAGCGTTTTTAAGTGGAGTAAACAAATTCGCAGAAGAGAAATTTTATAAAACTATAAAATAAATCAAGTGAAAATAATAAGAAAAATATTTTAATATAATTCTTAAAAAACAGTGCACACAATAATCTGAAAGTACAGTGCTGAAACGTATTACTTACAGGAATATATTAGTGAAGCCGTACATGACCTAATACCTCAACACCAACAAGCGTATAAAAAAAATTCTACAACAAAAAAAGAAGAAGAAACAAGAAAGGTTATAAAAGAAATAAAACTAAACTACGTAACGATAAAGATAAAAATTAAAGACTTGGATAATATAATCGACGAACAGAAATCCACCATTGAAGAACATTCCCGAGAACTAGAATTCCATTGCTGATTGAGAATCAAACTTTATAACACTTATCAAAAATCACTTGAGAATTCAATAATGACAAAAGAAATATTTCAAATCTGTAAAAAAGACAGTCAAAGCACAAAGCTCAGACCGATACTAGTAAGCTTTTGCTCCGGTAAAACGAGATTTAATATACTAAAGAACAAAAAATTATCATATATTTGCGATTGAAGACACGACAAAAAACCAAAGACAGACACAACACCTTACCATCCCTTAGATAGAAGAAAGAAGCAAAAGGCGAAGAACAAAATACCGGCAAACGAGATCGCGTATCTGAAGATGAAACGCCTTCCAAACTACAACAGAAACCCAAATTTCAATGTCCAGCGAATGAAAAAGGACTTTCAACACTGGACAGTTTGTTAGACCTGAGCAAATGATGGAAGCCTACATCATAATCCTCACTGCATCAGAAAAATCTATATCTTTATCTGAGTTAAATGATAATGTAACAGTACAAAACTTTTATGTAGATTTTTGGATCATTTCTGATTGTAAAAATTTAAGAAATTATACACCCGCTTTATTATAACAATAAAGTTTTAGAAATTGTGGGTACATATAATTATTTAGCTAAACTACGTTCTTCTTCTGGGAAATTCGTTCTAACGCAAATGAAAATTACAAAAAATCAGTTCGTGCAATACAGTATGCTAACAGCTTACTTTTCAAAGGGAAATCCGATGATTGGAAATGTAAAATCAAACTTCTTTATTTAATTATTAACACAAGAGCCTTGTATATGGAAGTAATTTGGGGTACTCAATGTAAGGAAATTGCAGAAAAATCCTAAATGTACGTATTAATACCTCCGGGTACTACATCAGATTGGGAACAGGTATAACGCATTTTTCGGCAGATATATGGAGATAAATACTAAAGTGGCGAGCAAGCAACCACCAAAAGTCGGAAGACTTTCCGATTTAGACAAATTCATTAGGTCTACCTGGGTCAGTCAGATTATCACATTAGTGTCAAACTAGGCCTTAAAGTAACAAAGGAAAATCAATGTCAATCTCAATGAAATTGATTATATTATAGATATCTATAAAAACACTTTTACACGAGACCTCAATAGGCTAGCCGATTTTTCTATTAGTTCTAATTACAAATTCATAAAAAACAACTGCGATACTGAGGAATCCTATATGCTAAACAGTTAGAGGATCTTTCTATATTTGAATTCATCAAGACGATCGCCAAATTTTATTCACCTCTACTGCCTAAACGGCGTTACTGATTTTGATGAAATTTGTTTCAAGTTGTAGAATTTGATTGTCTCGAGTGCCCTCGTAATGTGTAAAATTTCTGTAGGATGCATAGTTTTCGAGTAAAAAATTATTAAACATTGAAAATCACAGTGTTTCATGAAAAATTTAAGACGAAGAACGCCATGTTTGACATGTCATTTTGAACATTTAAATGGAAATATTTATGAAATGAGGACAATTTGAAAAAAGTTTAATTCATAATCAAAAATTTTAAGAATGGACAATTATATCCGCACATGTAAAAAGGCCTAATACGTTATAATTAAAAATTATAAATTTTGACGTTTCATATGCACTTGGAAAGGGGTTGCCAAATATGTCATAAGTAACTATGTAAAAAAACAAATATTCCTAACTAGACTAATGTGAAGTTCGTACACAAGTTTGTATTTTCCACTCCGCAAAATGTGAATAAAATGAGCGAAGACGACACGCCGGTAGCCGACAAAAAATTTCAAATTTGCGGTGAAAGTAATGTTTAAATATTTCTTGCATCACTCTATAGTTATTAATAAAAATAAATATAGGAGATAAATACTTTGTCTGGAATACATTTTTGAAATAAGAAATAAAATATTTTAACCGTGTCCGAGATAATTTACAATAAAACACAAATTTTATGACTATTTTTTTATTATTATATTATCTGCTGTAAATAATAAAAGTAATGAAAATATAGTGAACAATGTGTGTAAATTTTAGTTTTTAAGTTAATACAGCTGTAAATTTAACCATGAGTGAGTTTAATAAAATGTTTTAAATCAACCAGGTGCCAGGTGACCTAAGTCTAGACACGAAAAACGCGTGACAATGTATTAGACTTTGCAAAGATTACCTGTATAACAAAGGTAAGTGATCACTGATTAACTTACTGAATAGCAATATAATATTTAAATAATTATTGAGGTTAGCAACAATTAAAATGTTTCCTTTAAAAAGTTGTGGTTTAAAAATAATGTGCTTTACATATTTATCATGGTAAACGTATTGATTACAAAAATGTTTTCGAACAATATAATCACAACACATCATTTATACAAAACATGTGTTGACTACAGCAATAAGTTAAGGAATTCATTCATATTTCAACCCATACATCACCATTTTTGTGTTCATTTGAAGATATTTGAAACAATTCAGGATTTATAAGCTCCCAAAAATGCATGTACTCTTGATTAGCCTCGGCTAAAAATGTGGGATTAAAATAGATTCAATTTCATGATTTCTGTTGCAAATAGAGCATTTAGGCTTGCAAAAATGAATTTTGTAGGGTTGATTTGTATATTTCCGGTATAAAAGTGTTTAAATATCGGATGAAAAACATCTCATGTCCGGGTAAAAAATGGGTTGATTTATAAATATATTCAAAATTTGGTAGCTGCAACTTTATTTTTTGCTTTTACTTTCCCCATTTTGAAATTATGAATTTCTAAACACATGGCTATTATTGAAAATCAAATATATGTATTGACTTACAAAAATATTAACTTTTACTTTGACAGGGATGGATAAAAAATTCTTAATTCAAAAACGGGGAAAGATATTTCAAATCTGTTTAGACGAATATATAGAGGAAAGATTGAAGTATATTTGAGACAAATTTTCAAAGGATTGGATAAAGGGTGCAAATTTGTAAACGGAATAAATATTAATAAAATAAAAATTATATATAATGGACCTTTTCAATTTAAAGAGATAGAAGATATGCGCAATGGGGCTCTGCGCATAGTAAAAAGAACTGAGATCTATAGCGTTTGTTTCTAAAAAAATTAGACGTAAAATGTGAGAATATCTCAGATAACTTTAAAAAAATCTTATCGAAATTAGTTACAAAAGCTTTTATTGAAGTTAAAATGCCTAACGATGCAAATTTTCACTGAAAATACAGATATTTTAATGATTGAAATATTTTTTGACGTTTGCAGCGATAGAAAGAGATTGCCGTTAAATTGAAAAGGTCCATTCTTTTACCGCTTAGCCAAATTTACACTGTCTGTTCCAAAACTACCGTTTTGGTATTAAAATTATCTGAGGTCTGATTATGTAACTTTGAAATCTATCAGATTTCAATTAATTAACAAACAAGAAAACACAGTGAACTTAGTGAGCGACATTCGAAATCTGACATATATTACCAAAATAGCAAGCCAACCAAATCACCCATGTTTCAACCATATCTTTGATGTCCCCAACATCACAGCATTAATAGAAAATCATTCAGTTTACCAAAACTATATCCTTCAAATGCTCAACTCTACTAACCACAGCATACTCACAAAAATAATCTGTCCAAAATACCACCCATGGTCTATTGAAATACCCTACATAAATTTAGATCTGCCAATACAAAAATAAATAAATAAATAAATATATCATAACGTCTTATTACCCATTGCTGGGTGTGCCAATATATTTTATACACAGATATCGGTAATGATGAAATATTTGTACCCTGCGGGCGCTTACCAGGCGTCACCTCACGGGCACTCATTGCTGGCGTGCCATTTAAAATTGGATGTATTTGGCGTCGGTTGGGATCGAACCCGGTTTCCCAGATTCGCGACCTGACACTCAGGCACGCGGCCACGAGACCCCATAAACACAAAAAAGGAAGAAACAAATCATTTAATAATCAAAAAAAAACACTTTAGAACAATCCAAAAAGACCATAGCGACAACCAATTTGTATATACAGACGCCTCAAAAATAAATAACAAAGTAGGTACAGCATTCAGGACCAAGTGCAGAAGTTCCGTTTACCTACCGAAACCAGTATATTTACAACAGAAATATATGAAATATACAACTGTCTCGTGAACGTATTAAAAACTTCAAACCATAAGATATCATACACCATATTCTTCGATTCCCTCAGAACGACCCAATTCATCAAAACAGTCTACCCCAAACATCCCTTAATCAAAAACATACAAGATATTCTGTCCCAATTGTCCACCAAAATCATCCGCATAATATTCATCTGGGTCCCTTCACTTCACACATTGGCATAACAGGAAATGAGCAGGCAGATATAGCTGAAAAATAGCCACGGAGAACGGTAATAATGACGAATTAATACCAATACAAGCAAATGATGCCACAGCCATAATCAAACATAAAATATTTAATGACTTGAACAATCGCTGGAAGACCAAATAACAAACAATCCTCAAAAAATCCAATAAGATATTGAGATAAGAAGAAACAATAAAAACTGTACTCGAAAAGAACAAGTTATATTCACGAGAATGAAAATAGTTCACACAAAAATGACTCACAAATATATTTTTAATAAAACTGATCCGCCAATCAGTGACAGATGTAACGTTTAAATAACCATAGAACACATGCTCACACTTCAAATATAGCCATGAAAGACGGAAAGACAAAATACCAGGAACAATCAAAGTTGCACTAAATACAAATAATCCATAACAAAGGTAAGTGATCACTGAATATGTATATAAAATTTAAATAATTCATGAAGTTAACAATAAATAAAATGTTGTGGTTTAAAGACTATGTACTTTATATATTTATCATGTAAAATGTCTTAATTACAACAATGTTTTATAACAAAATAAGCATAGCATTTATACAAAACATGTGTTGATTAGAACAATAATATAGGAGCTCATTTATATTTCAACCCCGTACATCATCATTTCTGTGTTAATTTGAAGATATTTCAAACAGTTCAGGAGTTATGAGCCCCCAAAAATGCATGTACTCTTGATTAGTTTCGGCTAAAAATGTGAGACCAAAATATATTCAATCTCACGATTTCTGTTGTAAATAGAGTGTTTAATCTTGCAATAATAAATTTTAGAGAGTTGGTTTGTATATTTCCGGTATAAAAGTGGTTAAATATCGGATTAAAAAAACCTCATATCCGGTTTAAAAAATATGGGTTGAATTAAGATATTCCAAATATGTTTAGACGAATCCACAGGGCAAAGATTGAAGTATATTTGAGACAAATTTTTTATGGATTGGATAAAGGGTGCAAATTTGTAAACAGAATAAATATTAATAAAATAAAAATTATATATAATCCTTTTACCGCTTAGCCAAATTTACACTGTTTGTTTAAAAAGTGCTATGTTTTGGTATAAAAATTATTTTGGGTTTGATTATGTAATTTTGAAATCTATCAGATTTCAATTAATAAACAAACAAGAAAACACAGTGAACTTAGCGAGCGACATTCGAAATCTGACATATATTACCAAAATAGCAAGGCAACCAAATCACCCATGTTTCAACCATATCTTTGATCCTCTGTCCCCAACATCACAATATTATTACAAAACCATTCAGTTTACCAAATTCATATCCTTCAAATGCCCAACTCTATTAACCACAGCATATTCACAAAAATAATCTGTCTAAAATACAGCTCATGGTCTATTAAAATACCCAACATAAATTTAGATCTGTCAATGCAAAAGAAAATGTGATGTGGACAGCACATGACTTCCTTGTACGCAAGACTAACATTAAATACTCGTATAAATCCAATTATAAAATTGCCGTAATTTAACATAACATTATCTAATCCATAGCAAGCTTTATTACAAAAACCAAAAAGTATATAATTTTTAAATTTACATATCTCGCTTATACAAAGGGCTAATTTAATAATATTGGATGTGCTACACGCAAAATTTAAAACTATTATTTCAAGGATTTATTTCTAAAATCAAACTAAAACCATTTTATTGAAGAAAAACTGTTAATAACTTCAGATAATATATCACTTCCTGTTAGTCTATTTTAACCAAAACCTACTATGTTATTTCCATTGATATAAAAATCTTATATACCAAATTTGACAAGTATTGGATTATATTTTATAATAGTTTTTCATTGAACTCTATTATAGGCTTCAAGTAAAGTTCCACTTCTGGAAATTATGTAATGACCAAAAAAAAAGGTGCAGAACTAGATGTTATAGCAGTCTTAACTACAAAATTTCAACTTTCTATGGTTTACCGTTTTCGAGTTATGCGCGATACGTACGTACGTACAGACGTCACAACGAAATTAGTCAAAATGGATTCAGGGATGATCAAAATGGATATTTCCGTTGAAATCTAAAAACCTAAATTTGTCGCGATTACAATACTTCCTTTAACTTGTACAAGGAAGTAAAAAAAGAAGAAACAATTTGGGTAGGCATATTGCACGGGCAGTTTGGGTGGGCCGGTTGCGTGGGCAGTTTGAATAGGCATGTTGCATGGGCAGGTTGCGTGATCAGTTCGAGTGGGCTTTTTGCGTGGGCATGTTGCGTGGACAATTTGGGTGGGTATGCTGCGTGGGCAGTTTAAGTGGGCATGTTTCATTGACAATATGAGTGGGCATGTTGCGTGGGCAGTTTAGGCGGACATGTTGCGTGGACAGCTTTGGAGGTCAGTACAGAATTCAAACAATTTGAAAGACAGATAGCGTTAGCAATTAGGTTCAAAGTGTGCCTAGGCGGGTTAGATCTATATATAGACTATTCTTAATCACTATCAGCGGAGCCCTAGAGGAAGCTTCGCTAGTCCTATATACTAAACAGTTAAAGGATCTTTCTATATATATATATATATATATATATATATATATATATATATATATATATATATATATATATATATATATATATATATATATTTGAATTCATCACGACGATCGCCAAATTTTATTCACCTCTACTGGCTAACCGGCTTAACTTATTTTGAACGCCATGTTTGACATGTCAATTTGAAACTGTAAATAATAATATTTATGAAATGAAGACAATTTGAAAGAAGTCTAATTCATAATCATAAATTTTGAGAATGAGCAATTATATCCGCACAGGTAAAAAATTTGTATTTTCCACTTCGCAAAATGTGAAAAAATGACCGAAGACGACACGCCGGTAGCCGACAAAAAAAATCAAATTTGCGGTGAAAGTAATGTTTAAATATTTCGTACACCACTCTATAGTTGTTAATAAAAATTAATATAGGAAATAAATACTGTGTCTGGAATACATTTTTGAAATCAAATGCAATATTTTAACCGTGTCCGAGATAATTTACAATAAAATACAAATTTTATGACTATTTCTTTATTATTATATTCTCTGCTGTAAATAAAAAAAAGTTATTGAAATACAGTAAACAAATTATGTAGATTTTAGTTTTTAAGTTAATACAGCTGTAAATTTAACCATGAGTGAGTTCATTAAAATATATTAAATGAACCAGGTGCCAGGTAACCTAAGTTTAGACACGAAAAACGCGGGACAATATATTAGACTTACTTGTAAAGATTACCTATATAAAAAAAGTAAGTAATTACTGATTAACTTACTGAATAGCAATATGATATTTAAATAATGAAACGAGGTTAACAACATTTAAAATATTTCCTTTAAAAAGTTTTGGTTTAAAAATAATGTACTTTGCATATTTATCACGTTAAATGTATTGATTACAACAATGTTTTCTAACAATATAACCACAACACTGCATTTATACAAAACATGTGTTGATTACAGCAATAATTTAGGAGTTCATTCATATTTCAACCCATACATCACCATTTTTGTGTTAATTTGAAAATATTTGAAATAATTCAGGAGTTATGAGCCACCAAAAATGCATGTACTCTTGATTAGTTTCAGCTAAAAATGTGATATTAAAATAGATTCAATGTCATAATTTCTGTTGCAAATAGAGTATTTAGGCTTGCAAAAATAAATTTTGGAGGGTTGATTTGTATATTTCCCGTATAAAAGTGGTTAAATATCGGACGAAAAACACCTCATGCCCGGGTAAAAAAATGGGTTGAGTTATGAATATGTTCAAAATTTGGTAGTTACAACTTTATTTTACTTTCCCCATGTTGAAATTATGAATTTCTAAAAACACGGCTATCTGTATTGACTAACAAAAATTTCACCTGTTACTTTGACAGGGGTGGTTAAAAAAATTCATAATTCAAAAACGGGGAGAGATATTCTGAATCCGTTTAGACGAAAATACAGGGGAAAGATTGAAGTATATTTTGGACAAATTTTTAATAGATTGGATGTAGGGTGCAAATTTGTAAACGGAATAAATATTAATAAAATAAAAATTACATGTATATAATTTTTTATCGCTTAGTCAAATTTACACTGTTTCTTTAAAAAGTACTGTTTTGGTATCAAAATTATCTGGGGTCTGATTATGTAACTTTTATATCTACCAGATTTCAATTAACCAACAAACAATAAAACACAGTAAACTTAGCGAGCGATATTCGAAATCTGACATATATTACGAAAATAGCAAGCCAAGCAAATCACCTATATGTCGACCATATCTTTGAACCTCTGTCCCCATCAACATCACAACATTCATACAAAACCATTCAATTTACCAAAACCATATCCTTCAAATTCTCAACTCTATCACAGCATATTCACAAAAATAATCTTTCCAAAATACCGCCGCAAAAATAAATAGCAAAGTGGGCACAGCATTCGTACCCAAGACCAGGTGGAGAAGTACCGTTTACTTACCGAAACCAGTATATTTACAACCGAAATATATGAAATATACGACTGTCTCATGAACATGTTAAAAACTTCAAACCATAGCATATCATACGCCATATGCTCCGATTCCCTCAGAACGATCCAATCCATCAAAACAATCTACCCCAAACATCCTTTAATCAAAAACATACAAGATCTTTTGTCCCAATTGTCCACCAAAAACATGCGATCTGCATAATATTCATCCGGGTCCCTTCGCTTCACATATTGGCATAACAGGAATTGAGCAGGCAGATATAGCTACAAAAGAAGCCAGGACGGTAATAATGACGAATACAAATGGTTCCAAAGCCATAATCAAACAAAATATTTAATGACTGGTCAACCGCAGGTAGAACCAAATAACAAACAAAAGACACAATAAAAACTGTACCTGAAAAAAACAAGTTATATTCATGAAAATGAAAATAGGCCACACAAAAATGATTCACATATATCTTTTTGATGATAAAATTGCCTCGCCAATCTGTGACAGATGTAACATATGGCGATGAAAGACGGAAACACAAAATACCAGGAACCATAAAAGATGCAGTAAATAAAAATAATTATAAATCTATTTTGAAGTACATTAAGGACACCAATTTATACCAGTACTTATAAAAATGTAATTGTATTTATAATATCATATATGTCATTATAACTATCTATGTATAATGATAATACCCATTGGGAAAATCAAAATTAACATGAAAAAATCTGATGTGGCCAGCACAAAACCTCTCGTCAATTCAATGTTTAAAATAGCTATGAGTTTTAAGTAAAGTATCACTTCCGATTAACTGTTTGTAAACTAAATCTAATTCGTTGTTCCAATAAATAGAAAAGTCTGTAACATGAAATTTTGTATTATATTTTATTATGTATTTCCTCGAAAATCGGTTAATAGCTCCAAATTTAGTACCACTTCGGGTTTATCATATAAGTATAGTCAAAATCTAATATGTTGTTTCAAATTATACACGACTTTTAAATACCAAATTTGATAAGTTTTGGATCATGTTTTAATATATTTTTTTAAGAAAATCTGTTTATAGCTTTCTGTAAAGACTACTTTTGGTTTATCAATCTTAGAAAAAATATAATATATCGTTTTCATGAATATAAAAGTCTTAAATACCAAATTTTAAAAGTTTTGGAGTGTATCAATATATTTTTCACGAAAATATATTCAGAGCTTCAAATAAAGTAACACTTCTGGTCTATCAATTTTATCCAAAGTCTAATATGTTGCTCCCCTCCATATATAAGTCTTAAATATCAAATTTGGCAAGTTTTTGAATATATCGTAATATATTTTTCACGAAAATCTGTTCAAAGCTTCAAGTAAAGTAGCTCTTCTGGTTTATCAATTTTATAAAAAATCTAATATGTCGTTTTCATTAATCTAAAAGTCTTACATACCAAATCTGGCCAAGTTTTGGAATATATCAATGTATTTTTCATGATAATCTGTTCAGAGTTTTAAGTAAAATATCATTTCTGGTTTATCAATTTCAGCCAAAATTTAATATGTTGTTCCCTTTCATACACAAGTGTTAAATACTGAATTTAAAAAGTTTTTGAATATACCATTGTATATTTTTCACGAAAATTTGTTCAGAGCTTCAAGTAAAGTCAAAAATTAATTTTAGCCAAAATTTAATATGTTGTTCCCTTTCATATACAAGTGTTAAATACTAAATTTAAAAAGTTTTTGTATATACCATTACATATTTTTCACGAAAATCTGTTCAGGGCTTCAAGTAAACTATAACTTCCGGGCTATTAATTTTTGCCAAAATCTAATGTGTTATTCCCCTTGATATGAAAGTCTTAAATACTAAAATTGAAAAGTTTTGGATTATATTTTAATATAATTTATAATTAAAAACTATTATAGGCTTCAAGTAAAGTATCACTTTCGGTTGTCCAATTTTACTCAAAATAAAACAACTCTTTATATGAATGTAGAAAGCTTAAATACGAAAAATAGAAATTTTCGGAAGTTTATTGTAAGAGTTATCGTGGAGGAAAAAATTCGTCACACACACACACACACACACACACACACACAAACACGCGCGCGCGCGCGCGCGCAAAGACATCATCGTAAAAATAGTACAAACGTGTTGTGGGGACCCTAATTCGTGCTTATTTACTGAAAACTCACCATCGAACTTTTAGACTGACAAACATTATCTCCCTTACCTTTGATATGACGGGAGATATAAAAGATTTTCAAACAAAATTAAAAACTGTTAAGAACATGTTCCCAAATTGTTCCAGCAGCTGTGTAAAAACTCGCCAGATTACTTTCAAAAAGGGCAAACTGGGATATCTCCCAATTTTCCACCAAATTAGTCATCCCCTAATTTAAAAAATTAAAAAAGAAATGCTTTTGGGTGGACAGGTTATTAGAGGTCGTACCAATGTCATGGTCTATGAAATGTGCAGATTAAGAGAAAAATGTCAGGCAATTAAAGAGAGAGAAAGAAAAAATATTGCTTCCAGCACAACAGCCCATCACGTTTGGAATTGGATTCTACTTATAAAGCGATTATAACGGCCCGAGTTCTGTGAATTAGGTTATGTTAGGGTTGATTATTTTTTGTTTAAGTCTGGCTTAAAATTTCAGGATCAGAGGTGCAACTGGGCATAATTTATAAAAAAATGCATATTTTATAAAGTATAAAATGAATTTTAAAAAATCTGATGTAGCCAGTTCATTACCTTCCATCAGTTATGAATATTTTGTATAAATTGCATTGCAAATGATTCTTTATTTTCACTACATTACCTTCCGTCAGTGGTATGTATTTTATACAAATTCCTTACAGACACAGATACGGACATCTTTGAATTAGATTATAGTACCTAGCTGTCTCCACGGTTATAGAATATTTGGCTGCTTTATGAAATTTAATTCCTTTATAATTTTTTTAACTCTATATTCAATGCGTATGATGCATAAAATGCAATCAAACCATATAGAGATTAAAATATTCTCTCATGCTTACAATAACATTCAATGTGAAGAATGATATTTAATAGCATTTTTTCAAGAAAAACTGTTAAAATCTGCAAATAAAACTACTTCCGGTTAATCAATTATAACTAAAATCTTGTCACGTCTGCATATGAATGTAAGAAAGCAGAATTCAAATGAAATGTATTTTTTTTTTTGAATTTTAGAACTGAAGTTATCGGATACCAACGAATCGTTACACACTCACTAGCAGTCTGGGTGGGCAGGTTGCGTGAGTAGTTTGGGTAGGCATGTTGTGTGGACCTTTCGGGTTGGCAGGTTAAAAAGAAGGGCAATTTACGTGGACAGTTTGGATGAGCATGTTGCGTGGGCAGTCTAGCTATTTCTCTGTCTACCTAAACCATTTTCTACCTAAATCCGAGTTCTGTGCGTTAGGTATTGTTTCTGTAAGTAGATTTTATAAAAGTTGCACGCGTAGTTTAGGTGGGCATGTTACATGGGCATTTTGGGTGGGCTGTTTTGGTGGAAATGTTGCGTAACTATGTGGCGTGGGCAGTTTTAGTGGGCATGTTGCGTTGACAGTTTGGATGAGCGTTGCTTGGACAGGTTGCGTTGACAGTTTGAATGGGCATGTTGCGTTTCCAGTCTAGCTATTTCTCTGTCTACCTAAACCATTTTCTACGTAAATCCGAGTTCTGTGCGTTAGGTATTGTTTCTGTAAGTGGATTTTATAAAGGTTGCACGCGCAGATTATTGTTTAAGCAGTTTAGGTGGGCATGTTACGTGGGCATTTTGGGTGGATATGCTGCGTAAGTATGTGGCGTGGGCAATTTGGGTGGACAAGTTGCGTGGACAGTTTGAGTGAGCATGTTTGGGCAGGTTGCGTGAACCGTTTGAGTGGACATGTTGCGCGGGCAGGTCGCGTGGGCCTTTTGAGTAGACAGTTTGGGTGAACCGGTTGCGTCGGCAGTTTGGGTGAGCATGTTGCGTGTGCAATTTGGGTGGGCGTGCCGCGTGGACTGTTTAGGTAAGCAGTTGGGTGGGCCGGTTACGTGAGCAGGTTGAGTGGGTATGTTGCGTGGGCATGTTGCCTGGGCAGTTTGGGTGGGCAGGTCGCGTGAGCATTTTGAGTAGACGTTTGGGTGAACCGGTTGCGTGGGCAGTCTGGGTGAGCATGTTGCGTGTGCAATTTGGGGGGGGGGGGGCGTGCTACGTAGACTGTTTAGGAAAGCAGTTGGGTGGGCCGGTTACGTAAGCAGGTTGAGTGGACATGTGACGTGGGTAATTTGAGTAGCCATATTGCGTAGGCAGTTTCGATAGGCGTTTGGGTGGGGTGATTGCGTTGACAGTTTAAGTGAGCATGTTGAGTGGGCAGTTTGGGTGGGCATGTTGCGTGAGCAATTTTGGTGGGCATGTTGCGCGGGCAGTTTGATTAGGCATGTTGCGTAGGCAGCTTTGGTGGTCAGGACAGAATTAAAGCACTTTGAAAAACTGTTAGCGTTAGCAGTTTGGGTTAAAGTGTGCCTAGACGGGTTAGATCTACGTATTGACTATTCTAAAACACTATCGGGCGAGCCCTAGGGGCGATTTCGCTAGTCCTATACACTAATCAGTTAGAGGATCTTTCTTGATACGAACTGTTGTCGAGAGTAGACGTGAAAGTGCGCAGCTCCTGTTAAAATTATAATTGCTCTTAACTTGGAAAGTGCAGTATATTTTTTAACTTTTTAAACTTATAAATCCAAAATTAAAGTAAAATGGGTGGTAGTACACGCAGTATAACCCCAGTTAGTAAAATTATATACACGCTGCTGAAGGATGATACCTTCATAAATAAATTAGTCGAGCAAATGTTTGAGCGTTTTGATGCAAAAGTCCAAGAAATGAAACTGAAGAAAACATTGTTCGCCTGTCAGTGGAAAATAAAAATCTACGGAACGAAATTGATAACTTAGAGCAATACTCCAGAAGAAATAATATACGTGTCTTTGTGGTGCCAGAATTGATGGGTGAGAAAGTTGAAGCCAAAGTATGTGCCATCTTTAATGACTCTCTAAATGTGCGTGTTGATTCAAACCAAATCGATCGTTGTCATCGTGTTGGTCGATATGACACTAACAATAAAAAGCCGCGACCATAATCGTCAAATTCATGTCTTGCAAAACTCGCGAATCAGTGATGAAACATCGAAAAATGTTATTGTTCCGCTGGTGACAGATGCCAAATTTGATTTTTATGTTTCAAAGTAAAATCTAACCCCAGTTGTGGTCCAGAAAGAATTTCTGCGTATATTCTGAAAGGTTCTAGGGACATTTTTGTTGAAGCCTTGTTTATTTTATATAAACTCTCTATAAAAAGTGTACATTTCCATCGAGATTAAAAACACCTCGAATTTCTCCTATTTTGAAAACAGGTGATCCTTCCGAAATTTCTAATTATAGGCCTATAGCACTACTTTCTAATATTGCAAAAGTATACGAAAGTATTATTTATAAATACGTATACAATACAATACTGTGTCCAAATATATCTCACCTCATCAACATGGTTTTCTTAAAAATAAATCAACTACAAGGAATCTAGTCAACTTTACTGACTCGTAGCTACTTCATTGTCTAAAAATGTTCAGATAGATGTTATCTATATGGACTTCGCAAACGCTTTTGACAAAGACAACCATAATATATTAATTCAAAAATTGTCTGCAGACTTTAACTTTTCTTTTGAACTTTGTCAACTTTTAAAATCATATTTATACGATCGTCAACAATTTGTCTACGTGAATGGTATTTTTTCTAATAATTTTACAACATGTTCTGGTGTACATCAGGGTTCAAATTTAGGTCCATTGCTATTTCTTTTATTTATAAATGACATTGCAGAGTCAGTTCAGTTTTCAAATATTCTTATGTATGCTGATGACATCAAAATATTTACAAATATTAACTCAATGAACGATTGTGAAAATCTTCAAAAAGATATTGATAAATTGACTAGTTGGTCTCAAATTTCTGAATTATATTTTAACACGAATAAATGTAAAATAATGACATTTTATAGGAGACGTCAAACTATAGACTTTAATTACAAGATGCGCAGGCAAACATTGCAAAGAGTTAGTGAGACTACTGATTTGGGAATAATATTTGATAACAAATCATTTTTCTACAAACATGTGCATGCAACTGTAAAGTCATACAGGAATATAAATTTTGTAATTAGGCGTACACAAAACTTTCAATCTATTTCTACTATTATGTCTTTGTATAACTGCTAGGTACGATCAAAACTTGAGTATTGTTGTCAAATATGGAGTCCATATTATGCAAGATACAAAGATATAATTGAAAAATTCAATAGATATTGTTGGTTCAAAATAAACAGGGAATATATACGAAATCTGAATTATAATACAGCATTAACAACTTTGAATTTGACATCTCTTAAAAATCGTAGAAATATTTTGTGCGTACTTTTTATTTATAAACTACTTAATAACATGATAGATGAGAGTAATATATTAGCACGTCTAAATTTCTGTACAAAAAGAATATCATCTAGATGTAATTCAGTATTCTTCATCCAACTTTTTCAAACAAATTATGAACTCAACTCACCAACTGTCCGCATGTGCAAAAGAATAAATGCCTTAAATATAGATTTTGATTAATTTTTTGATAGATTCAATGTATTTAAATGTAAATTGGTAACCAGTTTTATGATTGTATAGAACTTCTGTAATTTAGCTAAATACTCACTATGTACATTTTTAATTTTCATTCCAACATGTATGTAGGATTGAGTTATTAAAAGGGCATTAACTTCACTTATTTGTTTATTGCAAAAAAAGTATGATGTTCAATTTAACAAAAAAATATGGTTTTCGGTTACAAACACAGGTTACGATGCTCTCTCTTCCCAGTCTTCCACACGACTCCTCGTCAACGTGTTGGGCTGTTGGGACGCGTTCTGGAACGCGTGCGCAGACCGGGTTGCGATGTCAGTGGCGTGGAAGCCCGCGTTAAGGCTCCCTCTACATGCATACTGTCAATTACTTGATATATAGTTTTTGTATGTCTACTCTGTTTCATATTATTTTATGTGTACTGTTTATACACTCTCTGTAATTGGGATTATATATCCAGTAGAGTACAACAGTTGTAAAATTTTAGAAACAAATAAACTTTTATATATATATATATATATATATATATATATATATATATATATTTGAATTCATCACGACGATCGCCAAATTTTATTCACCTCTGCAGCCTAAACGGCTTAACTGATTTTAACGAAATTTGTTTCAAATTGTAGGATCTGATTGTCGCGAGTGCCCTCGTAATGTGTTAAATTTCTGTAGGATGCATAGTTTTCGAGTATTAAACTATTAAACGTTGAAAATTGGAAATAAACAATAGGTTATAGTTACGATCGCAGTGTTTTATGAAAAATTGAAGACAAAGAACGCCATGTTTAACATATCATTTTGAACCTTTAAATGGAAATATTTATGAAATGGAGACAATTTGAACCAAGTTTAATTCATAATCATAAATTTTGAGAATGGGCAATTATATCTGCACAGTAAAAAAGGCCTAAAACATTTTAATTAAAAATTATAAATTTAACGACATACGTAACTTGGTAATAAACAAATATTCCTAACTACACTAATATGAAGTCCATACACAAGTGTGTTTTGCCGCACCGCAAAATGTGGAAAAAATGACCGAAGATGATAAGCCGGTGGCCGACATTTTTTTTAAATTTACGTTGAATGTAATGTTTTAATATTTCGTGCACTACACTATAGTTGTTATTAAAAATTTGTATAGAAGATAAATACTGTACCTGGAATACATTTTTGAAGTCGTAAATGATATATTTTAACCGTGTCCGAGGTAATTTACAATAAAACACAAATTTAATTACTATTTCTTTATTATTATATTCTCTGCTGTAAATAATAAAAGTTAATAAAAGAGAGTAAACAATATATGTAGATTTTAGTTTTTAAGTTAAAATATATGTAAATTTAACTATGAGTGAGTTCAATATACTATTTTAAATCAGCCAGGTACCAGGTAACTTAATGCTTTATAACAAAATAATCACAACACAGCATTTATACAAAACATGTGTTGATTATAACAATAATATAGGAGCTTGTTTATATTTCATCCCCATATATCACCAGATCTGTGTTAATTTAAAGATATTTCAAACAGTTCAGGAGTTATGAGCCCCCAAAAATGCATGTAGTTTAAAAATGTAAGATTAAAACAGGTTCAATCTCATGATTTCTGTTGCAAATAGTGTTTATTCTTGCAAAAATGAATTTTAGAGGGTTGGTTTGTATATTTTCAGTACAAAAGTGGGTCAATATCGGATTAAAAACACCTCATGTCCGGATTAAAACAATGGGTAGAATTATGTATATATTTAAAATTTAGTAGCATTATTTTTTACTGCTACTTTCCCCATTTTTATATTATGAATTTTTTAAACAGGGCTACCACTGAAAATCAAATATCTGTAATGACTAACAAAAATATCAACTGTTTCTTTGATAGGGGTTGTCAAAAGAATTCATAATTCAAAAACGGGGAAAGATATTCCAAATCTGTTTAGACGATTACACAGGGGAATGATTGAGTTATATTAGAGACAAATTTTTAATGCATGGGATAAAGGGTGCAAATTTGTAAATGGAATAAATATTAGGATATGGAGTAAAATAATTCTGGGATGCAGTCACGTAATTTTTATCATTATTTACTTCGACGTTTCGATCCTACCAGGATCATCCTCAGGAAGAAATAATTATTTTTTACAATAAAAGATGTATAAAATTTTGCCGTCAAAGGCGTTCATAATTTGAATAAATTATATGTCAGTAATAAAATGCACATTCACTGAAGCACATGGACATAATTGCAAGTATCAGAAAAAAAATAAAAAAAACAATAAATATTAATAAAATAAAAATTACATATAATTATTTACCGCTTAGCCAAATTTACACTGTTTAAAACTACTGTTTTAATATAAAAATTATCTGAGGTCTGATTATGTAACTTTGAAATCTATCAGATTTTAATTAAGAACAAACAAGAAAACAGTGAATTTAGAGAGCGATATCCGTAATCTGACATATTACCAAAATAGCAAGCCAACCAAATCACCCATGTTTCAACCATATCTTTGATCCTGTGTCTCCACAACATCACATCATTAATACAAAATCATTCAGTTTACCAAAACCATAGCCAACAAATGCTCAACTCTAGTAACCACAGCATATTGATTGATTGATTGATGATAGATGTATTGGCAGTTGATGTGTATACATGTGTTATTGTGCTCCGTTGTTAATAAAGTTTTTAAGTGGTTTTTTTTTTGCTCGATTTTTACAAGTGTGGTACCCGCGTGTTCGTTTTCGCGCGCGTTGTATTTAGGTGTATGCGTGCCGCGGTCTTTTCATTTGGCCCCGTTTAAATGCACTTTTGCTTGCAATCGGTTCTGTTTGACAAATTTACTGGTTTGCCCGTGAAAAAATCTGCAATCCAGTACATTGACCTCCCAGCTTTACTTAAGTCAGCAACATTTCACCAGCGAAAACCAGTTAAGTCATTTCGAAAAGACCGCGAACGCAAAAATGAGTGCCTGTCGTAACTGTCACGTGCCCATTGATAAAAAGGAGAAAAAAACGCAATGTGACAAATGCAAAGGTGACCTTCATCTTAAATGCATTGGGATAGCCGATACCGATGAGCGAATCACTAGAACTAGATCCAGGTCTTTCAAATGCTATTGCGACACTTGCCTGACACACATAGAGCAGTTAAGCGAACTGCAAGATCTCATTCATAGCATGCAAGAGTCTTTCAACACGAAGTTGCATGAACTGGAAGCTAAGCTTGCACTCAATGCTCCCGCCTATAATCCCGCCACGCAGGAGGATATAATACAAGAGGCATGCGATCGTCTTGAGCGGAAGAACAATATTATTGTCACGGGCATCGTCGAACCACTTGGATCGTTCGACGCCCGTAAAGAGTCCGACGCCCAAGTGATTTCGCAGTTGTTAGAAACCGTTTTAAAGGATACTTCTCTGCCAGCTCCCTTGCCAACTAACATCGTACGCCTCGGCAAACCAACACCAGGCAAAAACCGACCCCTCAAGGTACGTTTCTCATGTCCATCCTCCGCCCTCACTGTTCTCCGCAACAAGAAGAAGCTGTCAAATTCCTCCTTGAAGCACGCTAGCATCTACGACGACCAGACCCCTAAACAGAAGGAATATCTAAATAGCTTGAGGCAAGAAATGAAACGTCGAACCGAGGCAGGTGAACTAGACTTAACAATCAAATATATCAGAGGGACACCAACAATTATTACCTCCTCCCTACCGCCGGCAAAAAAGGATTAAGTCCCATTTCCACCTACTCAGTTCTTTTCACTAATATTGACTCCATACGTGCTAAATTTAATGAACTTACAGTAGTAGTCAGTCTTCAAAATCCAAGCATCATACTCGTGTCAGAATCGTGGCTTCATGACAATGTGCCGGACGCCTCTATCTCGCTCCCCAATTATACATTGTACAGATCAGACCGTTCGAATAAAAAAGGTGGAGGTGTGTGTGCCTACCTGCAGAACACACTACTGCTCGAGTTCTCGGTCGAGCAACTAAACTTCTGTACTCGAGGCACCGAGTCGATTTGGCTCAAAATGTGCAAGCAAGATCTCACCATCCTCGTAAGCTGCATCTACCGTCCTCCCAAATGTCCTCTAGCTGATGACGTGCTTCTCTACGACACCCTGTCAACTACATTAAACTCTTTCAGTAACGTACTAATCTGTGGCGATTTTAACTTACCTGATATTAAATGGCCTAACCCTGTTCTTCCGGCCAATCAAAACGCAGAATACTTATTCCTGGACATGTATTTTACCAACCACGTTCATCAAGTCATCAACGAACCCACCCGCTTCAGGATTGGTAATCAACCTTCCACCCTGGACCTTGTACTAGTTTCGGACACAGCCCTTATTTCCAATCCTGAATTCCTTTCTCCCATCGGTAAATCTGACCACGCCATCATCTCCCTCAGTCTACAGCTCAAAACTCCGAAGAACACGGCAGCTTCAAACTTCAAAAACATAACAAGAACTAATTTTACTGAGTTAGCAAACGATCTAGACTCTAAAACTTACTCACTAGCACCAGATATAGAGAAATCATGGTCAAACTTCGCCTCTATTCTCACGAACTCCACTGCTGCCAATTCCCACACGAGGCGAGTCTATCACAATCCAACAAAGCCTTGGATAACCAATGCTCTCCGTGCCAAACTGGCTCGCAAGAGAAATCTCTGGCAACGCTATACTCGTACTCGCTCTGCAGAACATTTTCGTACTCACCGGGATTTTTCAAACAAATTAAGTACAGAAATCTGGAATTGTCGCAAGGAATACGAAGCTAGAATCGTGCACAACGGTAATCCTAAACAAATTTTTAAATACATACGTGCCAACTCAGCAACCAAAGTAAGCACACCTGTTTTGCGCAAACAATCTGGAGAAATTACTTCGTCCAATCAAGATGTCGCCGATATCTTTGTCACCAGCTTCTCATCCGCCTACATCACAGAACCTTTTGGTCCGCTCCTTGAGGTCGAATACCTACCTAGAAACAACAATTTGCTCACTGACATTGTCTTCGACCCTGAGACAGTTTATAAACACTTACAATCCTTATCAGCAACTTCCGCCCCCGGTCCTGATAATATCACCCCTATGCTGTTAAAAAACTGTGCTTCCCAACTATGCGAACCACTCTCCCAACTCATGACTCAGTCCTTCGCATCATCGTGCCTCCCCCAAGCATGGAAATCTGCATCTGTAACACGCATATTCAAAAAAGGCGACAAATTGCTCCCAAACAACTACAGACCAATAAGTCTCACCTCCACAGTAATTAAAATTATGGAAGCCATCATAGTGTCAACCATGAGACCTTTTCTCATCTCCAACGGTATAATTCCGCCCGAACAACATGGTTTCGTGCCAGGTAGATCTGTGACAACGAATCTTCTTCAGTGTCTAAATGACTGGACCTCCGCTGTCGACGCTGGTGAATCTGTTGACGTGGTGTACCTTGACTTCAGTAAGGCCTTTGACAGGGTTCCTCACAACCGGTTACTACACAAACTAGAGCACTGCGGCATAAAAGGTAAACTGCTTGACTGGATAAGGGCATCCCTCAGTAACAGAACCTTCTCGGTACGCATTAGCGACAGTCACTCACGCACTGAACCAGTTGTCAGCGGCGTAGTCCAAGGATCAGTGCTGGGACCTCTTCTTTTCCTTGTCTACATAGCAGATCTGCGTTACCACATAAAATCTTCGTGCTCCTTCTATGCGGATGATGTTAAACTGTACGCAAACCCTTCTCAACATCACGGCGACCTACAGGCAGATCTACACAGTATCCATGAATGGTGTGAGAGATGGCTTCTTGACCTCAACATCTCCAAGTGCACAGAACCTCCACATCGGTAAGAAAAATCCTGTCAAAACTTATAAAATAAACAACAACACTCTACAACACACTCTCGACCATACCGACCTGGGCGTCATCATCACGCGCGACCTCTCCTGGTCCAGACAAACAGCATACGCAGTAAAGAAGGGTAACTTTGCATTGTACCTCATCAAATCGGCTTTCTGTCATTTAGATTCAAATTCCTTCCTAAAACTTTTCAATGCATATATACGCCCACACCTGGAATATGCCGCCACTGTGTGGTCACCCAGACTGCTTAAAGACAGAAACTTACTAGACCAAGTTCTACGACGCGCCACTAAAATACCGCTTGAACTGCGAAATCTACCTTATGAGACTAGGCTAAGTCGCCTAGGCATAATCTCAATCACGAATCGACACATCCGAGGGGACCTGATATTCACACACCGCGCTCTGCACCATACATTCAGCATTGCCATGCACGACATGTATGATCTCAACACCGACGCACGACTCCGTGGCCACAACTTCAAACTCCACAGATCCACATTTCACACCACCTGCAGGCAACATTTCTTAACTAACCGCGTCTTCCACGCATGGAACACTCTTCCAGAGACTGCAGTAAATGCCGAATCAACAAACAGTTTTAAAAACATAATTGACAAGTGCATGTTCTCACTTTGACAGCTCAGTGATAAGTGATGTTTTGTTGTTTTTGTGCGCGAATGGCCTGTTCTCACTAGTGCGGTCTGTGACGTCTAGCAAACTAATACAAACAACAGCTGCGTTTTTTTTTTCGTTCGTTTCTTTTTCAACTTCTATGTATAATGCTTTGTTATGTGTATTTTACTTTATTGTTATTTATTGTTGTATACACTCTACACATGAGTTTATAGGATTTTTAATCCTCAACTCACATCTGTAAATAATAATAATAATAATAATAATATTCACAAATGTAATCTGTCCCATAATATTGCCCATGGTTTATTAAAATACTCAACATAAATTTAGATCTCAGTTAATACAAAAAAAATTAAATAAATATATCATCATAACTTATTACCCATTGCAGGGTGTGCCAATCTGCTTTATACATAGACATCGATAATGATGAAATATTTGTACTGTGCGGGCGCTTATTAGCCGTCACCTCACGGGCACTTATTGCTGGCGTCTAGAGTGCACCACAGGGTTCAATTTTGTGCCATTTAAAATTATAAATATTTGGCGTCGGTCGGTATGAAAGCCGGTTCCCTAGATTCGCGATCTGACACTCAGGCACGCAGCCACCAGACTCCATAAATACAAAAAAGAAGAAACAAATCATTTAGTAATCAAAAATCACTTTAAAACAATTCAAAAAGACCATAGCGACAACCAATTTATATATACAGACGCCTCAAAAATAAATAAAAAAGTGGGTACAGCATTTGTAACTCAGGACTAAGTGCAGAAGTTCTGTTTACCTACTAAAACTAGTATATTTACAACCGAAATATGTGGAATATATAACTGTCTCGTTAACATATTAAAAACTTCAAACCATAACATATCATACACCATATGCTCCGATTCCCTCAGAACGATCCAATCCATCAAAACAATCTACCCCAAACACCCCTTAATCAAAAACATACAAGGTCTTCTGTCCCAATTGCCCACCAAAAACATCCGCATAATATTCATCTGGATCTCTGCGCTTTACATATTGGCATAACAGGAAATGAGAAGGCAGATATAGCTGAAAAATAGCCACGGAGGACGGTTATAATGACGAATTAATACCAACACAAGCAAATGATGTCAAAACCATAATCAAACATAAAATATTTAATGACTGGAACAAAAGCTGGAAGAATCAAATAACAAACAAAAAATCCAATTACATATTGAGATAAGAAGGCTCAATAAGGACTGTACTCGAAAAGAACAAGTTATATTCACGAGAATGAAAAGTATGGGTGACCCGGTTGCTTGGGCAGTTTGGGTAGGCATGTTGTATCGGTAGTATGGGTGAGCATGTTGCGTGGGCAGTTTGGGTGGACATCTTGCGTGGGCAATTTGGGTGGTCATGCTAAGTGGGCAGTTCGGATGGGCATATTGCGTGGGCAGTTTGGGTGGGCCGGTTGCGTGGGCAGTTTGTGTGGGTAAGTTGCGTTGGCATGTTGCGTGGGCAGTTCGGGTGGACATGTGGCATGGAAAACAAGTGAGCATGTTGCGTGGGCAGTTCGGGTGGGCATGTTACGTGAGCTGTTAGGATGGGCATGTTGCGTTGGCAGTTTGGGTAGGTGTACTTCGTGGACAGTTTGAGTGGGCCGGTTGCGTGGACAGTTTGAGTGGGCCTGTTGCGTGGGCAGTTTGGGTGAGCATGTCGATGACGTCATAACTTAAAAGCCAAATGAAAGTCGTAAGGTAAATCGTATATGTTAATCTGTATTTTTAAATACTAAAATCGACGAATTTTAGCATTTTTAAAAATAGCAGTTGGGTTCGATTTTTTTTTTAATATTAAATACTTTAATCCCACGCTATAAGAGTACAAGTACTTTTCTTATAGTATGCGAAAAATAGTAGGTATTTATTTTCTACGTATTACTAAACATAAACATCACTCGGCAATTAGTACAGTTCTTTTCATTTTATAATGTTTTGAGGACGTGCTTTCTCTGTATAATAGACGGTCTAGCGTATTTTATACGCACAGTTTTAACCGTACAAAAAGTACGAGGTGTGTGGGGGCCCTTTCGGTTAGATTGCGTGGAATGTTTGGGTGGGGTGATTGCGTGGACAGTTTGGTGAGTATGTTGCGTGGCTTGGTTGAGTGGGCAGTTTGGGCAGGTATATTGCCTGAGCAGCTTTGGTAGACCGGAGAGAATTCAAACACTTTGAAATACTGTTAGCGTTAACACTTTGGATATAAAGTGTATCTAGACGGAATAGATGTACGTATAGTCTATCATAAAACACGTATAGTCTATCATAAAACACTATAGGCGGAGCCCTTCAATCAAAAAGCCGATCTCCAGACTTTAGACAAGGCTAAAGATTAAACGGTGGTTGTGATTTTCGTGAAATTTGTATAAGTTGTAGGAAGTGATTGGCTTAAGGGCCCTTCTGTTGGATCGAATTTCTGTAGGATGCATAGTTTTCGTGTAAAAAATTATTAAAGGTTGAAAATTTAAACAGAAACAATAGGTCACAATAACGATCACAGCTCTCTTAGAAATATTTAAGACGAAGAACGCCATGTTTGACATGTCAATTTGAACTTTTAAAAGGAAATATTTATGAAATGGGGACAATTTGAAAGAAGTTCAATTCCTAATCATAAAATTTGAGAATGGGCAATTATATCCGCACAGGTAAAAAAGGCCTAAAACATTTTAATTAAAAAAATTAAATTTTGACAGTTCATATGTACTTGGAAAATGTTGCCAAATATGTCATAAGTAACTCGGTAAAAAACAAATATTCCTAGACTAGACTAATGTGAAGTCCGTACACAAGTGTGTATTTTTCACACCACAAAATGTGAAAAAAATGACCGAAGATGATAAGCCGGTGGCCGACAATTTTTTTTTAAATTTGCGTTGAATGTTTTAATATTTCGTGCACCACACTATAGTTGTTAATAAATATTAGTATAGGAGATAAATACTGTACCTAGATTACATTTTTGAAATCGTAAATGATATATTTTATCCGTGTCCGAGGTAATTTACAATAAAACACAAATTTTATGACTATTTCTTTATTGTTAAATTCTCTGCTGTATGTATAGTAAAAGTTAATAAAATATAGTAAACAATGTATGTAGAATTTAGTTTTTAAGTTAAAACATCTCTAAATTTATCCATGAGTAAATTCAATATACTATTTTAAATCAGCCAAGTGCCAGGTAACTTAAGTATGGACACGAAAAACGCGGGACAATGTATTATACTTACTTAATTATATAACAAAAGTCAGTGATCACTGAGTAACTAACTGAATAGCAATAAAATATTTAAATAATTCATGAGGTTAACAACAATTAAAATATATCCTTTAAAATTTTGTGGTTCAAATACAATGTAGTTTACATATTGGCATGCCAATGATGAGAAATTATCGATTTTCATCCTTTTAAATGCAGAAAAAAGCTTAAATAATATGTAAAATTGAAGAAAAGATAAATTCAACAAGGTATATATATATATATATATATATATATATATATATATATATATATATATATATATATATATACCGTGTGTCTATTTTAAAGGTGTACATAGGAGATTAACATGGGAAATCAGTTTTTTACAATTTCCTGCTCACTTAATGATTTTAAGCAAAAACGTGTCAAATAAAAGTTTTAGTGTATAAAATTCTACATCTAAAACAATAAACAGAATTACCTTTACATGCTTTATAACGACAGAAATTAAATATGAAAATATCGATAATTACGTTAAAATATCGACAGCCATGCAATTGAACAAAAAATAAATAAATGCTTGACGTTTTGTCTGTCACAACGTAAGTTAACTTATTCGACGTTTTTGACAATTTGATTTGAATAAATATCGTTAATTATGGCAATAATAGAAATATAAAATTAATATATAAAGTTAAGAAAATACAGTTTTGTTTCAATAATATGAATATATCAAAAATTTAATATTGCGTAACAAAATTATGTATGATGCTGTTATGTACTCTTAACTCATTTCCAATACATCTACTTTAGTACTACAGAAGGGGTCTACACTTATCATTCTTAGCACTTCTTCTTAGAGTAACGTATGTTCTGCTCCTCCTATATTCTGATTAAGCGGCTCACGTGTATTTTTTGGGGACACATTAACAGTCTTTTCAAATTTTGTCACGAATTTAGCTCTTCATTCAAATAAATGTTCATTTTTTAATCATTTCAGACAAGAAAACTAGAGATAAAATCAAATTGTCAGAAACGTCAAATAAGTTAATTTACGTTGTGATAGATAAAACGTCAAGCATTTATTTACTTTTTGTTCAATTCCATGGCTGTCGATATTTTCAACGTAATTTTCAATATTTTCATATTTAATTTCTGTCATTACAATGCATGGAAAGCTAATTTTGTTTATTGATTTAGATGCAGAATTTAATGCTCTAAAAATTTTATTTCACGCATTTTTGCTTAAAATAATTAGGCGAGCAGGAAATTGTAAAAAACTGATTTCCCATGTTAATCTCCTACGTACACCTTTACGACAGACACACGGTATATATATATATATATATATATATATATATATATATATATATATATATATATATACTGATTTTAAGCCATGTTGATGACAAATTTATTATGTATTTTGTAAATAGAATTTTTAAATATCTATAAGTAAACACGACGAAAAGGATAAGGGCAAGAATAATATCACAATCGCTCGAAGAGTGCAAAATGAAAAAGATAAACATTGTCATCTGTCACATTTGATATAATTATGACAAAAAATTATGCATGTTGTATCGGTTGTCCTACCAAGTTGTAGGAAAGATTGGCTTCCGGGCTTTTAGAATGGGCCGTAATTCAATAGGATGCATAGTTATCGAGTAAAAAATTATTAAGAGTTGAAAATTGGGACTAAAACAATAGGTTACAGTAACGACCACAGTTCTCATTGAAAATTTAAGAAGATAAACGCTGGTATTTCAATGCCAATGATGACAACATATCTGACTATATATATATATATATATATATATATATATATATATATATATATATATATATATATATAATATACACCGGGCGTTTTATTTAACGTGAAACATGAGATTTGGCATATCCATAGTAACCAAATGTCAGTAATGCATAAGAGCGTTCCATTTAAAATAGAAATAATATATGTATTTTGATATAAATATTTTATAAATGAAAAAGATTGCAGGAAATATAAACATTTAACAGATAGTTATACACAATACAATTTATAATAAATTTTCAAAAATCCCTCCTTAACCTTTCGTGGTCGCTGTGTTCAGGTACTATTACTCCAGTATTTACAGTTTTGCGAATTCATTTCTCCCTGTAAATAAAATATTGTTTCATAAGTAAAAAGTATCTTCTGGAGTAAGTTTCCATTATTATTTATTTTTTCAAACATAATTTCATAAAATGCGATTCCATGTTCATTGTCATCCACAACCAATTCTTGATGGCTTTGAAAGTGTTATGATTTAAAATGTTCTTTCCTTAGTACTACACAGGTTTTGCTTACATCCGCAGCTTGCCCTATCGTTGAAGGACGTGGTGTTGGTGGATCAGGAAATGATATAGTAAATAATACCTGTCCGAGGCTAACATCTGCATTACACTTTTGAATTATTTGCACTTTTTCTTAATGTGTATACATTATTTTAAAACTTAGAAGTAACAATACAATCCTAATTGACAGATAATGATAGCCTATGTTCTATTTTAAATGGAACGCTCCTATACATTACTGTTATTTAGTTACTATGAAAATTGCAAATCCTATGTTTCACGTTAAAAAATACTTGATTTAATTTTATGCAATATTTATTGTTAATTTACATTTTATTTTGTGAATAGATTTTACAAGGGACATCAAAATGTGTTGAAAGTCCCATGTTGATTGTAGAGACAGAATTGAAAAAAAGCGATAAATGTAAATGAAAAAACTGTGTAGCTTAACTTGATGAATAATAAAGCCAATTATACATTATGAAGACTGTAGAGTGAATATTTTTTGGAATATTACTTAGAGAATATAGTCCGGTCAAGTCGCGACGAGCACGCTTCTGTTTAGCCCATTTGTTAGTTTATTTGAATGTTGGCAGCTGTCAATAGCCGATCGAGCTGTCGTAGTTTTGACATTTCTCCAGGACAGTCTTTGAGAAAACATTTCTTGATTTTCGTATAAATTTGTCAGAATTATATCCTGTTTGGTATTACATGAAAAGTTTTCTGCATGGCTAAACTATAGAACATTCAAAATTTAGGCACCATGTCGTGATTGGGATCAAGTAATTTTTTTTTCTGCAGGGCTATAATAAAAACGTCAACAATTACACGTCTTGGTCGGCGTTTGTTTTTTTTGTATAAAGATGTCAGAAATATGTTGTGTTTGGTGTCAAATAAGAGGTCTGATTAAGTACTGTCAGACACATATATCAAACTTTTTGGCAGGTTGATTGGCTTTTTTATTCATAAAGTTAATTCGTTTGAGGGAAGGGAGAACTTGGGTATCTGACAAAACTGTTTACGTTAACATTTTCTTTTCTAATTGTGCTTAGACGGATTGGATGTGCGTATAGACTATTATAAAACATTATCGGCGGAGCCCTTGGGAAAACTCAGCAAAGCCGAGGTTACGCTAGTACTTGATACTAAAATTGCCTGTTTTCAAGCATCAATTAATTTGCCAAATAAGAGCTATCCAGCAACAAAACTTTTTTACAAATGTATTGAATATGAATTACAATTTTCTGATATGTGTTTAACCTATAATATGCAGGACCCAGAAGATTCATACCACTTTTATATAAAATGTTCAATTTTCCAAAGTTTAAGACAGTCATACTTACATAAAATATAACATGCAGAATATGTCCCAATCCGACTTTTTGTACTTCTTTAAAAAATTATGTATCAATAAAATGAATTGTATTTATTATTTTACTATATCTGCCTAAATTCTGTAGTTTCTGTATGAACGAGTAAACATATAAATTGATTGTTCCTTTTAATTTTTTAATTATATATACAGGTGTTCCGGGACGAGCTTACGCTACCGTTATTTTAAAAAGTATACAATATTATTTTACGAAATTTGGTATCTAGAAGTACTCCAACATGCCAATTTCAACTAAAATATTTTCCAAGCAGTAGCACTTCCGGTTTAACTGAAAGTTCACCATAACTTTCTTATTTTAAATGGAATGCTATATTTTTTATTTCACCATTGAATTCAGCAGACAATTCTACATACGAAACAGTAAAACATGTTACTCGTGGTCATCAACTTCCGACGTAATTAAACTTTTTTGATTTTCTCTCTAAATCGGCCACTTTATTATTATTTTATATCTCGAGAATGGAATCAAATTTCTATAATCTATAAAAACAGTTTTATAAAGAAATATTCTATTTACACTAGTATGAATTAATTTTCCTTCGCTTGTCCTCCGATATAATTACTATGTAGTGTCGCGTTATGTCATACCTGTCGGTACATTTAAAAGTATATAATCAAAAAAACACCCGACGTAACATCTTATTACAGCTCATTTAGTTACTCATTCCGTTATTGGTACTTGTCGGATACGGACGTTCAACAAGTGGTTGTGTGTTGTGTTTTTAAATAAAGTGTACTGATAATGATATTGTGAAAAAGATGACACTCTTCACCTTCAGGCTGCCGCTATACTGCGTTGGAGGAGGAATTAAATAGATTGAAAAGAAAACTTATTTTGAAGCCCTAGTAAGTACTAGATACTTTGTTATGGCCAGGATCTGGTAGTCAACTCACTTACCCTCATAGATCAGATGAACGCGTGTTCACCCTTTTTTCTGCCCTGTAACATTTGGATCTGGAAATCAGGCGACTTACCCCCTTAGATCTGATGGACATGTGTTTATTATGGCGTATATTTACACTAATCTGAATCAGATAGTCAAGTGACTTATCGTTGCGTTTCTGATAAACATGTGTTTATCCAATTTTTAGTAATTAAGGTAAGAACTTTATAATACCTTTCCAGAGTCCAGGTTTAGTGTTGGCTTATTCCTATTGGTAACAATGTTACATACTACATACGTTCAGTGTTACATTTGTTATGTAAACATCAAACCTTCCTTGATTCAAGTAGTATGTCACGTGACTTACGAACCTTATATTTTACTTATATAGTTTCAACACAAGAAGATGATACATGCTCGTCCGGTGTACGGTAACGAAAATTTACCCAGGTACAGGTTCCGGGGACAAGTTTTTTCCTCTGTATCTAAAGTCTTAAGCAAAGATTTACTTCTTTCTTGGGGAAAAATCCTACCGATTAACAAAGGCCAAAACGTAAACATACAAGATGAATTTGTTGTAAGAATTAACAAAAATTTAAAGGAAGAAATGGCTGACAAGTACCCGTTGGTAGCCATTTATTAAGCCTAGCACCCACCTAAACTAATTGGTGAAATTCAAGCGTGCATAGCAGAAACAGTGGTCAAACAAAACATTTTCCTTGCATGTATAGATTACTCAGAGCCTTTTTAGTTTTGGTTATCTTAATGAGCAACATGCTAACAAACGATCTAACTCTACTGGTGTAGTAGATTCTTTGCCAAAATTGGTAGACGCTTCTCATTTTATGGATAATGCCGCAATTGTACATAACGCAATCTCGCTTTATAGAAAATACATTTTCCCACCTCAGCAAAATACAGAGTGAAGTAAAATTGTGAAAGATCACAGGTATGGACGATTATTTCTTCAACAATTTTTTTTATAAAAATGTAAAAGCGAACACTTCTTCATTCAAAACTGTGTAAACTAACAGCGGCATCGGAACTCCACCAGTCTAAAAGAGAGGAGGGAGGCGTTAAACACAGGGCAATAAAAAAACAAGAGATACATGAGAAACTATGCTGCTTCCCTACCTAATTACTGGTGTAATGGTGTAAGTGGCAGGCTCTTACGCAAGACAAAGTCTCAAAAATATTCTTTTCAAAATTCTATACCAAAAACATTTATTGGAAACAGTCAACTTAAACCATGAATAGACTGTTTCTGACTTACTCTTTATAGGTACTATATCTAAGTGCTAGGTACTCCAAATGAGTTCATATAAAGTTATTTTTTAGCGAAAATACACCCTAATGGAAAATTTAGCTTCATTTAAAATTTAGTAGAACTAAAATGTTCATATTATATCCTTTTTTAGAATTAGAGGATTCTAAAATAATATCTAAACTATTACTGATAATTGTTACCTAGCAAATATAGTTTTCAAACACGCTTGTTACCTCTCGCTAAAAGAGATATTGAATTCATGCTAAAAATCGCATATCCAGATTTTAGTGAATAAGCACGTTTTAAGGTCCCTAGAATCCGATTATAACATTTTTACGATAATGTCTGTATGTGTGTGTGTGTGTGTGTGGATGTGTGTGTGTGTGTGTGTGTGTGGATGTGTGTGTGTGGATGTGTGTGTGTGTGTGTGTGTGTGTGTGTGTGTGTGTGGATGTGTGGATGTTGGATCCACGATTTCTCAAATACTATAATACTCAAGACATTTTTTTAACTACGGATTCCTTAATCTAACAATAATGGGAAGAGTTGATTAAGTTTTGGTAACAATTGGACAACCGGAAGTAGTAGTTACAAGAAAAAAATCATCTAAATATTATTTATCGAAAATTTATGTAAATACTTATATTAAAGAACGTTAAATTCTTTATTCGATAAATATAAATTCATTTTTTATATCTTCTATAGATTTAGAGATAAAGGAATGCATATAAAATAATTTCATGTAGAAATTCTCAGATCAAACTACTTCAAGGCAAGAAGTTCAATTGTTTGTAATTGACACTTAAATCTCACTGTCAAAAATATTTGTACATCATTATGAAGAATATGAAAATAAAAAAAAGTCAACAACGCAAAAGAATATACGTAAAAAGAATATAAAAGGAAAAAAAGAATTACGAATATAAAGAAAAAGAAAAGGAAAGTAGAAAAAGAAAATTTCAGGATATTGGATATAAAGAAAATGTATGTATTGTACGTAATTTATAATAAAATATCCCATAGATTTTGCAAATATATGTGAGAATTATTTTGCAGTGAGACATGAATATATGTTTTTGTATTTAAAAATAATTTTCGTGTTATGCGTACAAACAGGTAAAATATGTGGCGAGAGGTTATGTGCTGGCCACATCAGATTTTTTTACTGTTAATAGAAAGCAAATTTAGAAAATACCTTAGATTTAGTTTCAAATATGAGAGATAAGAAATTAATTGTTTACCATTTAGGTAAAAACATATATCATACTAATTATGAGAAAAAACAAAACTAGAATTTAGTATCAATGTGTATCTACTGTAAAACTCCTTGAATCACTGTAATTCTTTTTAACAGAGAAGTATGTAACTTCAATCCAACGCAAGAACTAAACTTCTATGATTTGAAAAACGGAAAATTTCTCTTAGCTCCACATAACTATTAGCAAAACTTAACAAAAAAATTACCATTTCGAACTACCGCAAAAATTATCATAATTGGCGATGCAGTCATTTTTCACTTACTATGTGTCACATAAAATAAAAATGTTAAACTTGAAATGATTGTCTAGTACCTCGACCTCTGGCTGGGGAGCTCCCAGTCATGAATTTAATTTAGCACGCGGGTAATGCAACACGCAGGAACGAAATTATCTTATAAATTATCTGGTTTTTTAGCAGCTTTCTATCACATGGCAACAACTATTGTTTTTAATCCATGAACTTAATAATTATTGTATTTTTGCAGTTTAAAACGAATGAACAGGGACATGTTATACATCGTTGGAAAGAAAAAAAAACGGGTGTAACTTTTTAATATGGCGTCCATATAAAAATTAAAACTTTCGCATCATAACTTGAAAATATACAGCATAAAGAAAAGCTGAGCTTCACCAGTCGAAAAAATATAAAAAGTTCCCTAAAGATGTGCAAACCAAAAATCCAGTATTATTTAACACTTAAATTATTTGCAAAATAAAAAAAAACAAAATTTACATTTTCTCTTATATTTAGTGACCTTTGCCTTTTTTCGCAAATAATAAAAGTTTCCCATGTTGGAATAGTTATCATGGAGACCTTGTATAGTTACAAAATTCAGGAAACTGCAAATTGACCTATATACCAGAATATTTTACACAAAACGTAAAAATTACGCACTAGAGACTCCTCAGAAGATACCGTTACAATTAATTACGCGTATTACTTTTACGCTTTTTTTCGCCTTTTTTTAATAATTAGTTAGAAATAATAATACTTGAAAAAGCGATCGGTATTTTAATAGTTTGTATACATTTTTCCAAAGATTGCTCACAAAAACTCAAAATTTTGCTGAACCAAAATTCCTTTCTCTTACCACGTTTCAGAGACACACATTCGTTGTGTTTATTAATAAAAACATTCCTCAAGCTGTTCCGCCTTGAATACTGTCATTGTTGTCCGAAGGAACATTATGGGTACTGTCATAAGAAAAAACCAAGAAATTTTGTTGTTTAAAAATTTTTGAACCATACTACATAGTAATTATATCGGAGGACAAGCTCGGAAAATTACGATCAACCTTCCTTACAGATAAGTCGGTTAATCTTACAATTATCGACAAGTTTTAATGTAATTTTTTCGTCATCGTACAGTTGAAGTTCCAAAAATTTAAAAACTGAAGTTTTATAAAAGGAACACCTTCTTTGATTGAATGCTTAGTTGTAATATGTTTTTACTGTTTCATATGTAAAATTATCTGCTGAGTTCAATGGTGAAATAGCAAATATATCTCCGAAGAAGCCCCATGGGGGTTTGAAACGGTCGAGATTGATTAAATAAAGTGGCTGAAATCCAGAAACTCTTCTCAATGCATCACCAATCCAGCCAAGAAACAACATTTTTTTGAAAAAAATATAGCATTCCTTTAAAATAAGTTAGGATCAACTTTTGGTTAAACCGGAAGTGCTACTGCTTCGAAAATATTGTAATTAAAACGGGCATGTCGGAAAACCGCTATTTACCACATTTTGTAAAATAATATTGAATAGTTTTTAATATATATATATATATATATATATATATATATATATATATATATATATATATATATATATATATATATATATATCTTGTTGATATTTTAATTTCAACATATCTTTTTAACTATGTATTTTCTTAAAAACAAACTTTGTAATCATAAGGTAATTGTTTGTTTATTACTTATTTTGTGTACATTATATTACTGTTATTTTGATTTGGATGAGTAATGTCCGGTCCGATTGTTGTATTTCAAAGATTTACGTATTGTTAAATCAAATTTTATAATCTATTTTATTATTTCTGCCGTCAAATTTCATAGTTTCATTAAGCATAGTTGTACTGTTTATGCTTAAATGTATTATTATATTTATTATATAGTTGTTAGTACCGCACAAGTTTTCTTTGATAATATCTCTTCCTAATATTATTACTTCTGTATTTGTGAGAATTATTTGCTGATATCATATTATGTGTTTCTGTACATTCTATTACTGTCTTCAAGTTTGGTGACATTATTTTATATTAAGCACTTTTACTTTGGCGCAATATATTATTGTCAATCCTTTTGATTGGGTTATGCCCCGATGGCAAATAAAAAAATCGTGATATATTAAATCTGTTGAAGTAATACCCGAAACAACACAGAATTTTGGAAAACAGTAAAGTCTTTAAAGCCAAAATACAAATATATATATATATATATATATATATATATATATATATATATATATATATATATATATATATATATATATATATATATATATATATATATATATATATATATATATATATATATATAGCTCGCAAATCTCACTAAATAATTGACATGAATTTTTACAGATATTTATTTAAATAGAACTAAAACTCTAATATCACCTTTTTTCGATAGCACCCATCCTTTCCTTGATGCTTCAATAACGCTGGATGAACTCGAACTCAGCATAAGTAATAGTAAAAATCATACAGTTTCGGGCATTGATTGCATCCCGAATGAATTCTACAAATGCGTACCAATAAACTGGCTTGCTTACCTTTTAAATCTTTTTAATACACTTTCAACTACAGGGCGTACGCCAATTTTATGATCATCCATACAATTTTTTCCTCTTGTACGAAAACAACAATAAAAAGATTCCTATAACTATAGGGGCATCTCTAATAAATTTAATTTGAAAATTATTTACTGGTAATTTTTAAAGTCGCCTTACTTGGTGGTGTGAGGAAAATGATATTTTGAAATAAAATCAAGCTGGATTCGGGAGGGGTAGGGACACAACCGATAACATATTCACTCTCGCATCCATCTCTCACTTGTATTTGATGACTTGTTTATGTAATTTTTATAGATAATAATTCTATGAGTCACATACTCTTATGGCACAAATTGTACGTATCTGGTATTTCCGCGAATTTCATTAAAATCTTACAATATTTTTATAACCATTTAAAAATAAAAACAAATAAGGCAACTACAGACCCGATAAATATAACGGAAGGGATGCTTCAAAGAGGTACCCTCAGTCCGCTCCTATTTTCTATTTTTGTAAATGATATAGAAGACTTTTTTCGCAATGCAGGCTTAAATGGGCTTAACATAGACGGATACAATGGCATACTGCTCTTAGCCATTGCTGATGACACGGTGCTTTTATGCGACTCCCAAATAGATTTGTTTATTTATTTATTGTAAATTTACTCTACAGGATGGAATACCAATTAAAGAGGAATTGTTTCGATGATGTGCATAAATCTCGTTGCGCGACGCGCGAGTAGTGACATCTTACAATAAAAATAGAAAAAGTTAAAAGATATATAAACTATTATTAAATTTAAATTATAAATTATCGGTTCTTGCAAGAAGCATAGTAGACAGTAATTTCTTCAATCTAGAAATGCTGTTAGAAAATATATCTAATTTTAATAATTCATTTAAATTTTTTTTATAATTAATACACACCTATCTGACAGGTGAACTTAGTTCGTAGTTTGTCTTTGGAGTCGGGTAAGAATATGTTAATTTAGCTCAAAATCGAGGAACAAGAAGATTATTAGAGAGTATAGCTTAATCATATACCTAATTATTGACCAATTTGTATAGATATAAACATAATTGTATTCTCCCACAGTCGTTCAAGGACAGAACTCCGAATTCGACTAAACAGTTATTATAATTGAATTTATTATTAGGGTAAACATGATATCGTTTAAAGTAAATATACCCAACAAATTTTCTTTGTAAAACTTCATTGGAATCTAATGTTTATTGTAGATTGGGCTCCATATTTATGAACAATATTCCAGCTTCGATCTAACGAAATAATAATATAAAGTCTTAAAGTATGAAAGTATGCTGGTTGTGAAATGAGCGTGTATTTCTAATAATGGCACAGAGGTTTCTATACGAGCTTTTAAGCATACTAGTGATGTGTGGAACAGAACAGATTTTATTATCAAAGAATATGCCCAAATCCGTGACTTGTGTGACACGTTCTAATATATTTATTTATTTATTTTAACCAAGACCAACAGGATAGTAAGATCTCAATTACAAGTCGGTTATACACAATAATAACAAAAATTCTTCCAAAAAATTAACACATAATAGACACAAAAATAATACAAAAATAAGAGAAGTATATGTTGTTACAGATCACAAACAGTAAATACTTAATGAAACAGTACTCAAACAAAAGACACCATTTATTGTTTTACTAAAAATTGTTGTATTAAGCCTCTCTTAAACTTAGCTATGCAGTCACCAAAAATGTCAAGCGTACTAGATACAGAATTGAGAGTTAGAACATATAGTTTTTATAGGAGATTTTTGCTCATAATTTGTACGTGATGTTCTGTAGTAAAATGTACGTGTGTTTCTAGAAGTTATTCTGGGTACAGGTATAGAAATTAAAGCAAGAGTGACTGAATCATATACGATGTGCATTAATTTGTATAAATACAGGAATGATTTTTTTACAAGTATCTAACGATTGTAGATGTTGTTCAAGAAGTAAGACGTTAAACTCATAATCAAAAGTTGGATACCGCTTATTAATATTTGAAATATAAATATTTTACAAATTTACGTTGGATAGATTCAACTAAATCAATATAGTTATTATAAATTTGATTCTAACTTCTTTATCGTAGATATTTTAGTAAATGTTTGAGAACAGCGCATTTCGAAACCCAAGTTTTTATATGCAGATCTCACTACAGTACACATGTGCTCGTTAAAATTTAGTTTTGAATCAAATGGGACATCTAAACCTTCAAACTTATCAACTCTTTCAAAAACATAATCTCCAATTTTATACTGAGCAGTGTAAACAAATTTTCTGACAAAGTAACTCATTAATTTACACTTACTGAAATTAAAAAATAATTCAGATGATAACCAAGAGTAGATATTGTCAATATCTTTCTGCAATAATAAAGTATCTTCGAATGACTTAATGGACCTGAAGATTTTCATATCATCTGCATAAAGTAGTATTTTAGAGTTCTGAACTGAATTTACTGTGTCGGTAATGAAGAGTAAAAACAATAGTGAACAGAGGCTGGAACCCTGAGCAACTCCAGAGGTAGCAATGTACGGTTTAGAATTGAAATTGTTATAAAATACGAACATATCGCGATTAGAAATATAGGAAGAGAAGAATTCTGTGAGATCAGAAGAGATATTAAACTGAGTATTCAATTTATGTAATAATATATTATCGTTCACACGATCAATTGCCTTTGAAAAATCAGTATACAAAATATCTACTTGTGCATTATCGGAAAATGTATTTCAAGTAAATTCAGTAAAATTCATTAGATTAGTTGTGGTTGATTTGACAGTCATGACTCCATGTTGATGTATTGGAATTTTATTTTTTACAAACGAATAGATTTACTTATAAAGCACAGATTCAAATATTTTGGAAATATTGGACAGGATAGAAATGGGACGATAATTAGAAATATTCTTTTTCGCCAGATTTAAAAACAAGGGTAATAATAGTATATTATATACTCAGAATTAAAGTGCATATTCAATCCTGTGGGTGATGTTTACATAATCACCTGAGGGATTGAATGCTCTTTAGTCCTGTGGTATATACGCTATTTTTCGCCCTCCCGTATCAAATGGAACCATATTGGTGTAAAAGAAATTAATCTTACAATTTGACAATACAAATTTCAAAAATTTTGTTCAAATTTAAACTAATCGTCTGCTCAAAATGTAGTGCAGATACGAATAAATAAATCATAGTAACTATATGATGTTATGGAAACATCTTGTTTATTTTTACTTTAGTCCCCCAGGAATTTTTTCATATTTAATCCCTCTGGGACTAAATTTGAACTTTAGTCCCTGAAATGAGTGATTAGAATCGCTCTTTAGTCTCGGGAGTTCGGAAAAGATTTTTTGAGACACGAAGGAAATATATGTTGGGAAATGGGAAGGTTAAAAAGTAATAAAGAGTATTAACAAAAGTATCCATACATCCTTTTATTATATATGCCGGAAAATTATCAGGGCCAGGATTGCGAGACGATTTAATTGATTTTATTGCACGAATAATATAGTTCTCAGAATTGTGGGTTATATTTACCGTATTATAGTTTGTCGGATATATATATATATATATATATATATATATATATATATATATATATATATATATATATATATATATATATTATTCGTATTTTTAATAGACTCACAATCGTGAGCATAAACACTACAGAAATTTTCAGCAAATCCTTCTACAATTTCACTGGTATATTAAAAGTTAAATCATTTAATTTTATTAGACCCGGAATTCTGGTAATGCGGTTTTTATTATTAATGAAGCACAACAATTGGAATTTTTAGCAATCTTGTCCTCAATGTCCGACACATATTTTGCATATTCTTGATTAATATCTTTTTTATACTTGTTTTTAATTTTTTAAACTGATCTAAATGTGCATCATTTTTATCTGATTTATATAGATCGTGGTAATAAGATTTAAGTTTTAGATCATTTATGTTTTTTGTATTAAACCACGGAGGTTAGGGAGAAGACTTAGGTTTAACACGCGGAACACATGTCAAGAATATCGTTAAGTATATCATAGAACTTTCTAAAGTCTGCATTAACATCGGTAATTGAATTTGCTTGCATTAACGAATTATACAGTAAATCGTAGTGACATAATGAGAAATTATGCTTTACGAAATTGTCAACAATTGCATTATTAGTCACTTTGGAGGTAGGAATATTAAGAGTGATAAAAAAGGGGATGATGTCGATCTCCATCAACTAATATTCGAAATAACCATTAGCATTTAAAATGTTGTTATATTGGAAACATTTAATGATGTTACAAAAAATTCAAAATCAAGAGTGATAGATATATTTGATGAAGAAGGGTTAGAAAGAGCAGATATGTTAAGATCACCAATAATTAAAAAATTATTATTTAAGAATGGTGCGTATATAAAATTAAGTTGTGCAAGAGTTACAGGTGGAGGACAATAGATAACAATAATGTAAATAAATGTAGACAAAGAAGTAGATTTTTTAAACACAGTACTTCAAAGAGCAAAGAAGGATGTAAAGGACAGTAATAGGGATAGAATGATATTTTGTATTTACAGCACATAAGACACCACCGCTATCTTTTTTGATACCCCTAGAAAAATTCCTAACAGTTCTGTAAACATTATAAGATAATGGAAATAGTTCACTATTATATATACTCCCATTAAGCCAAGTTTCAGTAAGACAAATGATATCAAATTCAGATGTATAAGAACTATTGTAAAAATTGTTAATTTTGGTTTTTAACCCGTTAACATTTGATAATAAATGAGGTGCGAAGTACCACTTTCAAATAACGACATGATTTATATGCCATAATTTAGTGCTAATTAATTGCTAATTATTGCTGTATAACATAATTTTATTGCTATTGTTGTTGTGAAGATAATAACTAATTTGTAAGTGTACCTCCAAGTTCACGCTAGAGGTACCACATTAATAAACCACAAAAACTAGTACGTAGTAATTTATTGCTAATTATTTCCGTATAACACAAATTTATTGCTACTGCTGTTATGAAGATAATAACTAATTTATAAATGTAGCTCCAAGTTCACGTTGAAGGTACCACATTAATAAACCACAAAAACTTGAACGCAGTGATTTAGTGCTAATTTATTGCTAATTATTGTCGCAAAACAAAAATTTATTGCTTTTGTTGTTGTGAAGATAATAACTAATTTATAAGTATACCTCCAAGTTCACACTGGAGGTACCACATTAATAAACTACGGAAACTTGTACGCATTAATTTATTTTTAATTTGTTGCTAACAATTTCCGTATAATACCAATTTATTGCTATTGTTGTTATGGAGATAATTTATAATTTATAAGTGTATCTTCATGTTCACGCTGGAGGTATCACATTATTAAACCACAAAAATTAGTACGAAGTAACTTAGTGCTAATTTATTACTAACAATTGCGCCGACCCAGGTGGAGTAGCGGTAGCACTATCGCGTCACGGTCCAAGGGTCCTGGGTTCTAATCCCAGATAAGGCATGGCTGTTGTGCGTGTCTCATCATTTCATCTTCATCAACGACCAATTCTACGTAGAAAAGTTATAAAGGAAGTTTAGAAAACTTATTCTCATAATAAATATCACCGCTTATATACGAATGTATTACAAAGTGTGTAACAATAAATAAAAATAAAATATACTAACAATTGCCGTATGATATAAATTTATTGCTGTTTTTGTAAAGAAATAAATTACTGGTTTATAAATAGTAAATTTACACTGGAGGTAATATTTCAATAACCCAAATCTATTATTTGTGCTATCTAATTGCTAATTATTGCTGTATAAGATATATGTTTTGCCTTTTATACATAACTGTAGGGAGGTATAGAAATCATGCTAAATATCGGGCAGGAGAGTTTTTAGTGGATAAACACAAATTATGGTTTCGCGATGATGTATGTATGTACTAGCTCCTATACAGTTTATAGAACCGATAGTGATTTTGATGTCTGTAATGTTTCCCGTAATGGTGGTGTCCTCCTTGTTAAAGAGAATATTACTTCTCACTATATAGATCTTAGCAATTACTAAGACATTCTACCAGTCCATGTGGATATAGTTTGCTCCAAAATTGTACTGAATAATAAAACTTTATATGTATTTGTTTTGTACATTACACCAACAAAGTCTACTGATAATTTGAATTCTGTATATGACTTCTTTGATAGCCTCCCTTTTTTGCAAAACAACAACTTTGTTATTATGGGTGACTTCAACATCCCTGAATTACTGATAGATCCTCAATGTTCTAAAGCGAACAACTTTAATTCATTCCTCCATTTTCTTAATGCTAAACAACAGAACTCTATTGTTAATAAAAATAATCGCATACTTGATATAATTATTTCTAACTTAGATTTTTCAGTTACTCGCTCCAATGAGCCTTTAGCTTTTGTCTTCTGCTATATTCGAAATAAGCTAATTAAATAGGAATTAATTAAGATGTTTATTGAAAATCGTATTTTGACAGGAGAAAAAATATTTATTAACAAAAATTGTCCGTCTGTATAATAATCCATAGTAACGAACTTAAAAACAACAACACAATTAAAAAATATAAAAATATGGTTGGCGTCGTGCAGTGCAGTCATGATCAGCCACATACTCCCCCTCCAGTGGTAACGGTAGTGAGTTGTTGAAGAAAATGTACTTGACGTCTGTGATTTTCCATGGGCTTGGGATGGGCTTGTGGTTGATTTGCAGTATTTGTCGCATTCGGAATTACAGGTGGTAGTTCCAAATCAGGAGAGCTCAGTAGAAATGCCGGTTTCAGTCGATCGATACAAACTGATTCTTCTCCGCGATGGGTAATAATTCTGAAAAATTTATTTGATCGGTTTATTACAGGAAATGGTCCATTATAAATTGGTTGTAGTGGTTTGCGATGTGCGTCATGACGAATAAATACATGCGATGATTTTTGAAGTTCTGGATGAACGAAGATTTTTTGTGAAGAACGATGTTCAATTTTAACTGGTTTTAAATGGTTAATATTCTCTTTTAACTTGTGAATAAATGTTGGTACATCATCGTGACAAGTAGTAGTAGTCTCTTCAAAAAAATCCGATGGTAGTCTGATCGGTTCACCAAAAACCATTTCTGCTGCTGTAGTTTTGAATTCCGGAACTATATAAGATCTGAGACCAAGAAGTATTAGTGGTAAATTTTCTGTCCAATGATCATCACTTAATTTGGATTTCAAAGACGATTTAAGTACTCGATGCCATCTTTCAATTTTACCATTTGCTGCAGGATGATACGCTGTAGTTTTAATGTGATGTATGCCGAGAAGATTTGTAAGAATTTTAAAAATTTTGCAATCAAATTGTCGACCACGATCTGTAGTAATATAGGTTGGAATACCAAATCGAGCTATCCAAGTCGATAAAATTACTTTAGCTACTGTTTCGGCCGTAATATCTTGAACTGGAACAGCTTCTGGCCAGCGTGAATATCTGTCGATCATTGTTACGAGATACCTGTAATTGTTGGACAGAGTTAAAGGTCCAACGATATCAACATTGATATGCATAAATCTTCTTTCAATTTTTTCAAATGTTCCAATTGCACTCGTTGTGTGTTTCCATATTTTTGAACGTTGGCAGGGAATACAAGATCTAGCCCAAAGAGTAATGTCTTTCTTAATTGATGGCCACACAAAACGATTTTTAATGAGGTCAACAGATCCTTTGATACCTGGATGTGCAAGAGAATGAAGACGGTCAAATATTACTTTTCTGTACTGTACAGGAATGTATGGTCTGAGTTTAGCAGTAGATGAGTCGCATACCAATTTTTTACCATCAGGCAGACAGATTGTTTGAAATTTAAGGCTACAATTAGTTGAATTTTTTAATTGTTCTAATTCTTTGTCGTTTATTTGAAGTTCAGCAATGTCGTCAAATGAAATATTTGAAGGAATTTTGATTGCATAAATTCTAGAACAAACATCGGCAGGAATATTTTCTTTTCCTGGAAGATATTTGATATTTGTAGTAAACTGACTAATGTAATCAAGATAACGAAACTGTCTAGGTGAAGCTTTATTTGGATTCTGTTGTAATGCAAAAGAGAGTGGTTTGTGATCGGAATAAATAGTAAATTCTCGGCCTTCTAGAAAATATCGAAAATGTTTAACTGCAGAGTAAGCAGCAAGAAGTTCTCGGTCGTAAGTACTATAATTAACTTGTGAATTTGACAGTTTTTTTGAAAAAAATGCTAGAGGTTCAAATGCATTGTTTCTTACTTGTTGCAAAGATGCTCCCACTGCTGTATTTGATGCATCAACCATTAAAATTAAAGGTAATTTATCACATGGATGTGCTAACATGGTCGCATTGCATAAGTCTTGTTTCAGTTTTTCAAATGCGTTAGAGGTTTCTTGAGACCACTGATTTTCTCGTTTGTCGTGCTTCTTCGTACTCTTCGTGAGATTGAAAAGGATTTGTTGAGTTTCAGCTGTGTTGGGAAGCGACCTCCTGTAAAAGTTAATTAGTCCAAGGAATCGTTTGAGATCACACACTGTTTTTGGCAATGGATAATCCTTAATGGTTGTAATTCGTTCCGGCAAGGGTGAAATTCCTTTAGCTGATACTTGGTATCCAAGAAAAGTAATTTCAGGAACGCCGAAAATGCTTTTGGAAATGTTGATATTAATATTATTATCATTCAGCCGTTGGAATAATATATTTAAATGCTGAATATGTTCTTCTTCTGTAGAGGAGTATACTAAAATGTCGTCCAAATAACAAAATAGAAATGGTAAATCACGTAGAAGTCCATGAATATAACGTTGAAATGATTGTGCCGCATTGCGAAGACCAAAAGGCATTTTAAGAAATTCGAATAACCCAAATGGTGTTATCACAGCTGTTTTAGGAATGTCTGCAGGTTCAACTGGTATATGATGAAAGGCTTTTATCAAATCGACTTTGGAAAATATATTTTTACCGTCTAGATCTGCATTAAAAAATCCATTAAATGAGGTATTGGATAACGATCAGCTTTAGTAATAGCGTTTAGCGCTCGATAGTCGCCACATGGTCTCCATGATCCGTCTTTTTTTGGAACAAGATGTAATGGACTAGACCAGGAGCTATCGGAAGGTCTACAAATTCCTAAATCCATCATGTGTTGAAATTCCAACTTAGCTGCTGCAAGTTTGCTAGGAGATAATCGTCTAGCTTTTGCTGTAATAGGTGGACTTGTTGTAACTATTGAATGAGTTACATTGTTAGAAGTAGTATTATAATGAGGTTTTTCAGATAATAAATTTGGAAATTGATTTAAAAGATTTTTATATTTGTTGCCTACTTCAGGTTGTATGAGATGAATAGATGTTTCACCAATAAAACTAACAAGATTTCCTTTGGTAGAAATATTTGTGGTATTGTCGAGTAGACGTTTGTTTTTTACATCTATCAGAAGATTGAAATTGCTTAAAAAATCTGCACCAATTATTGGAGTTTGTACTTCAGCGATAATAAATGACCAAATAAAGCGTCTTCGTAGACCAAGATTAAGATGTAGTAAACGACTACCAAATGTTTTAATAGTAGATCCATTTGCAGCAAATAGTTGACGTGAAGAAATGTTTCTTTTTTCATTGTGAATTGGAGGAATTACTGATACATCTGCACCTGAATCAACAAGGAATTTTGTACCTGTTATTTTGTCGGTAATGAATAGACGAAACGTTGATTGGCCCTGAACACCTGTCGTCATCAGTGATGGGCCTGATCGTTTTCCTGTTCTCGCAAATCCCGTTTCGAAACATATGAGCAAGGTGAAATACATTTCTTAGCATTATCCTTAAATTTGTAATGATACCAGCAAATTTCGTATTGACGTCTTGGCGATTTGGAACGATTTCTATTACTTGAATTGTTTCTCATTTCTTTAACAGCTTTTGTTAGTTGCGCAATGGTTGTCTCTAATGCATTTATTTTTGAATCTAATGACGATTGAGATTGTATATCAGGAGCTGTTTGACAAATGAATTGTGATGTTGTTGTAATTTCAATGATTTTATCAGCCATGGTTGCAATAGAATTAAGATCATCCTGACTTGTGGCTAAAATTGATCGTGCATTAGTTGGTAGACGTAGTAAGAATATGGTACGAAGAAATTCGTCGGTAATTTGTGATCCAGCTAGAGATTTCATTTCTCGAAGGAGTGTAGATGGCTTTTTGTCTCCGAGTTCAATCTCAACGAGCAATTTTTTAGCTTTACGCTCTTCTGACTCTTCAAATTCGGAAATTAAACGTTTCTTTAAGTCTTTGTAGGGATCTTTGGTCATGGGACGAGAAATAAAATCGCTTATAAGCTCTGCTACTTCAGAATCAATTGAGCCAAAAACATAATGATATTTTGTCTGTTCTGATACAATATTAGCAGTAACGAATTGTGACTCTATCTGCATAAACCACACTTTGACGTTTCTTCTCCAAAATGGGGGTAATTTAATGCTAACTCTTGAGATTTCACTTCTTGGAAGTAAATTGGAGTCTTCTTCGTCCTGCATAATTGACCAATCTAGTTCAATATGGGGGTCACTAATTTAGCTTTTGTCTTCTGCTATATTCGAAATAAGCTAATTAAATAGGAATTAATTAAGATGTTTATTGAAAATCGTATTTTGACAGGAGAAAAAATATTTATTAACAAAAATTGTCCGTCTGTGTAATAATCCATAGTAACGAACTTAAAAACAACAACACAATTAAAAAATATAAAAAATATGGTTGGCGTCGTGCAGTGCAGTCATGATCAGCCACAAGCCCATTGTGGATATTGAATATGACCATCACCCTGCTCTTTAACTTTGAAATAAATGCAATAAGTAAAAGTAATACAAGTCTTTAAGCAAAGTCGTTGGTTTCTCTTATAATTTTAAGAAAGGTGACTATAACAAAATATATGATTTAATAGATAAATTTAATTGGGAATCTCCTCAAAAATTTGATGATTCAAACTCAGCTTGTGACTTTTTTATGAAACATTTTACGGTTTTTGGATGAGTGTGTTCCTCCTAAGAAATCTTTCAAACCTCGTTATCCGCCTTAGTTTACATCTACAGTCAAAGCGGATATTAAGAGAAAGGATCATCTTCACAAGCAAAGTAAAAAAATTAGAACTAATGAACGTTATTTTATTGAATATAAAATGATAAGATCTTAATTAAAACAGGATATCAAAGAAGCCTACAACAAATATATTTCCAATAGTGAACAAAATATTATTAACGATCCAAAAAATTATAGAATTTCGTAAATACTAAAAGGAAATCATCATCATTACCAAATGTATTCACATTTAATAATTCGGATCTTTGCAACCCAAATGATATTACTAATGGTTTTTGCTGCTTTCTTTAATTTTGTATATTCTACTTCCTCTAATAGTCCCCCTTGCAACACTAACTCACCATCTTCTAACCCAGTTGCCTTAAATCACGTGATCAGAGAAGATATTCAGCAGTCTATACGTAAATTAAAATCAAATTCCTCATGTGGTCCTGATAATATTCCCAGTTTCTTAATTAAAGACTGCTACTATCCTTTGTCGAACGATCTATTCTATATTATTAATTTGTCAATTAAAACTGAATACTTCCCTGAAATTTGGACAGTCACAAGAATTACACCTATCTATAAAAATGGTGATATTAGCGATATAAAAAACTACCGTCCAATTACCTTACTATCTAACTTTAGTAAAATTTTCGAAAAAATTATTTACTCTACAATATACTCGAAAATAAAAAATAAAATATCTCACCTTCAACATTGTTTCATGGAAAAAAGATCAACTAGTAGTAATTTAATGTATTTTACCCTTGTTGTGTCCTCTGCTTTGGATAAAAAAGTGGCAAGTGGACTGCATTTACACTGACTTCACAAAAGCATTCGATCGAATCGATCACAACATCCTATTAAATACACTTCATTTTTCTGCTTATCAAATCTCTTAATAGCCCTCCTTTCCTCCTACCTTAGTAACCGACAACTCTTTGTTCAGTTCCTTGGGCATAAATCATCTTCCTTGATTGATTCGTCAGCTGTTCCGCAGGGTTCTAATTTAGGTCCTCTTTTATTTATTTTATTCATTAACGACATAACTCATATTTTGATCCTGATTTGCTGATGACTTAAAAATATTTCTACCTATTCCATCACTAGCCGATTGTCTCTTACTTCAACAAGATCTTAACAACCTCGCTAAATGGTGTGAACTCAATAAACTTAATCTAAACCTTAATAAATGATATGTAATGTTGTACTCGCGAAGTAATTCTATTGTTTGTTATAATTATGTTTTAAACCAAACTTGTCTTACTCGGTGCTATACAATCAAAGATCTCGGCGTTACATTTGATCTGATGCTTTCGTTTTCTAGTCATATTATTCCTATACATAAGTCAGCAAATCAAATGCTTGGTTTCTTAATTCGTAACACGCGTTCCTTCCGTAAAATTTCTAAAATTTTAACCCTTTATTTCTCATTCGTCAGATCTAAATTAGAATATTGTGCAATTATCTGGAGTCCCCTTTATGAAGTTTATCGGGAGAATATTAAAAAAAAGTTCCTAAAATATTTATATTTTAAAATCAATAATATTTACCCTAATAGAACAGTTTCTTACAGAGAATTGCTTGAACTATTTAATTTCCATACCCTTAGTGAACGTCGTAATATTAACTCTGTGCATTATCTGTGTAAACTGATTCATGGTACAATAGATGATCCTAATTGCCTTAGAATGCTATCATTCCACGCACATTCCGTACAAACTCGTTATTCCCGAACATTCTACCTCTCAACTCCCCGTACTAACATCTTCTCAGCATCATCAGTTTACCGCATGAGTTCAATTTAATATTTGAAATTTGCCAATGTTGATGTCTTCCTAATTGATCCTAAATATTTTTTAAAACAAATTCTGGCCATTGTTACATGATAGTTTTTCCTGTAATTTTTTTAAAAACTATTCTTGTATTTGTTTAATTTTTAATTTTTTTGTATTTTTTACTTTATAATTTTAACTTATTTTAATGTGTCTTTTGTCCTGTCCAGTCAATAGGTTTCCCCCTGTTGGACTGTGTATTTATATGTATGTATGCATGCATGTATGTATGTATGTATGTATGTATGTATGTATGTATGTATGTATGTATGTATGTATGCATGTATGTATGCATGTATGTATGTATGTATGTATGTATGTATGTATGTATGTATGTATGTATGCATGTATGTATGCATGTATGTATGTATGTATGTATGTATGTATGCATGTATGTATGTATGTATGTATGTATGTATGTATGTATGTATGTATGTATGTATGTATGTATGTATGTATGTATGTATGTATGTATGCATGTATGTATGTATGTATGTATGTATGTATGCATGTATGTATGTATGTATGTATGTATGTATGTATGTATGTATGTATGTATGTATGTATGCATGTATGTATGTATGTATGTATGTATGTATGTATGTATGTATGTATGTATGCATGTATGCATGTATGTATGTATGTATGTATGTATGTATGTATGTATGTATGCATGTATGTATGTATGTATGTATGTATGTATGTATGTATGTATGTATGTATGTATGTATGTATGTATGCATGTATGCATGTATGTATGTATGTATGTATGTATGTATGTATGTATGTATGTATGCATGTATGTATGTATGTATGTATGTATGTATGCATGTATGTATGTATGTATGTATGTATGTATGTATGTATGTATGTATGCATGTATGTATGCATGTATGTATATATGTATGTATGTATGCATGTATGTATGCATGTATGTATATATGTATGTATGTATGCATGTATGTATGTATGTATGTATGTATGTATGTATGTATGTATGTATGTATGTATGTATGTATGTATGCATGTATGTATGCATGTATGTATGTATGTATGTATGTATGTATGTATGTATGCATGTATGTATGCATGTATGCATGTATGTATGTATTTATTTATTTATTTATTAGAAGAAAGTACACCACAGGACATGCCTAAATGATACATATACAGTTATAAGTTTAAACAATTGTACATTACATACAAAAGTAATAAAATAGCATACAAAAAGTAATAAAATAAAGATATAGGAAATGACTATACCTAATAATAATAAAATTAATAATACATAAAATTACAATTTCATAAAATTACAAACGTTTTAAGGTTTTTTTGAGTTGTTTTAATGTAATACAAAAAATATCGATGTGTTCAGGTAATTCGTTGTAACTTTTAACTAAACGATTGATTACAGAATTTTGACCATATGTTGTTTTGCTATACCGTGGTTGAAGTGCGTTCGAAAACCTTGTATTGTGTTTAGGTGTGATCAGATTAAGATGGTAGAGGATCTCTGGGGCATCAATATGCCCTGTTAATACTTTACAAGTAAACAATAATTGTGCTTTATTTCTCCTAGCAGCAAGTGTCTCGAAATTTAACATTTTTAATCTGTTTTCATACGTATAATCAGCTCTATTAATGTGTAATTTATAAAATATGAAATTTATAATTTTCTTTTGTACTGATTCTAATCTCTTAATGACATTTATGTGATAAGGGAACCAAATTATTGCGCAGTATTCAAAATGACTTCGGATGAGCGAGTTGTATAACAAAATTATTGTGTTGATATTTGTAAAGTCCTTACATTGTCTCACAACAAAGCCACACATTCGATTGGCCGTTTTTGAAATATGATCTATATGTGATTTAAAATTTAAATTATAATCGAAAATAACCCCTAAATCTCGAATAGATGTTACATTCTCGAGTTCTATTTTATTTATTGAGTAATTATATTGAATTAAATTTTTCTTTTTATGAAATCTAATATATTTACATTTTGATGTATTTAATGACAATAAATTGTTTTTACACCACAGTTCGAGAGCTTCTAAATCCTTTTGCAGAAGTAAAGCATCAGCCATGTCTTTAATAATTGAGAAAAGCTTCAAGTCATCAGCAAAAAGCAAACATTTTGCATTAGCAAAGATTTTTGGCAAATCATTTACAAAAAGTGAAAACAATAAGGGTGCTAAATGCGATCCTTGCGGAACCCCTGATGTTACTGAAAAACTCTTAGATACGAAATTTTTTACTTTTACAGCTTGATTTCTTGAATCTAAATAAGATTTAAGCCACTTTAAGAGAGAACCTGAGATTCCATAAGCTTCTAATTTTTGTAGTAATATCGAGTGATTGACAAGATCAAATGCTTTTTTAAAATCAGTATAAATTGAGTCTACTTGATGGCCCAAATCAAAAGCTCTCGATATATAATCTGAATAAATAATTGTATGTATGTATGTATGTATGTATGCATGTATGCATGTATGTATGTATGTATGTATGAATGTATGTATGTATGTATGTATGTATGTATGTATGCATGCATGCATGTATGCATGTATGTATTCATGTATGTATGTAAGTATGTATGTATGTATGCATGCATGTATGCATGTATGTATGTATGTATGTATGTATGTATGTATGTCTGCATGTATGCATGTATGTATGTATGTATGTATGTATGTATGTATGTATGTATGTATGTATGCATGTATGCATGTATGTATGTATGTATGTATGTATGTATGCATGTATGCATGTATGTATGTATGTATGTATGTATGTATGTATGTATGTATGTATGTATGTATGCATGTATGCATGTATGCATGTATGTATGTATGTATGTATGTATGTATGTATGTATGTATGTATGTATGTATGTATGTATGCATGCATGTATGTATGTATGTATGTATGTATGTATGTATGTATGTATGTATGCATGTATGTATGTATGTATGTATGTATGTATGTATGTATGTATGTATGTATGTATGTATGTATGTATGTATGTATGTATGTATGCATGTATGTATGTATGTATGTATGTATGTATGTATGTATGTATGTATGTATGTATGTATGTATGTATGTATGTATGTATGTATGTATGTATGTATGTATGTATGTATGCATGTATGTATGTATGTATGTATGTATGTATGCATGTATGTATGCATGTATGTATGTATGTATGTATGTATGTATGTATGTATGTATGCATGTATGTATGCATGTATGTATGTATGTATGTATGTATGTATGTATGTATGTATGTATGTATGTATGTATGCATGTATGTATGCATGTATGTATGTATGTATGTATGCATGTATGTATGCATGTATGTATGTATGTATGTATGTATGTATGCATGTATGTATGTATGCATGTATGTATGCATGTATGCATGTATGTATGTATGTATGTATGTATGTATGTATGTATGTATGTATGTATGTATGTATGTATGTATGCATGTATGTATGTATGTATGTATGTATGTATGTATGTATGTATGCATGTATGTATGTATGTATGTATGTATGTATGTATGTATGTATGTATGTATGTATGTATGTATGCATGTATGCATGTATGTATGTATGTATGTATGTATGTATGTATGTATGTATGCATGCATGTATGCATGTATGTATGTATGTATGTATGTATGTATGCATGTATGTATGTATGTATGTATGTATGTATGCATGTATGTATGTATGTATGTATGTATGTATGTATGTATGTATGTATGCATGTATGTATGCATGTATGTATATATGTATGTATGTATGTATGCATGTATGTATGCATGTATGTATGTATGTATGTATGTATGTATGTATGTATGTATGTATGTATGTATGTATGCATGTATGTATGCATGTATGTATGTATGTATGTATGTATGTATGTATGTATGTATGTATGCATGTATGTAT
>OY720455.1:29693594-29820675 GCA_963082715.1 Harpalus rubripes | reverse complement strand
ACTATTACTATTACTATTACTATTACTATTACTATTACTATTACTATTACTATTACTATTACTATTACTATTACTATTACTATTACTATTACTATTACTATTACTATTACTATTACTATTACTATTACTATTACTATTACTATTACTATTACTATTACTATTACTATTACTATTACTATTACTATTACTATTACTATTACTATTACTATTACTATTACTATTACTATTACTATTACTATTACTATTACTATTACTATTACTATTACTATTACTATTACTATTACTATTACTATTACTATTACTATTACTATTACTATTACTATTACTATTACTATTACTATTACTATTACTATTACTATTACTATTACTATTACTATTACTATTACTATTACTATTACTATTACTATTACTATTACTATTACTATTACTATTACTATTACTATTACTATTACTATTACTATTACTATTACTATTACTATTACTATTACTATTACTATTACTATTACTATTACTATTACTATTACTATTACTATTACTATTACTATTACTATTACTATTACTATTACTATTACTATTACTATTACTATTACTATTACTATTACTATTACTATTACTATTACTATTACTATTACTATTACTATTACTATTACTATTACTATTACTATTACTATTACTATTACTATTACTATTACTATTACTATTACTATTACTATTACTATTACTATTACTATTACTATTACTATTACTATTACTATTACTATTACTATTACTATTACTATTACTATTACTATTACTATTACTATTACTATTACTATTACTATTACTATTACTATTACTATTACTATTACTATTACTATTACTATTACTATTACTATTACTATTACTATTACTATTACTATTACTATTACTATTACTATTACTATTACTATTACTATTACTATTACTATTACTATTACTATTACTATTACTATTACTATTACTATTACTATTACTATTACTATTACTATTACTATTACTATTACTATTACTATTACTATTACTATTACTATTACTATTACTATTACTATTACTATTACTATTACTATTACTATTACTATTACTATTACTATTACTATTACTATTACTATTACTATTACTATTACTATTACTATTACTATTACTATTACTATTACTATTACTATTACTATTACTATTACTATTACTATTACTATTACTATTACTATTACTATTACTATTACTATTACTATTACTATTACTATTACTATTACTATTACTATTACTATTACTATTACTATTACTATTACTATTACTATTACTATTACTATTACTATTACTATTACTATTACTATTACTATTACTATTACTATTACTATTACTATTACTATTACTATTACTATTACTATTACTATTACTATTACTATTACTATTACTATTACTATTACTATTACTATTACTATTACTATTACTATTACTATTACTATTACTATTACTATTACTATTACTATTACTATTACTATTACTATTACTATTACTATTACTATTACTATTACTATTACTATTACTATTACTATTACTATTACTATTACTATTACTATTACTATTACTATTACTATTACTATTACTATTACTATTACTATTACTATTACTATTACTATTACTATTACTATTACTATTACTATTACTATTACTATTACTATTACTATTACTATTACTATTATTATTACTATTACTATTATTATTACTATTACTATTACTATTACTATTACTATTACTATTACTATTATTATTATTTTTACTATTACTATTACTATTACTATTACTATTATTATTATTTTTACTATTACTATTACTATTACTATTACTATTACTATTATTATTATTTTTACTATTACTATTATTATTATTATTATTATTATTATTATTATTATTATTATTATTATTATTATTACTATTATTATTACTATTATTATTATTATTATTATTATTACTATTATTATTATTATTATTATTATTATTATTATTATTATTATTATTATTATTATTATTATTATTATTATTATTATTATTATTATTACTATTACTATTATTATTATTATTATTATTATTATAACAAACCTCTATGATGATTAAAAATTACAATTATAAATTTTACACAACGTTAATCCTGCGTTTCAGCAGGTTTGAATATATGGCTTAAATTTGTAAGCGAAAAGTTTTGTGAATAGGTTTAATATTTATTTACACCCAAATGATTCTGTTGCTATGGATATGTAGGGTTAAATTTTAAACTAAACCGGTTTAAGAAAGTATTACCGATAAAGGATTAAACTTTTTTGTGAATATGGTTCGGCTTAACTTGATTGTTTTAATCGGGTTTAAGTGCTAATCTTGTTTTGTGAATTCGGCTGATTATGTTTAAAGTTGAGTACAGTAACACCAATTAGGAAAGTTCCTAATACAAGTAATGTTAATGAATTTAGACCAGTTAACATGTTACCCTCTATGGAGAAAATTATGGAACAGGTAGTGTGTTTGCAAATTTTGAAATATGTACATGATAAGAATATTAAATCAATGGGATCACGTAGCCGCGTGCCTGAGTGTCTGGTCGCGAATCTGGGGAACCGGGTTCGATCCCGACCGACGGCAAATATTTCGAATTTTAAATGGCACAAACTTAACCCCTGTGCTGCACTTTTCATGCCAGCAATGAGTGCCCGTGAGGTGACGCCTGGTAAACGCCCGCACGGTACAAATCAGTCATCATCATTACCGAAATCTGCGTACAAAGCAGATTGGCACACCCAGCAATGGGTAACATGCCGTGATGATATATTTATTTATTATTTTATTTATAACAATATTTTTACTAAATATCAATTGGGTTTTAGAGAAGGATATAGTTGTGAAATGGCTTTAAAGTTTCTGACTAATGATTGTAACAACGAATTAGATAATAATATGGTTTTCATTTTCTTCATGGATATGAAAAGAGCTTTTATAACTGTTGATAGAAATAAACTGATTTTAAAGCTTGAACAAATAGGTATTGGTGCTACTGTATTAAACTGGCTAACATGTTATTTGAACAACAGAAAACATAGAGTAAAATGTAATAATGTTTACTCAGATATCTTGAATATTGACAACGGATAAGCTTAGGGAAATATTTGGAGATTTTATTGTTGTTTATACATTAATGACATTGAAAAATTATAACACCATGTCGGTGTCATTTCTTTGCCGATGATACAATTATATGTGTATCAGAGAAGGACATGTATGAAATTATTTAAAATTTAAATTAAGCTCTTGAACATGTAAATAAATGGCTATGTGTTAATAAATTAAAACTTGATACATTTAAATCAAAAGTAATGTTACTAAGTAGTGGCAAGCAGGACAAATATTTTATTGAAAATAATTTGGCGATATTAATAAATAATGAGGAACTCAAAATAGTGGATGAAACAAAATACTTAGGATTAATTATAGATAGAAAATTATAGTTTCAATCTCATATTGTTTACCTAAAAATAGGTGTATTACGTAGAGTGAGTCAATAATATAGCCATATAATAAATTTTAAATTTCCACTTCTTGTGTAACCGCAAGTAGGATCAACTTAAAAATGCTATTACTATTACTATTACTATTACTATTACTATTACTATTACTATTACTATTACTATTACTATTACTATTACTATTACTATTACTATTACTATTACTATTACTATTACTATTACTATTACTATTACTATTACTATTACTATTACTATTACTATTACTATTACTATTACTATTACTATTACTATTACTATTACTATTACTATTACTATTACTATTACTATTACTATTACTATTACTATTACTATTACTATTACTATTACTATTACTATTACTATTACTATTACTATTACTATTACTATTACTATTACTATTACTATTACTATTACTATTACTATTACTATTACTATTACTATTACTATTACTATTACTATTACTATTACTATTACTATTACTATTACTATTACTATTACTATTACTATTACTATTACTATTACTATTACTATTACTATTACTATTACTATTACTATTACTATTACTATTACTATTACTATTACTATTACTATTACTATTACTATTACTATTACTATTACTATTACTATTACTATTACTATTACTATTACTATTACTATTACTATTACTATTACTATTACTATTACTATTACTATTACTATTACTATTACTATTACTATTACTATTACTATTACTATTACTATTACTATTACTATTACTATTACTATTACTATTACTATTACTATTACTATTACTATTACTATTACTATTACTATTACTATTACTATTACTATTACTATTACTATTACTATTACTATTACTATTACTATTACTATTACTATTACTATTACTATTACTATTACTATTACTATTACTATTACTATTACTATTACTATTACTATTACTATTACTATTACTATTACTATTACTATTACTATTACTATTACTATTACTATTACTATTACTATTACTATTACTATTACTATTACTATTACTATTACTATTACTATTATTATTACTATTACTATTACTATTACTATTAATATTACTATTATTATTATTTTTACTATTACTATTACTATTACTATTACTATTATTATTATTTTTACTATTACTATTACTATTACTATTACTATTATTATTATTTTTACTATTACTATTACTATTACTATTACTATTACTATTACTATTATTATTATTTTTACTATTACTATTACTATTACTATTACTATTACTATTACTATTACTATTACTATTACTATTATTATTATTTTTACTATTACTATTACTATTACTATTACTATTACTATTACTATTACTATTACTATTATTATTATTTTTACTATTACTATTACTATTACTATTACTATTACTATTATTATTATTTTTACTATTACTATTATTATTATTATTATTATTATTATTACTATTATTATTACTATTATTATTATTTTTATTATTACTATTATTATTATTATTATTATTATTATTATTACTATTATTATTATTATTACTATTATTATTATTATTATTATTATTATTATTATTATTATTATTATTATTATTATTATTACTATTACTATTATTATTATTATTATTATTATTATTATTATTATTATTATTATAACAAACCTCTATGATGATTAAAAATTACAATTATAAATTTTACACAACGTTAATCCTGCGTTTCAGCAGGTTTGAATATATGGCTTAAATTTGTAAGCGAAAAGTTTTGTGAATAGGTTTAATATTTATTTACACCCAAATGATTCTGTTGCTATGGATATGTAGGGTTAAATTTTAAACTAAACCGGTTTAAGAAAGTATTACCGATAAAGGATTAAACTTTTTTGTGAATATGGTTCGGCTTAACTTGATTGTTTTAATCGGGTTTAAGTGCTAATCTTGTTTTGTGAATTCGGCTGATTATGTTTAAAGTTGAGTACAGTAACACCAATTAGGAAAGTTCCTAATATAAGTAATGTTAATGAATTTAGACCAGTTAACATGTTACCCTCTATGGAGAAAATTATGGAACAGGTAGTGTGTTTGCAAATTTTGAAATATGTACATGATAAGAATATTAAATCAATGGGATCACGTAGCCGCGTGCCTGAGTGTCTGGTCGCGAATCTGGGGAACCGGGTTCGATCCCGACCGACGGCAAATATTTCGAATTTTAAATGGCACAAACTTAACCCCTGTGCTGCACTTTTCATGCCAGCAATGAGTGCCCGTGAGGTGACGCCTGGTAAACGCCCGCACGGTACAAATCAGTCATCATCATTACCGAAATCTGCGTACAAAGCAGATTGGCACACCCAGCAATGGGTAACATGCCGTGATGATATATTTATTTATTATTTTATTTATAACAATATTTTTACTAAATATCAATTGGGTTTTAGAGAAGGATATAGTTGTGAAATGGCTTTAAAGTTTCTGACTAATGATTGTAACAACGAATTAGATAATAATATGGTTTTCATTTTCTTCATGGATATGAAAAGAGCTTTTATAACTGTTGATAGAAATAAACTGATTTTAAAGCTTGAACAAATAGGTATTGGTGCTACTGTATTAAACTGGCTAACATGTTATTTGAACAACAGAAAACATAGAGTAAAATGTAATAATGTTTACTCAGATATCTTGAATATTGACAACGGATAAGCTTAGGGAAATATTTGGAGATTTTATTGTTGTTTATACATTAATGACATTGAAAAATTATAACACCATGTCGGTGTCATTTCTTTGCCGATGATACAATTATATGTGTATCAGAGAAGGACATGTATGAAATTATTTAAAATTTAAATTAAGCTCTTGAACATGTAAATAAATGGCTATGTGTTAATAAATTAAAACTTGATACATTTAAATCAAAAGTAATGTTACTAAGTAGTGGCAAGCAGGACAAATATTTTATTGAAAATAATTTGGCGATATTAATAAATAATGAGGAACTCAAAATAGTGGATGAAACAAAATACTTAGGATTAATTATAGATAGAAAATTATAGTTTCAATCTCATATTGTTTACCTAAAAATAGGTGTATTACGTAGAGTGAGTCAATAATATAGCCATATAATAAATTTTAAATTTCCACTTCTTGTGTAACCGCAAGTAGGATCAACTTAAAAATGCTAAATACAATCTTAATGTTTGTCTCGTGCATTCAAATTACATTTTCATTCTTTTTTTTATAATATCAAATAAACAATATTTTTTATTAGGTTAGGTATAATTTTCATGTAATATAATTTTGTATATTAGTTAATGTAACTTGATTGTGATATTTAATAAATTTTTTGACAGTTTGACATAAATAAAAATATACAAAATTCAATTACAGATATTAAAAATGGAATAAATAATAAAATATTTATGAGAAACGATTTGTAATGAAAGGTATAAATTATAAGGGTTTCTAAACTATTATTCTTCAGTCAAGGACGAGCCTGGTAAGCTGCTTTGACTTCTTCTTTTACTGAAAAAACCCGTTTCTTTTCTTTCTTTCATTTCTATATTATCTATTTAAATAAAAATTAATAAATGGGGATGAGTGTAAGTTGGGGACCTGAAATATCAGAAGTGTGAATGGGAAAGAGAATGAAATGATGAAAGCAATGCAAATGTACAGTGTAGATGTTTTGTGTGCACGTGAGACAATAATAAAATGATGTTATGAGAGAGAAGTAGAATGCATATTTGGTTTGTGGTCGGGCGTTTGAGTATGAGAATGCAAAGCATGGTGTATACAGGGTGAGTCTGGGAGAACGCAAACGGCAACCTATAATTATTTTAATAAAATAGAAATCGCCATTATTTTCTCTTTTCAACGATGTATAATTTTTTATTAATGTATTTGAAATTTTTTGAGAAAAATGAAATAATTTAGAAATATTAGAAATAATTTGAAACAAATATTATAGGTGGCTATGTGAAAATAAACAAAACGTAACAGTGCTATACAATTTAGCAAACTAAAACAACAAATTTAGTAACAAAAACAGTTTAAAACAAATGTTCAAAATTACGACCATGTTCTGTAATACAAAAATTCAAGCATTGAACGTGATGTGTTCGAACATCTGCCAGCATGTTTCGCGAAATATTGTGAAAAGGATTTCGAATACGCTCTTTTATGTCTTCTACATCTCAGTGTTCTTAAACTCGGTTGCCGACGTCTAGGAAACCGCTCCCGGTAAATTCTTTATGCTCTTCTTATGATTCCAGTCAATTCACCAATTATTAGAATCATATCAATTAATTCGTTCTTCGTAAACATTTAAAAATGTTTATTTTTTTGTTTACAAAATAAGTTAAATTAAGAAACAAACAAATGTATACTTTTTTGACATTAATTTAATTGTTTTACATTGTTATGTTTTGTTTATTTTCACATAGCCACCTATAATATTTGTTTAAAAATTATTTCTAATATTTCTAAAATATCTCATTTTTCTTGAAATTTTTCAAATACATTAATAAAAAATAATACATCGTTGAAAAGAGAAAATAATGGCGGTTTCTATTTTATTAAAATAATTATAGGTTGCCATTTGAAAAATAAAAGTTGATAGTGGTATCTTGTAAACCTGACTTTATAAAAAATATCTACATCTGCCATCAAATAGTATATGTAAAATAATAAAACTTTTATATGAGCAATTTTTTCTATTACTTATAATAAAAAAGTTAAAGGGGGGGGCGTCTTCCCAGACTCTCCCTGTATATACTTGTGAGTGAAAGAATGAAGCCGTTTGTACGAAGTTATGGCTGTACTTCTTCGCGAGTTTCTTGGATGAGATTCAAGGTAGTCTTTACACGAATCATCGTTGTATTCGCTTACAGTCCAACAGACTTCGAAAATGACCTTAAAAAAGATCAGTTTTGAGCTTCGGTAAATAGTGTAATTGATTTGTGTGATCCGGATGTGAGAGTGATAGTATGTGGTAATCTGAATAGATGGGTGGGTGAAGTGAAACTGAGAATGTATTGGGACGTTTTGGTGGCTGTCGAGTGAATGACATGGTGAGAGAATTGTATCATTTTGTTTGGAAAGAAATCTCTTTATTTCGAATTTAAATATAAGCTAGCTCACATATACACCTACGAGAATGTGGTTTAGAATAAACGTAATGTGCTTGACTGCGTTGTCTATAATGAACGATTGAGGAGTATGGTAGTAGATACGCAAGTGAAAGGAGGCGCTGAACTGGGTACGAATGTACATTACTTGGTTGTATCGCGATTGCGAATGAATAAGTTTTGACGAAACAAGGTGAAAGCTTCTAGGAAAATGTTCTCGTAAAATCCTTTGCTCTTTTGAATAAAGATGTTAGAATGCATTATGTTAAAAGGTTGAATGAATCCTTCTCCGAATGTGAGTCTAAATTTGATTGTAATATAAATGATATTTGGATGAAATTTAAGGATTCCATCCTCAAATGTGCAAAAGAAGTTTGTGGTGAAAGCAGATTCGGCTCTTGTCCGAAAAATGCATAATGAAATGATCAGGTGAAAGAAACGATTGCTGAGAAAAAGATAGCATATTTGAAGTTTTTAAATGTTAAGGATTCGCCTGGGCGTTTGCGAGAAGAATGTTTGTTAGAGTATAGAAGAAAGAATAAATGGGTGAAGCAAGGGCAAGAGAAAGTAAAAAACGATTAGATGGCTTGTTAAGTGAAAGATTGACAAATGATTTCAGTACGAATAAGCGACTGTTTTGGGCGAGTGTGAAGAGACTGCGGGTGGAAGTCGAATTGTGAAAGCTGTGAGAAGTGCGAATGGGGAGTTATTGTGGATTGAATCAGATGTGAGGAATAGATGGTGCGAGTATTTTAAAGGTTTGTATGGAGGTGAGATTGAGGGGGACTATTTTAAACTGGTAGTGAAAATGATAATGAAGATGATAATGATATAGATGAAAGCGATGTGTGTGATGCACTGGGGCGTGTAAGAAATTGTTTATTTCGTTTCTTTGCATCATATTTTTTATGGATTTTATTTCAGCTCTCATTTCTTTATCATTAATGGATAAATTTTGAATTTGTTTATTAGAATGGTCAGTCATCTCTTTTAAATAATGTATATTGTTTATTTGTTTTTTGTGATGTCTTTTAATTCTTGGGAACGTACAGCGATTAGTCTGTAACAAATTATTTCAATTTTACTTTGTTTAGTTTTACTCTTTGTATTCTTTACTTTACTATACTTATCTAAGATTATATTTTACTAGTTTACATTTCTGATATAAGGGGGATTTTAGTATTTGAATTCGTCGATTAGTCTGTTTTACATAAATGTGATCGGGGATCTCTATTGGGTTTATGTTATCTTTGTAACGTTTATTTTTTTTCTGTTTGGATCTTTTATTGTATGATTCGTTGGATTTTCTCCATATCATCTACGTGATCTTGTAGTATTTGTGCATTCTTTTTCAGTTCCTATGCAATTGTTTCGAATGGGGTCATTCCATTCCAGTGATTGATTGTTTTGTATTATTATAGGCAACGAAGGATTTTTCTATAAGGTCGTCAAGGTTCTTATTCGTGTTATCTTTATTATTTAAAATTCGTAAGTGTTCGATTAAGGTGGAATGAAATCTTTCTACGGCATTTGATTTGGGGATGTCAACACAGGTTATGTGTAGTTTATTGTCATAGTTTACAGAATTGGTATACGATTTCGTTCCTAAATTCTTTTCCGTTATCTTCAACTATTGTTTTTGGAATAGGGTACCATGTAAAATGTTCTTTAAGGATTCTAATAACTTCTAATAAGCTATTATTATGCATCTTGTTGAGTGATGCGTGTTTTGTAAATTGATTAAATAGTGATGGGTATTTTATTTTGTCAATGTTAATAATTTCGAAGGGTTTTATAGGTGTAGGTGTTAGGTTGTCTAATAACTGTATTGTTTTCGTAGCGTATTTATTCATTTTGCAAATTTCACAATTATTGATGATGTCTTGAATATCTTTTATCATGTTAAGTCAATAATATGAATCTTATAATTAACTAATAGTTGCGAGTATTCCACGGTGGTTCATGTAACCGTTGTGGTAGTCAGTTATTATTTGTGGTTGTTCTTCTTTATCGAATACATCTTTTACAAATTGATTTACAGCCACTATGTTAATAGTGTTGGGTTCGAAATGTTCTTGTAATAATTTTGAAATATTTTAGTCTAAATTATCTTGAAATATTGCGTAATACTTTATTTTTGGTACTATTTATTCAGTGAGAAATTGTAAAAGTTCTTCATGTATATTCTTTGTTTTGTTTTTTTAGAAAATTTGAGATTTTCTATCTTAATTTCGCTTTCTTTCTCAATTTTGAAGATGAGTTCATTTTACGCGATATTTATTCTATTGTCTAAATATTTTATTCTGTTGATGACGTTTTCGTTATCGCTGTGTATTGTGGCGTTCGTGTCGTCATCATCTGGTATTTCAATGGGGTTTGTTATTTTGTCTGACGCTATAGAAAAATTTTGCGGTCGTTCGTAGAGATTTTTGTCTAAACCGCATGAAAGATAGGGGATATTTAGTTAGTAAATATCATTCTTGATTAAGTAATCTCGCAGTTCTTTTAATGTCTGTTGTACTCTTTTCTTATCTACGTTTTGGGTATAATTTTCTTTTATTAACAGGTAAATTATTTGTTTTCCTTGATTTCTTGTGGTTAAAAGTTTTTGATGCATAAGCCATCGGTTTTTCTACATCTACACCGTTTTCTTTTTGTGATAGAACGGCATCCATTGCAAAGTCTGAGGCGTTAGTTCTCAAATAGAATTTTTCTTTAAAATTTGGAAAAGTTATGATAGGAGGGATACATATTAATTTTTTTTTTCTATTTTCGAATGCTTTCTGGTATTCTGGTTATATCAATTGTTTTTCCTTTCTCTAAACATTCTGTGAATGGTTTTGTGAGTTTAGCAAAGTCTGGCATAAATCTACGGTATCATGAATGTTTATTAAGTTATGATTTAATTTCTTTAACTGTTTTTGGTATTTTTAATATCTCTATTGATTCTATCTTTTTAAAATTTGGTTTAAGACCCTTTTCGCATTTTATAAATCCCAAATATTCTACTTCGGTTTTCAAGAATTCCGATTTGTATAGTTGCACCTTAAGGTTTGCTTCGCATAATTTTTGAAAAAATTTCTTCACGTTATCTAAGTGATTGGATGTTATGAAGTAGAAGGCATATTTTTTTTTTGTGGTCGGGCGTCAGAATGAGCGTGCAAAGCATGGTATAGGTATACTTGTGAGTGAAAGAATTAAGCCGTTTGTACTAAGTTATGGCTGTACTTCTTCGCGAGTTTCTTGGATGAGATTCAATATAGGCTATATACGAACCTTCGTTGTGTCCGCTTACGGTCCAACAGACTCCGAAAATGACCTTGAAAAAGATCAGTTTTGGAATTCGGTAAATAGTGTAATTCATTTGTGTCATCCGGGTGAGATAGTGATAGTGTGTAGTGACCTGAATGGGTGGGGGGTGGTAAACGAAGTGAATCTGAGAATGTGACGTTTTGGTGATTGTCGAGTGAATGACAATGGTAAGAGAATTGTTTCATTTTGTTTGGAGAGAAATCTCTTCATTTCGAATTCCACTTTTAAACATAAGCTAGCTCACATATACACCTACGAGAATGTGGTTCAGAATAAACGTAGTGTGCCTGACTTCGTTGTCTACGATGAACGATTGAGGAGTATGGTAGTAAATACGCGTGTGGAACGAGGCACTGAATTGAATACGAATGATCATTATTTGATTGTATCGCGAATGCGGTTGAATAAATTTTGGCGACAGAAGGTGAAATCTTCTGGGAAAATGTTTCGCGTAAAATTCTTTGCTCTTTTGAATGAAGATGTTAGAATGCAGTATGTTGAAAGATTGAATGAATCCTTGCCCGAATGTGAGTCTAAATATGATTGTAATATAAATGAAGTTTGGTTGAAATTTAAGGATTCACTCTACAAATGTGCAAAAGAAGTTTGTGGTGAAAGCAGATTAGGCTCTTGTCCGAAAAATGCATAGTGGAATGATCAGGTGAAAAAAGCTATTGCTGAGAAAAAGTGAGCATATTTGAAGTTTTTAAATGTTAAGGATTCGCCTGGCCGCATGCGAGAAGAATGTTTGTTGGAGTATAGAAGGAAGAATAAATGGGTGAAGCAAGTGGTGAGAGAAAGTAAAAAGCGATTTGATAACTTATTGAGTGAAAGATTGACAAATGATTTTAGTACGAATAAGAGACTGTTTTGGTTAAGTGTGAAGAGATTGCGGAGTGGAAGTGGTCGAGTTGTGAAAGCTGTGAGAAGTGCTAATGGAGAGTTATTGTGGGATAAATCAGACGTGAGGAATAGATGGTGCGAGTATTTTAATGGTTTGTATGGAGGTGAGATTGAGAGGGACGATTGTAGTGAAACTGGTAGTGAAAATGATAATGAAGATGATTATATATATATATATATATATATATATATATATATATATATATATATATATATATATAGACGAAAGTGATGTATGTGATGCATTAGGGCGTGTAACGAATGGTAAGGCTGCGGGTCTGGATGGGACTACAAATGAGATGTTGAAATATGGAGGAGAGAAAGTATTTGAATGGTTAATTTATTTATTTAGATTTTGTTTGAAACGTAGCGTGGTTCCTGATGATTGTAAAAATGCTGTTATTTGTTCATTACTTAAAGGCAAAGGCAGTTCCAGTGAATGTACGAATTTTCGCGCGTTAAGTTTGTTGAGTGTAGTTGGGAAACTTTTTGGTAAGGTTTTAATTCATAAGGTGCGAGCCTTAACAATTTCAAAAATTAGTGACCTTCAGGGTGGTTTTTTGCTTGAGAGGGGATGTGTCGATCAACTGTTTTCTCTTCGTACGATTGTTGAGAAGTCACTTAACAAGAACAAGAAGGTGTTCTGTGGCTTTCTTGATCTAAAAAAGGCGTATGATAGTGTTCTTCGTGATACTTTGTGGGATGTACTCAGGGAGTACGGCGTGAATGGAAACTTGCTGAGAGCGATTCGTGCATCGTATGAGAGTAGTGAGGCTACTGTAAGAATAGATAGTAGGTTGAGTGATTGGTTCCGTATAAATGTTGGTGTGAAACAGGGTGTGGTATGGCTCCGTGGTTGTTTAACTTGTATATGGATGTGTTGTTGCGGAGTGCATTGAGTGAAATGGATGGTGTACAAATTGGTAAAAGTATTGTGCCTGCGTTAGCGTATACGGATGATGTAGTTGTTTTAGGTGAAAATGAAGAGCAACTCAGAAGAATGATAGAGAGAATACATGTGGTTGGAAGAAGTATGAATCTGGAGTTGAATGTTGATAAATCCAAGGTGTTAGTATTTAAAAGAAGTAAATTGGTGACTGTGTGCAACGTGTTGGTGGATGGAGTGAAACTGGAGCAAGTGAATGAGTTTGTATATTTGGGTAGCATGATGTCAAGGGATGGTCGAATTGATAGAGAAATTGAAAGGAGAGTGATTGCGGGGTTTAAGGTAATGGGTGCTCTGGGTACGTTTGCTCGAAACGTAAACGTATCTAGAGAAGCTCGTTTAAGTGCGTAAAATGGAGTGCTAGTGCTTGCTTTGATGTATGGAAGCGAATGTTGGGCATGGGACGGGTAAGCATAAAAAGAGAGTAACTGCCGTGGAAATGAGGTTTTTACGTTGAGTATGTGAATATGTAAGATGGGATCGCGTGAGGAATAATGTGGTGGATGAAGAATGTAAGGTTAGGAAGAATGTTGTTAAGAAAGTAGGAATGAGCCAGTTGAGATGGTTTGGTCATGTGGAAAGAATGAAGAGTGAACATCTTGTAAAGCGTATATATCTTGGTGAAATTGAGGGTGTTCGTTTGCGTGGCCCTCCAGTGTGTAAGTGGATGGATGTGATTGATAAGGTACTAAAAGAGAGAAAATTTCCGAGTGGGAAGAGAAGAAGAGCGTGTATGAATGCGATTATGAATGTGGCCGAGGCGAAAGAAGTGTTCTTAGACAGGAAGGTGTGGCGAAGGATGATTGTTTCGTAACTATTATTGTGGTCCGGTTGCGGTATTTCGCTACCGTAATTCGGTCACTTTAATATGTTAAGAGTGAGGAATATATGTTTTACCTAAGATGTTAGGTTAGTAAGAATGTTGTTGAAAGAGAGACTGATTTTTTTTTTGATGATGTTTTTTCATTCTTTCGGGTTTTTGCTATCGCACTAAGTGGGAAATGCGTGATGTATGTATGTATCTAAGTGATCTTCAATTGTGTTTTCGAAAATTATAATATCGTCCATATATATATACTCTTTCATTTGTATGGAATTTCTATTTTTCTAAGCAAATAAATATTTATTATTATTATTATATATACTCTTTCAAAGCATTTATAGCTCTCTAAATTGTTGCTAGTGCGTTTATTAATCCGAATGGCATTCGTTTGTATTCAAAATGTCCTTGTTTTGTAAAGAAAGCGGTTTTTTCTCTATCTTTCGGGTCTATTTCGATATGGTGAAATCCAGATGTTAAATCGAGGGTTGTAAAGACTTTTGGTTTTCCTATTTGATTTACCAAGGTATCAATATTGGGTAATGGATATTTGTCTTCGCGGGTTTTCTGATTAATTTTGCGAAAATCGATTACAAGTCTAGTTTTTCTTTTGCCAGAGGCGTCTGACTTTTTATCTCCTATCCAAATAGGTGAATTGTAGGGGCTCTTAGAAGGTTGGATTATGTCTTTTTTCTAATAATTCTTTAATATGTTGTGCAATGTCGTTTTGATAACATTGTGGTAATCTATAATTTTTTGTAAATACAGGAGAATCGTCGGTTAATTCGATTTTGTGTTGTGTTATTGAAGTTTTTGATAGTGTTTCGTGTTATTTTGGAAAAATATCATCGTACTGACTTATTAATTTGTGTAATTTTGTTTTTGTTGTTTCCAACAGTTGGTCATCTCTAATTGTAAGAAAATTTTGCTTATCGTTATTATTACTATAAAAATTAAAAGTTTTATTCATCATTTCACAATGATCGGTTTAAACATTTAATTTCTTTAATATTTCTATTCCATATAGTACGTTACATTGTCTATGGAATTTGTGTATGTAAAAATCAAAATTATTATTTTTTATTTTCAACTGGACTTTTTCTTTTAGTGTTACTTTTTCTTTAGCGGTTCGAAATGTAATCGGTTTATTTTGGATTTGATAGTTTTTTGTTTTACTAATTGTGGGATTATTGAATCTATAAGAATATTAAAGTCGTTGTAGGTGATAGTAGGGATGTTTGCGACACACGACGTCATTACGTATTTTCGTCTGTGTAACTATCGTCGAAAAAATCCTCGTATTCATTTACTTCTTTGGTTCTGTGTTCGTTTTCTGTTGGGTGTTGAGTTTCGGGCTCATCATTACTGTCTATATCCTCGTTAATATTAAAATTTTGTTTGGTTTCAACAGACACATGGGTGTTACGTTAGTCTTAGTCTGTGGAGACATAGGCTATGGTTTATAATTTCTACGTATATGAACTGCATTATAAATGTTCTGTCGGGGTGCAAACGTTTGTGGTCTAATGAAAAATTGTTGTGTTCTTTGCTGCACAGTTATGTGTTTCTGAGGAAACTCTTGACCAGGAAATTTCTTTGGAGTAGGTAGAAATTGAAAATTGAGTTTAGAGAGATTTTGAGATTTATTTTATTTCAGTGGTGAAACGTGTAACATGTAATTAAATTCATTATTTTTCTTTGTCTGCAGTTGTCACTTGCACTTGCAGTTTACTTTTATATAAATTGAATATCTGAATAATTTCTTTCAATGTCTCATAAATTTTGTTAGTATTCTTAATTTAGAATATTGTACACAAAATAATTTCAGGTTTTAATCTATCCTTGAAATTCAATGTTAGGTACGTTTTTAATTCTGTCTAGTCATTAAAATTATTGCTAGCTAAAATTTGTTGTAATCCATCGAGCATCTTGGAATTAAATAATCGAAACGTGTAATTTTTCTGAACGGCGGATAGCTGGTATTGTTCGAGAATAGCAGCTACATCGTCACATTCTTTTACAAATGTAGGTAAGATGTTGATATTTACTTTATATGTAGGAATGAGATCGCAGAGTGTTCTAATGTTAGCCATTATTACGGGTGATTCTGATAAGTTTAGATTATTTATTGATTTTACTAGAATATCTCTCTCCGTTTCGGATAGAAGATTGAGATATTCATCATCTTTATATGTATCTGACAGATCGCTTGACATATATTATTTTTTGTCTCGTGTACAGACCCGCTTGACGGTCAATAAATTTTGGCAATAACAGCAAAAGCATTGAGATTTATATCTACTTACAGTGCTATTGTTATAGCTACGGGTATGCTAACGTGCATTTTGAAGAGACGTGAACCTGGCTTCGGAGGAACAGCAAGTCTTCTTCGGTGATACCGGTGGTGAACCTGAACCAGGAAATCGTCGGTTAAACGATGTGGAACAGCAAGTTTTGTGATTTTCTTTTTTTAGTGAGACGGGTGGCCCTGTCTCTGATGTTTACTTCGTAGTTGTAGCGTTGCGTTGTGACAATAAGAGTTGGGCATTGGTTAACACACGTAGTATTGTTTTGTTGAGTTTCTAGGTTCTTTATGGATCAATTATATGAATGGCTTAAATATTTTCGTTATATAGAGAATAATAAAAGTTTCATTTTGATCCTACCGACTGCGCCAATTATGAAATAATTTAATGTGAACTTAAAAAACTATATTTTAATATAGTTTTGTGAAGGGTAATACATAGCCTACGGCTGGTAGGTTACAAACTAGTACATTATATGATTAATACAAGGTTTTTATATGATAGTCTTATCTAATATACATACACTTGTTATTCATTGTGCCTTTCTACAATAATAAAATATCTTATGAATAGTTCAATAAAGTTTATTTAACTTAATCTAATCATTACAAATACAGTCGCCGTTAGCGGTGGCTTTTTATAGTGATAAATCAGTCTGGGAATATTCTAAATCTTGCCTCGTATGATTAATCGATAATAATGGGTGATTTTATAATACGTGCGCAGAAGTGAATTGACAGTTATTTAACTGTCAAAGAATCTATAAATTTGAAAGTTAATACTTAATGTACCTAGGTAAAATACTACCAGCTAATATTTTATTTTAATAAAGTAGCAAAATTTGTCGACGTAAATACTATTTATATATTATAAGTACAATATTATGCGCTGTAAAAAATTGAGGGGCCAACTTCACGGACCTTAGAAGACAGGTTTCCAGGATGAAAGAAAGGCAACGAGCTAATGCAGACCTTTGTCACCTATTGTTCGGCCAAATAAACGTAAAGTCCAAATTGAAGTCCAGAAAGAGTTTGTAGCAAGCCTACCCGATTACGGTAAAAATGGGAGAGAATCGAGTAGACTTGCAACATATATGATTCTCGATGTAAACAGTTTTTCAATTTTCGTAATAAAATGTATACACGTTCTTTCAAAATAATTCTTTAATATACAGTTTAATCGCTTTCAAACAAGAAGATTTAACTTCCTATTTTGGACTAACTTCAAATATTAAATATAACGTCTTAATACGTTATAAGTTTACTTTCAACAGTCCAGCCGTTTACAGGTTTCATATCTGTCAAAAGAGTAGAACAAAGGCGGACTACACCACACACTTTACCTGGAATAGAGCCGAGTGGAACGTTTCCATCTAGGGCAGATCTCCAGTGGCCAATCTGGAAAAGCCTCAACCGCCTTCGATCACAGGATGCAAGACCAATATGAAGAAATGGGGTTTTATTGATGATTAAACAAGTTGAGAGTGCGGTGAAGATCAAACAATGAATCATCATTTGCCCAAACCTTCCAACCAGATGCAGCATCCAGGACTTTGCAGAAGGAAATTCTACTGCAACTGATTGTGCCCATCACTGGATGCTTTGTATATAATTTGTGCTTCTTATTATGTTCTCTTTTGTATTTTATATTTTCTATTTTTTAGTATATTCTCGTGTTTATTTATAGTTCATATTTTCAAATTTATCTGTATTCTAAGTTGGATACAAGTAATAATATAATAGTTTGTACGTACAAACACATTAACTTATTTTCCCCTTTGAGAGTTCTGTGAAAATATTTTACAGTCAGACTTTTACTTTTAGTAGACTTATTTTGACCCATTCTTGTATTTTCCTGATGATGACCTAGTAAGCCGAAATACGTACCGAAATCTAGAAAGATTAAAGTTTTTGAAGTCTACCGAGTGTTATTATTTTTTGTAATTCCTTAAAGAATATTTAGATTGATCCAACTTTAAAGCCAGCAGGCATGCGACTTCCTAGAAAAACTTGAAACCAATTAAACCGTCTAAGAAGTGGACATGCTCGAGGCAAAGTAACCTTGTATAAGTGGGGAGTTATTAAAAGCCCACAATGCGACTACGGTACACCAGAGCAAACAGTAACCTTTATAGTTACAGAATGCCCTACATGGGAAGACATAGAACTGCCTAGTCCGACAGCGTCAAATTGGTTAAGCTCTTTAGATGTTGAGCTATGAAACTTTAAAACATTATTTTTTATAATAAATATCTTTTAATGTACTTATGTTTCTGTTCCCATACGTAATATATATATTCCTTTACAATACTTATAGTAATTATCTACCTTAATCTTAGTTGCAATGTTTGGGTAAAAAATTAAACAATCGCACAAATTGTTTTTATTTCGTTTGTACTCAATTTTATTTCTAAAAAAAATATTTAAAAAAAATGATACGAACTAAAAACAATTTTAGTTATACAGGCTGCTCATTTTGAGTGGTACACTAATGCTATCTCGAGAAGTAAAGGAGCTATGAAGTCTGCTAAATTAGCAAACAATTTCTATTTTATAAGACTACTTTAAAGAGTGAAAAAATAATTTTGTTTGTATGATTGTTGCCAGTACAACCAGTCGTTGCCCCTGCTCCAGGAGTCCACTCAATGTGGACCGGACAGAGGCCACAGGTTAAACCACACTGGTCAGCACCAAATAGTGTGAAACGCGTCTGTGTTTACTTGTTGAGTTGGTCAGCTTCTGATGATTACTGAAAAGTTGACTTAGAAGTTGTAAATTGTGAAACATAACGGGACTTTGTAATATATTTATACATAATACATAATCAATTGTTTTCTTCAATCACTCTTATTATAATCGAGTTTAAATTAATTCAGCATAATTTATATTTGCTTTTTACTAAAATATTTTGTAATATCAGGGTATTACATATGGATATTTTTGAATGCAGAAAAAAATAATGAATCAAGTAAGTAAATAAAAAAAAAAATAGGTTGCCATTTAAAATAAGATAGTTGCACCCCGTATTTTGAGAACCACTGGTCTATAAAAATTTTGTTACGCTCATTAAAGTAGTCTTATAAAATATAAATTGTTAATTTAACCGACTTTGTAGCTCCATATTTCTCGAGATAGCAACAGTGTGCCACTTAAAATAAACACATGCGTATGCTGCTAACTTCAAATTAGTAACACTTCATGTATAAAAATGAAATTTATACACACATCGTGTATGATTTTTCCACAATGAATTTAGAGGTCACCGCTAACACTCGTCATTTATAAAAAATTGGTGCTTTCTTACCTAGAAAAAATTAAATGGTAACCGGCGCCGGTTATTGTAAGTTCATCGATGTTGCAGAAATGGGAACCGGCATTTTGTGCGTTAGGTTTGGTTATATTATTAGTTGTTTTCTTAATAAAAAGGCTTGATGATCAACGTAACTTATATTTATTAGGAAATACGGATGTTTTGGATTTTGAGAAAACCCATGCTTAGCTCTGCATAATAATAAAATTTTGTTGGAAGCATATTATTAGAAAATTAACCATATCCAAACTATCAATTTACAATACTCGTATACCACAAATAAAAGTTATTGTGGTGCATGTAAGCTCATAAAGAGTAATTATTGGCATTTTTTTAAACATAATTGTAATATAGAGGTGCCAGCTTTATTTGTCCTTGCGCCGGCTGCAGATATGAGAACCGGCACTGTCTCAAAATGATAAAGTTTTTCTGCAAAAGAATAATATTTATATAAATTTTCTTGTACAGTGAAAATTATGTTTTTTACTAAACTAAGTAAGGTACATGGATCCGAATAACTACAATGCTAATATGTTAAATCTAATTCAAATTATGGTATAGATCATAAAAAAGAATTATTGGCATTTTTTTAAATAAATGTAATATGCAGGAGCTAGCTTTATTTGTCCTTGCACCAGCTGCAGATATGAGAACCGACACTGTCTCAAAATGATTAAGTTTTTCTGCAAAAGATTGTTATTATTTATATAAATTTTCTTGTACATAGTTAAAATTATATTTCTCATGAAACTATGTAAGGTGCATGTAGGTATCCGAATACCTACAATGCTAATATGTTAAATCTAATTCAGATTATGGTACAGCTGGCACGCGTTAAGTTGAGATTGGAATATTCGGCTAAACGTCAATATACCTAACCCCCCTACTATTATATTTCGACCCGTCCACGTACGAATTTTCGGTTCTGTGTATACAAGGTAAGTCTCAACTTAGCGCGCGACAGCTATACTTTGTTTTTATTTTATTGTGTTTTAAAATATTTTAGTTACGAAATTAATACATATAATTTTTTTTTAATTATAAAATCAATATCAAGCATAGATTGTTTATACTTCTGTTTTAAATGAAATTTAAAAATAAATCTACAATAAGTTATAAATATATCGTTTTTGAGCTACTAAATTCATGCTAGCAGCATATTTTACTTAAAAACAATAAATATACGCATATATTATTTGTAGTTCTAATACAAATTTTGAAAAAAATTCTATAGTAGGTAAGTAGGTAAATCAATTTCTTTTTTATGCCGCAAATATCATTTTAGCAGCATATATCACATGAAAGTTAAAAATACTAGATCGTTTGTATTTTATTGTATATCTAATGAAATAATAAAAACTATTAGAATTATATAAAAGTATGGACTTCGACTGAAGATATTTATTTTTTCAGAATTGTCATTACATGTCAATTATTATTATTATTTTCATAGAAACAAGTAAAATTTAAATTTCCTTCCATTATCACGTCAAATAACTTTAATTCTTGTATGATTGAATGATAGTATTTGAGTTAGAGTGGAGAAACCACACATACATACACACACATACATCATCGTGAAAATATTGAAATTAGATTCTAGGGACCTTGAAACGTGGCCATGTACCAAAACCTCGATATGCAATTTTTAGCACGATCCCTATACCTCCCTTACCAAGGGTAGCGGGAGGTAAAAATGACACCAAAAATCGTCATAATTGGTGATGCAGTCATTTTTCACTTTCTATGTGTGACATAAAACAAAAGGTTTAAACTTGATTTTTTTTCTAGTGCCTAAACTTCTAGCTGGGAAGCTCCCAGTCATGGATTTAATTAAGACGTGGGTAATGCAACACGCAGGAACGAAATTATTACATAAATTGTCTGGATTTTTAAGCAGCATTAATCCATGAATGTTGCATTTTTGCAGTTTGAAACAAATGAACATAGACATGCGATACATAGTTGAAAAGCAAAAAAAATCTACTTTCAATGGTGTTACTTTCCAATATGGCGTCCATATAAAAATTAAATCTTTCACATCATAACTCAAAAACAGTGTAAAACAGTATAGCATCGCCAGTGGAAAAAATATAGAAAGTGTCCGAAAGATGTGCAAACCAAAATCCAGTATTGTTTGACACTTGGAATTATTTGCAAAATAAAAAATCTGATGTGGCCAGCACATTACCTTCCGTCAGTTCTATGTATTTTGTATGTCATACAGAAAGTTCCTTGCAAAATATTCTATTTCTTGTACATTACCTTAAGACAGTTGTATGTATTTCTGGCAAAAGATCCTATATTTCCAGTAAAATTATAACACAAACAAACTGTCAACTGCACTTGACACTGACACCTTTCAATCAGAATTTTCTTAATATAGCAGCTGTTTCCAGAGTCATAGCATAGATGGCTAATATATGATATTTAATTTCTTTATAATTTTTTGGATTCTATATCTATTTAATATGAAGTATAAAATGCATTCAAATCGTATATAATATCGTGTGCATAAATGTGAAAAATGATATGTAATACCGTTTGACCAATTATAACCAAAATCTAATCAGCTTTTCACATGGACGTAACGAAGAGGAATGCGAAAGAATTATAATTTTTTGAATTTTAGTATTAGAGTTATCGCTTTAGAAAATTTTGTCACACACAGATACACACACACACACACAGACACACACACACATACACGCACACATACACACACATATACAGAAATCATCGTAAAAACAGTAACATCGTATTCTAGGGACCCTAAAACGTGCTTATTCATCAAAACCTCACCACCGACTTTTTCGACCAAAGACAATACCTTCCTTACCTAAAGGTGACGGAAGGTAAAAACAGCAAAATTTACATTTTCGCCTATATTTAGTGACCATTGCCTTTTTTGCAAATAACGATACACCATTAACATAGTCTTCTAAATAATAAATAACACAAAATGTAAAAATTACGCACTCCAGACTTCTTCTCAGTAGATGCCAATACAATTAATTACGCGTATTAGTTTTACGTTTTTTCCGCCTTTTTTCAATAATTAGTTATAAATAATAATACTTGAAAAAGCGATCGGTATTTTAATAGTTGGTGTCCATTATTGCAAAGATTGCTCAAAGAAAATCAAAATTTTGTTGAATCAAAAATTCCTTACTCTTATCTTTAGAGACACATATCCGTTGTCCAAGGATCTTGTCCTAATAGGAGAGATATTATTTGGAGAGGTTTTTATAAATAAATACATTCCTCAAGCAGTTCTGTCTTTAATACTGTTGCTGTGATCGAAGGAAAATAATGGGTGCTGTCACACAAAAAAAATACATACAATTTTGTTCTCTAGAAAATAATATAAATTTTATAACCAACTCATGTAAAGAGTTTCTACTACAGACGAATTTCTTACCGAGAAGCTTTGAATCTGATACTGTCGGTAAAAACTGAAAATGAATTTGTAATTAAAAGACTAATTATAGAAATTTACATTACAAGATCAGCAAACCGAAAATATGAAGTTACATAGAGTCGAGTGCCAATTCTAAAATATATCGGAAACATATTTTCCCTCACAAGCACCACACTATCAAACTAGTTTTCTTAATGGCTCTTATCAGTACACATAGGGTTCAGACCCTATCAACCATAAATCTAAATCTTGTAGTAATCAAGAATACAAGATAAAATAGAAATACGAATTAGTGAACGAATAAAGACATCAGGCCCTATTAGACAACATTCTTTACTTGTTTTCCCATTTTTCCGCGAAAAACCAGAATTGTACACTGCGTCAACAATTATTCCCTATACTCGTATCACATCTGAATATCGTTCAAATGACCGAAGATATATAATTCTAACATACTATAAACCGAATCATCCTGTATTTTCTCAAACTATTAGTAGATAGTAGGATTTCACGAATTTCTTGGCCTTGTCTTGTTCTTATCTTGTGTCTTGCTTAAAAAGCAAGACAAGACAAGACAAGACTAGACTTGACTTTAGATAAGAAAGACAAGACAAGAAGTTAAGCAAGAACAAGAATTCTTGCAAGTATTTTACAAGAAATCTTGCATTTAAAATATTATATTTTTTTTTTAGTATACGAGTAATAAAAGTAGGGTAATTTATAATGAAATTTGTAAACAAAAGTAGTATTGTTAAATATTTTAATTTAAAAAAACAATTAGGTATTACAGAAAAAATAAAAGTCTTAAATGCTTACATAATATTCGTTACAAGTATAATAAAATACAAAAAATTATATTGTAGCCTCAAAAACAATAGTTTTAGTATTCATCCTTGAATTTAAACATAAGAGACACACCAAGCAGATTCTGCATTTAAACGATTTCTCTGCTTTGTAATAACAAGGGAGGTTTTAGAAAATAACCTTTCATAGGGAACGGATGTAGCCATTGTACTTAAAACATCTCTTGCCATGCGTGCCAAATATGGGTAAGTTGTTTCATGTTTCCACAACCAATTAAGAATGTCTGTGTGATCATATTCCCTTTTTGCGGTAAAGTATTCATTTATTTCTTTCTTCTGTACGTGTATGGGGGCTTTAACAGTAAATAACTCGGGGATTCCCTAAGTAGCAAGACACGCAAGACAAGACAAGAAATTATGTAGCCAAAAATCAGCAAGACAAGAATTTAAGTTTCAACGCAAGATTGTTGTCTTGGTGAAACCCTAGTAGATAGAAAAGATAGTTTTAAAAAAGAGCCATATAGTTACTAATATTTTACCAGGCCACAGTATAAAATACGCTTCCACCTCTGTAGCAAATAGAACAAGTGTGAAAACAGAGGTAATTTAAAACACGACAGGTTGAACACCGAATTCCAACTATTTAATAAACTTTTATAATAAACCCCTAATTACCTAATACTCAACTTTTGCAAATAAGTATAGAGAATTAGTTTAAATTTTTGGGATTCATAATGGGTTATTGTTATGTATAGGCTATTGCAAATCGGGTTAGTGCTTGTACGGGCTTTGTTTATTATAATATACAAAAATTGTTTTTAATACGAGACAATTCAGCACGATTTCGCACCTATCAATTTAAACATGTACATAGTAATTATATCGGAGGAGAAGTAAAGGAAACTTGTAAGATTAACCGACTTACCTGTAAGGAAGGTTGATCGTAAATTTTCGAGCTTATCCTCCGATATAATTACAATAACCCCCACTTCACCCGAAGAACCCAAGTGCGAAATGCGTATTACAAATAACGAAATGAATACCAAAATGAGCTGTGATAAAGTGTTACGTCGGGTGTTTTTTTTTTTATTACATAGCTTTCAAATGTACCGACGGGTATGACATAATGCGACACTACAAATAATTATCGAAGGACAAGCTTGGAAAATTACGATCAACCTTCTTTACAGGTAAGTAAGTAGGTTACTCTTATAATTATATAAAAGTATGGATTTCGATTAAAGATATTATTTTTTTTAGAACTGTGACTAGCGAAAACTCGGCGAGGCCGAGTTTTCCCTAGGGCTCCGCCGATAGTGTTTTATAATAGTCTACACGTACATCCAATATATCTACGCACAATTTAAAACCAAAGTGCTAACGCCAACAGTCTTGTTAGATACCCAAATTCTCAAACGAATTAACTTTATGCATAAAACAAAAGCCAATTATCGTATCAGAAATTTTGTTACATGCATCTAACAGTCCTTAATTAGACGTCTCATTTAATACCAAACACGGCATATTTCTAACATTTTTATGTACAGAACAAAAGCCGACTGTAATATCTAATTGTTAACATTTCTATATTATAGCTCTGCAGAAAAAAATTCGCTTGATCCCAATTACGACATGGTAATGACAAGTTTATGCGAAAAGAAAAGCCGATCTAGTTAATACCTAAATTTTGAAAGTTCTATGGTTTAGCCATGCCGAAAACTTTTCGTTCAATATCAAACAGGATATATTTCTGACAAATTTATATAAAAAACAAGAAATGTTTTGTCAAGCGCTGCCATGGAGATATGTCAAAAATACGACAGTTCGGTCGGCTGCCGTTTTCTTGCAAAAAGTTGTAATAATATTTCGATGAAGAACGGCAGAAATTTAAAATGAAAATAACTAAAATCACGTCAAAATTAGTGATAGCCAATGAATTAAAATAAAAAGCATAACAAATGTAATTTTTTATGTGATTGAAAAAGTCTCAATATTTGACACTTAAAACATCAATCATTCGTTTGTCTTTATGTTTTAATTCCATCGCAAGTGCTATTATACTAAAATTTTCAAAATTGTCATATTTAATTTCTAGAATTACTAAACATACGAAATGAATTTTGTTTATTAATTTAAAAGTATAATTTTATGCTCTATTATTTGAAGAATTTTTTTCTATAATAATGGGGGGGGGGGGGCAACGCGTTGTCACGCGCTACGGAAAACTGTTTTGTCATGTTAAATGCTTATGTATACAAAGTGGTTGGTAGGAAATGATAGAAACATAATGAAATGAACAAATGCTGCGCGTTTTATGCAAGCAAACAGGACAAAATGTCGCAATTACAGAATAAATATAAACATAGTAGTAACACGTCTATGAGTACACAATACTAAAATTAAAGGTAAAAATTAATGAAAGTAATTCAAACAATGTGATATTTTAATTCTAAAGTAAACAATTAATTACAAACTGGAGAAAATTAAGTAGCTACATTACATCTGAACGTATACAACGAATTTTAAAATATATTAATAAAGTTTGGATTGTTATTAAAGGGGAAGAATGCAACAATCATAGGTATACAATATTACTTTTGTGGCTTATGCTGTATGATTATGGCCCAGTTGCATAAAACATTGTTAACTTTGACAAGGCTTATTTTCCAATGTATTTTTGATACGTATCTACGGTTACATTGTGCAGTTGAGCATATGATCAGCTAACAACGTTTTATGGCCCTATGTAATTTTAAAGATTTTTAAATTAATTAGTAACAAAAGAATTTTAAAATAGGTAATTTTAAACGTAATATATGAAAATGAAATGTAGATTAAAATCTGTACCGTTTTAAAATGAATTGCAAAAAAAAATAACAGATTAAAACATACCATCTTAAGTTATTGAATTGTCTTATTCCAAACATTAAGGTATGATTTTCCTGTAGGATTTTTGGTGTCTCCAATTAGTAACACATTTTTGGCTGGACTCGATGAAGAACAACTAACTAACGCGTATCTTTCTAATTTTGTACATGTATTCTTTATCGATTGTGATGTTCGTATGTTTTGCTCAGCCTGACATTTTGTTAAATCTATTTACAAAATAAAATATATAAATTAACAATAAGCATGGGTTTAAATCATTACATATACTTTGTTCTATGATGTCTTCCGATGCCATTTCTTCACTGCTCTCTATCTTGCCGTAGGTCTTCATTTAATCCTCTCTCTCTTATTTCTTCTTGGACTCCTGCTATACCCAATCTCTTCTAGGTCTCCTTCTTTTCTTTTTGCCGATAGGTGTTCACTGTAGTATTTGTTTTGGAAGCCTGTAGTAATTTGAATGTCCATGATATCTCTTATTCTTTCGTTCCTTACCTTTTTTCCTCTTGACTTTCCAGCTGCCCTCCTCCAATAATCCATTTCCATAGCTAGTAGAATTAATTCAGCCTTTTTCTTTAAAGGTCACATTTCGTTTCTGTAGTAACAATGCTTTATATAATGCTGTTATAAATTCTTCTTTTATTTTCCTTTAAAATAGTTTGATCCCACAATATGCTATTTAGTTGGAATATAGCTTTTCCTCCTACAGCGTTCCTTTATGGTACGCTTATTCATAAATTTTATCCCAAATATTTATATTCTGTAGTGTTTAATCTTTTGTCCTGTGTTTAGCATCAAATCTTGTTGGGACCCTTTTAAACATATATATTGTTTTATGCTGTTTACTTCTAAACCCCAACTACTGTACTTTTGTATAATTTTTCGTGTCATGTATTCACTATCGTAGTAGTCCTGCGCAATAAGTATTTGATCATCTGTAAAGCATAAGGTGTAAGTTGTTTGATCTTCCAAAGGTATACCCATATTTTTGCACTTTTTCTTCCACGATTACAGTGCATTTATTACATATACCTATCTAGTTTAATTCTTACATTCTTTTCTTCAATTTTACATATTATTTAAATATTTTTAGCATTGAAAAGGATAACCAATACGACATTCATAATTTGTCATTAACGTATCAAATGTGATACATGACAATGTTTATCTTTTTAATTTTGTACATGTACTCTTGGATCGACTTTGATATTATTCCTGCCTTTCTTTTCCTTGTCGACGTGTTTTCTTATATATTTTCTAAAACTCTATTTACAAGATAAATTATATGATAAATTAATAAAAAGACATGGCTTAAAATCATTATATATATCTACCTCTTTTAATTCATCAATTTTTTTCTTCAATTTTACATATTATTTATGCATTTTTTTGCATTTAAAAGGATGAAAACCGATAATTTGTCATCATTGACATTGACATGCCAAATGACATGACAGCGTTTATCTTCTTAAATTTTTCAAGGAAAACTGTGATCGTTACTGTGACCTATTGTTTCTTTCCCAATTTTCAACCTTTAATAATTTTTTTTACACAAAAACTATGCATCCTACTGGAATTCGACCCATTAGAAGGGCATTGAAGCCAATCATTTCCGACAACTTGGTATAAATTTCACGAAAATCGGTCGCACCGTTCAAGCTGTAGCCTTGTCTAAAGTTTCGGCGATCGTCTTGATTAATTCAAACAACTATATATGACTCTAACCTTTTAGTATTATAGATTACTTGTCAATCATTATTATTATTTATATAACACCAATTAAAATTTAACATATGAAAAACATATACTATTTAATATTTCGAGAAAAACAGAAGCAGTTGTTATTATGGCAACCCATACGAATGTTTTTTGTTTTTAATACTATATTAAAACATATGTTACAGAAAACTTATTCTAGCATAAGTTACAAATACGCTCACAAGCGCGCAGCGGCGAGTGGGCGGACGAACGAGTGCTTGAACTGCCTTGTGTAACGTGTGTTTCATACTATTTTCTCTGTTAAAGCTTTAATTCACTTTTTTTTATTAAAATATTTGACAATTTCCATTATGGGATATTTTTGGTAAAATTATTAGGTTGATGAAAGTGATTTGTCTTTTTAATCTGTCCGTTGTGTAAATATTTAGTGTATTTATTGCAGTCATGCCAATCTCAACGAAACAAAATATCACCAAAAATCAATTAAGAATAAAGATTCTTCTAACGCCAATATGCGTGCTAGAATGTGACATTCTAATTCCGAAATATAGCAAATATAATAACCTCTTATTCCTCCTCCTATGCAGGATTTTTTAAAATAAACAGTAAAATATTCTTAGAATATAGTTAAGGGCGCCGTCGAATACAGTCTGTCTAATAGTAATCCTGTTCGTTTTATTGAAGGAATTCATAAAAACAAGTACACTTTTGTTTATTGTTTTTGGGAAATATAAATCTAATATAATATAATTTATATTAAATTTTTTATTAACAATAATAATATTGTTTATAATAACTCATGCATTGAAAGAAAAAAAATCTGATGTGGCTAACACATAACCTCTCGCCAGATATTTTACCTGGTTGTACGCATAAAACGAAAAATATTTTTAAATACAAATACATATATTCATGTCTCACTACAAAATAATTCTCACATATTTGCAAAATCTATGGGATATTTTAAAATAAATTATGTACAATACTTACATTTTCTTTATATTCAATATCCTGAAATTTTCTTTTTCTACTTTCCTTTTCTTTTTCTTTATATTCGTCATTTTTTCGCAAATTCCTTTTATATTCTTTTTTAGGTATATTCATTTGCGTTGTTGACTTTTTTTTATTTTTATAATCTTCATAATAATATACAAATATTTTTGACAGAGGCATACAAATATTTTTGACAGTGACATTTATGTGTCAATTACAAACATTTGAATTTCTTGCCTTGTAGTAGTTTGATCTGAGATTTTTTACATCAAATTATTTTATATGCCTTTCTTTATCTCTAAATCTATAGACGATATAATAATGAATTTATATTTATCGAATAAAGAATTTAACGTTCTTTAATATAAGTATTTACATAAATTATCGATAAATAATATTTAGACGATTTTTTTCTTGTAACTACTACTTCCGGTTGTCCAATTGTTACCAAAACTGACTGGACTCTTCCCATTATTGTTAGATTGAGGAATCCGTAGTTAAAAATGTCATAAGTCTCATAGTATTTAAGATATAGTGAATCCAACATCCACACACACACACACACACACACACACACACACACACACATCCACACACACACACACACACACACACACACACACACACACACACACACACACACACACACACACACACACACACACACACACACATACGGACATCATCGTAAAAATGTTATAATCGGATACTAGGGACCTTAAAACGTGCTTATTCATTAAAATCTGGATATGCGATTTTTAGCATGAATACAATACCTCTCTTAGCGAGAGGTAAAAATGGGTTCAAAGTATGTTCATCCTATAAAAATAAATATTTTATAATGGATAATGAAAAAAAAAATTGTACAATAAGTAATTGTTATAAACAAATGGAATTACGATATTCCCTATAGTGTAATGTTAGCGCAGCGTTTTGCCAGAGTGCGCTTCTGAAGCTCTGCCGTCGTTCTACCGCACTCGTCACCTTCCCATCACAGGTCATACCATCTAACTATAGATAGGACAGGAAACGATTTCGCTCGCATAAAATCTTGTTGGTCCGATTAGAGGCTAAGAGCATCAGTTTTGCAATTTTATACGGTACTCTTGTTATAAAATGGTTTAAACTAAAAAATGAACACAAAACTGGCCTGCAAAGTCAAAAAACGAACGACGACTGCTTTAAAAAGTCGAAAAATTGCTCTTCTTCGACAAAAGGATATACAAAAAATATAAATTTGAGTAGAAATACTACTAGAAGAATTTTGTTAGATTCATATGACGTTCCAAATCAAATTCGACAAAATTCTGACGTGTTAATTACTTAATTAAAGTTTGAAAGATGTCACACACAAATAGGGCACTATAAGAAACTGGTAGTGCATATTCGCACAGAGGAGAAGAATTGTTTTCTGAACGTTAAAGTATAATATATACAGGACGTGTCATTTTGCGATGTTTTTTAAAGGTATTTCAGGTAATATTAACGTTAGAGCAAAACCTTTTGCACACTCCAAGGTCAACTTTTCAAGAAAATTTCAATAGTCACCACAGAAATTTTCAATCCTCTTTTATTTCTAAAAAAAAAAAAACTTTCTTTTGTTTTAAAGATGAATAAGGGCCAGTTATACAATCACAGCTTAAATTGTGGTATTGCAAAACCATGGTAACGCGCAAAAATTTTCTTGTACATCAAGGGTTTACTGTTTATACTTAGTTTAACCCACTGCACTTTTAATTAGCGCTCCTGATCGACTGTTTAAACTACAGGTAAACTTAGTTTAACTTTAAAATGCTGATATTTTAAGCTGTAGTATAAACTCTATTTGTACAATCGGCCCTAAAACATGATTTAATATTTTTTTGGGCTAATAGAATTGAAAATTATTTTCATTTGTTTCTTTATAATTTCCAATTTTTTCAACCCAAAAATTAATAATTCATGTTTTCTTATATAAATTATACATAAACTATTATTCACGAAAGATGACAATTCAAGGTCATTTGTGAGTCGTCTGATACAATATTACTTGCAGATAACTTCACTGCATTTCGTGTGCATAGGCGTGCAACATGAAATATTTATGGACAATTTTAACTGAAAAAATAAGAATAATTTATTTGAAACTTATGTTTCTTTCTAAACAATGCCTTTCAGAAAGATTTATGTTCTTTACTTATGTTTTTACAAAATACAAAAACATAGATTTAACTTATAAACCAAAGAATAATAATTTGACTTACACATCAACGCCACTGGGTAAATATTAGCACAGAGGGCAGTGTAGTAGATAATTAGGTATCTGTAATTCTACGACATACGGCATTACAATTTATAGTGTGTTAGAAAGTAATGCCACTATTTACGTATATCTGTCACACCACATAAACTAAATAGACATAGGTCAAATAATCTTTCTCTTTCTAATACAAAATGTTGCTAAGCTACTGCTCTAAAGTGATGTGTATTCTTTCTTCGAACAAATGACCTTGAATAGTCAGCTTTCGTGAATAATAGTTTATACAACTTACCCTTGACTATAATTATTTTATAATTGAAATATTAAATTAGCATTGTTTGCCAACACCTTGTAATAATTGTATTTGTATATTTGTTAATTTAATTAACCTTATATTATTATTATTATTATTATTATTATTATTATTATTATTATTATCATTATTATTATTATTATTATTATTATTATTATTATTAGTATTATTATTATTATTATTATTATTATTATTATTATTATTATTATTATTACCGATGCCAAATATATCCAATTTTAAATGGCACAAAATGGACCCCTGTGGTGCACTCTCCACGCTAGCAACGAGTGCCGGTGAGTTGACGCCTGGTAAGCGCCCGCACGGTGTAAATATTTCATCATTACTGATATCTGTGTACATTGCAGGTTGGCACTACTAGCATTGGGTAATGATGATATATTTATTTTATTTATTATTATTATTATTATTATTATTATTATTATTATTATTATTATTATTATTATTATTATTATTATTATTATTATTATTATTATTATTATTATTATTATTATTATTTTATTTGAGGCTCTGGATAGAGCGTGACATGAAAATAAAACTCGTTTTTATAATGCAGAATTTATTCTACGTTGGTACCAATGTCTACTTGATCATCGAACCAACTGACGCACTCAAATAATTGAACTACTCTGTTTATTACTTTCTGTTGTGTTTTCTGTGTTTTTATGCTGCCTCATTCAAGCAAATCTGTGTTTGTATTACACAATACACTCATACATATTTGTTTGTTTTTTCTAGTATCCTCGTCGAAATTACGCTGTATTCTTTATAATCCAAAGATTCACAACAATTCAGCTTGTCTGTGTGGACATTTCATTTAAAGAATTATATTTGTTAAATTTACACGTAGCTTCATGAAATTATAGCTTCAAATCTGCAATTCTAATATAACTTGTCAATTTATTACCAATTTTTCTATAAATTTTGAAATTAGACACAACGTACTAGTGCGGTTTTATATTTTGTACTACTTATCTCATATAAAATATGGTCTTGTAATGGAAAAAGGAATTTTAAAATCAATAACAATGCATTATTCCAGAAAAGTAAAAAGCTCGTAAAATCAAGCCATTTAACAATTCTTGGTTTTGCCCGATAACATCAAGCAGCACAAAGTTTTTGTACTTATCCAATTTGTCAGTGTAGGACAAATAAAAGAAAAAGGCACGATTCTAATATAAAACCTCGACAAGTTAAACGCAAGAGTAAGCCGTAATTGCTTTATGGATTTAGTACGAAGGAACAATATTATACATATATATATATATATATATATATATATATATATATATATATATATATATATATATATATATATATATATATATATATATATAAATAAGCGTTGCGTGTCAAACAGTTGGTGATATAAACAGATAGTCGACAAGTGGTAAACATAAATAAATACAGTTGTATAAATAAAGAAGTGAGCTATATATTGTTTAAATAAATAATCTTAGTGTTTAAGTGTCTTATAATATTCTTAGTCTTAATTAGTTGTGTTTGTCATATTTAACATCTTTTAATTATATTTAATATCTATTTATCGTTATAATAAACTTTTATTTTAATTAATAATAATTATCTAATATTTACACTTCACCCACATAAATAAAAACGTTACAATTGGTGTTAGGTGTGGGGTTAATAAATTATGTAGTGTAATTAAAAATAAATAATATGGCGACTAAACAATTAAAACTAAGTGAATTAAAAGTAAGTGATCTCAAAACCGATTTGGAAGAAAGAGATTTGGACACAACAAAAAAGAAATCAGTCCTTCAAGAGACACTGAGAGAAGCATTAATCGATGCTGGTGAAAATCCTGATGATTACTTATTCGAAATTCAGTGTAACATTCGTAAACTTATAGAAGAAAATACTAGAAAAACAAAAGAAAGTTCTAGAAAATTATATAAATTAAAAGAAACTTCTAGAACATTAAAACAGGAAATAACCGAAAATTCTAGAACAGAACAAAAAATTCGAGCAAAAATTTGAGGAAAGTTCTAGAAAATCGGAAGAAAGTTCCAGAACATTAAAAGAAGGATTATTGGAACAGTCTAGAACAATAGAAGAAAAATTAATGGAAAGAAAAACAAGAAAATTCCAGAATATTAAAAGAAGAATTAATAGAATATTCTAGAAGTTTAGAACAAAAGTTGGAAGAAAATTCTAGCAGTTTAGAACAGAAATTAAAAGAAAAACTAAAGAAGACTTGAAGTATTTAGAAGATAAGTGTAACAAGCAGATCGAAGAATTACGGGAAAAATTCACTAAAATTACATTGTCTTCAATGTACAACAATGCACATCAAAACACCGAAATTTGATGGAAAATCTTCGTGGCCGAAATATTTAAAACAATTTGAAGCGGCTGCAAAAGCACATAACTAGACGTATACAGAGAAGGCTAAAGCGTTGACTGTTTCGTTGCGTGGGAAAGCCATCGACATCCTACAAACGCTGAAGGAGGAAGAACAAGAAGACTACGACCAACTAGTCAAGCGGTTGAACATGCGGTATGGCAATGCGCACCTGGAGCAGGTATACCAGACGCAACTGAGGAATCGTTATCAGAGTTCAAACAAAAGACTTCAAGAATTTGAAGTCGACGTAGTTCCTTTGGTTCATCTCGCACATACTGCAGCTCCTGACAGCGCTTTGGAGTGCCTGGCCATTCAAGAATTCATCTACGGAGTTCGAGATAGCGAAACGCAGCACAGCGATTGGCCCGCCCAGAAACATTAATTGACGCAGTCTCATATGTACTAGAACATGAAGCTGCCAAACAAGCTTCACGTAACCAATCTCGAGTGTGAAATATTAATGCAGAGAGAAAGGAAGACACGGAAGATCTAGAAAAGAAAATGCGACGAATTGTAAATGAAGTGTTTGCTAGAAGAAAGAAACTTTTCTGTTGGTATTGCGGTAAACAGGGTCATCTGTAGAGACTTTGCAGAAAAATTCAAAGAGAGACACAATCGGAAAAAGAAGAAAAAAGTCGGAAAACTAAGTCGGGTTGATGCGAAGGGGTAATCGTCGACCTCTAATCTAGTAGCCCCACAATTCATCAGTTATGTCGCATCCCTTCATCATCAAGCCAGCAGCATCTACGTGAATGGCTCTGTTGATAGAAAACCACTAAAAATGTTACTGGGTACGAGTGCGACGACGACTATAATTTGACCCGACTTAGTAAAGAAAACAGGCAAGACGCATCTTCAACCAACCAAGTGGCGATTATGTACAGCAACGGGAGAACAAGCTACCATATTAGGAGAAATAGATATGACCATCACTATTGGAAACACATCTTTTAAACATCGTGCGCTGGTAGCTGACGTTGAAGATGAATTAATACTCGGTATGGACGTAATGAAAAAGCACGGTTTTAAACTTGACCTGAAGAATGGAGTAATGATGGTCAATGAAGAAGAACTTGTTTTAAACCCACGAGAAGACAAGGCTGTGCGCGTACTAATGGCCGAAGATGTTACCCTTCCAGAACGAAATGAATCTATCGTGCAAGCACAATTAGATGATAGTTTCTGTGAAGGAATTATTGTTATGCTTAAGCCCAAGAATGATGATGTGAAGACTGGTACTGGAGTTATTGTAGGAAAATCACTGATTAAAGCCAGTCACTTAATACCAGTTCGAATAATGAATGTAAATTTTTATCCTGTTTTTCTTAAGAGAAGAACAATTGTAGGAGAATGCTTGGAAGTTTCCTCGATTATGCAAACTGTAAAAGCCAAGGGAAACATGTCTCAGGAAGTTCCGGACATGTTATTTAATCAATTATCATCATCCTTCCAAGAACTGACCACCGACCAGAGAACCAAGGCGAAGAAATTATTTGGAAGATTTCAAGATGTGTTCCATTTTGACAAGAAGTCCAACGGGAGAACTAATGTGGTTCACCAAAAATAGACACCGGCGATGCAAGACCCATCCGCCAACCAGCAAGAAGACTACCATTGGCGAAGCGTGAGGAAGCAGAAATGAATATTGAGGACATGAAAAAGGAAGGTGTGGTCGAACCTTCAAGCAGTCCATGGGCTTCACCAGTGGTGTTAGTAAAGAATAAGTTTGGCTTTACACGATTTTGCGTCGATTACCGTCAACTTAACGTCACCAAGAAGGATAGGTACCCGCTACCTCGAATAGACGATACACTGTACACTTTGGCTGGCTTGAAGATTTTCTCTACTCTGGATCTAAAGAACGGATACTGGTAAGTAAATTTGGATTCAATAGATAAGGAAAAGACAGCCTTCAATATTGGTACCGGACTCTGGCAATTTACTGTAATACCATTTGGGCTCTGCAATGCCCCTGAAACGTTTGAATGACTCATAGAAACAGTATTGGGCGGACTATTATGGAAAACCTGTTTAGTCTATCTCGACGACATTATTGTGGTAGGTAAAACATTCGAGGACCACATGAAGAATTTAAAAGAAAGATTCCAGAGATTGCAGAAGGCTACCGTGAAGCTTAGCGCCAAGAAGTGCCACCTGTTTCAAAAGGAAGTTCATTACCTTGGACACATGGTTTCGGATAAGGATATTGCAGTTGACCCGGAAAAGATAAAAGCTGTGAGAGATTGGCCAGCACCTAGAGACAAACACGAACTTAGAAGTTTTCTTGGTTTATGTACCTATTATCGACGATATGTACCTGGATTTGCCAACATAGCCAATCCATTGACAAGGCTTACCGAAGATGATAGAAGATTTATCTGGGAAATGGCCTGCAAAGTTGCGTCCAAAGAACTGAAACATGCTTTGACAAGCGCACCTGTCCTGAGGTATCCTTTACCTGAAGGAGAGTTCATACTAGACACAGATAATATTAATAATAATAATAATAATAATAATAATAATTTATTTGCCACGAAAAAATAGAATACATATAAATAACACGTCAATACAAGGACATATTAGAGTCAAAAATCATACATACAATTATATTAAAACTCAAGACAATAAATTTAAAAGTACATAAATAATGACAATCTAGTACGAGCTCAATGAAATCTACAAGAATAAATTAGTAGAATAAGTTTAAAATGAAGTTAAAAATTAAAGATTAAGAGTCCGGACAGTCAAAATATTCTTCCAATGAATAAAATCCAATCTTTATTATTGAATATTTGCGTTCGATGACGGGGAATATAAATATTAAAATTGGTTCTACTTGGGTAAGAACCTGTAACTTGTTTACATGTAAGAAACATACAGGTGTTTTCTTGATGAACAACGCGCACTGGTATATGTAAATACAGGCCAGTGTTAACAAGTTCAACGAAAAAAATAGATCTTTACATGGCTGTATAGAATTGCAACCTAACATAGCCCTAATGATTCTTTTTTGGGCTATAAAAACTTCTTTAGCATATGAGGAATTACCCCAACATATAATGCAGTAAGTAAGTAGAGAGTATACTTGTCCATAATAGTACATTTTTAATATTTCAACACTAACCTTCCCCCGTAACTGCCTAATAACGTAACAGACAGTATTTAATTTCGTGCTGAGATATTGAGTATGGGTAAACCAGAAGGTATTGCAATCAACATGTAAGCCCAAAACTTTAGTTATTCATCTGGAGTAATAATATTATTCTGTATTTCTAAGGATGTAATAAAATCCTTGGAACGAGTTGAAAACTATATTAACTTAGTTTTACTAGCATTTATAACTACACCGTTCTCATTACACTATGAATCCATTGCTGACACAAGTTTTTAATTTATCATTCAGTTCGGGTAATGTAGGTGCAGCTACAATAAAGGACGTGTCGTCTGTGAATATACAAATGTCAGTATCTTTAATCTTTGACGGAAGGTCATTTATGTATAATAAGAATAACAAAGGACCCAATACACTTCCTAGCGGTACTCCTGTTGCAATCTTCTTGCATTCAGAATTATATATTCGCCCATTAATTTTAGTTGATACAATTTGAGTTCTATTCTGGAGGTAAGACTGTATCCATTTTAGAGTGGAACTCCGGATACCATAGCTTACTAATTTACTGAGGAGGATATTATGATCTATTGTATCAAATGCTTTCGACAAATCGAAGTAAATACTGGTTGTATGCATTTTCTTGTCTAAATTTTCCAAGATAGAACATATACTAAAATATAGCACGTGTTCGGTAGATTTGTATTTTCTAAAACCATATTGGCATGGTGTTAAAATTTTATTGGCTGTGACAAAGTTTGACAGGCGCGTAAAAAAATTTATTTCATATATTTTTGAGAAGGCTGTTAAAAGAGAAATCGGCCTGTAGTTTACTATTTCGTGTCTTTGCCTTTTTTAAAAATTGGTATCACTTTAGCTGTCTTAAATTGGGAAGGAAAAATTCCACTACCTAGTGATTCATTGATTAAGGTTGTAAGTGGTGCTAAAATAAAATGTGCAAGTAAAAGTAAAGAGTATGGAATTTCATCAATTCCTGACGAAAGTTTGTTTGACATGTTATGCATAATATTAAATATTTCTTCTTCGTTAGTAGGTTGTAAAAAGATAGTTTTAGAAATACAACTCTCTGGCACATACTGCTTATTAGCAATACCGGTAGTTAGTTCAATAACTGAATTAATAAAGTGCTCGTTAAAAATATCAGGAATAAGGGAAGGATTGGAGAATTCGTAGTTATTGTTGGACATTGGGAGTGGACAAGAATCAGGAAGGGATGATGCGGTAGTTTCTTTTTTAATTATACAGGGTGTTATATTAATGGACCCAGAAAATATCTCGCTTATTTATTAAGTTATTAATTTCTTTCATATAACATGATTTATACTGCAACATATAAGTTGAGCTACTTGATGACGGATGTACATTCCTAATACCACTTCCGGTTTATTAGTAATTAATATCTACTTTGAAATTTCAAATGGAACATACTATATTTTTTAAAATGGCGGGCACTTTTTTGTACACCTAATTGGAAAAAGAATAGTGAGCCATGACTGTGGCTTAAAATAAAACAATCAACTAAAACAATTGTAACACGGTAAAATATTATTTCGTTTTAATAATAGTTACAATTGTTTTAGTTAATTGTTTTATTTCGAACCACAGTCATGGCTCACTATTCTCTTTCCAATTAGGTGTATAAAAAAGTGCCCGCCATTTTACTTTTTAATAATGTAACATATGGATTATTTTAAATGATTGTAAAGCAAATTTGATGTACTTTTCAAATTAGTAAAAAATATAGTAAGTTCCATTTGAAATTTTAAAGTAGATATTAATTACTAATAAACCGGAAGTCGTATCAGGAATGTATATCCGTCATCAAGTAGCTTACATGTTGCTGTATAAATCATGTTATATGAAAAAAATTACCAACTTCATAAATAAGCGAGATATTTGCTGGGTCCATTAATATATAACACCCTGTAGACCTAGCCGCTTTTGCTACGTTACTTGAAGAGGTAAGTCTATTACTGTTGTATTTCTCTTTTGCCTTCTGAATTAAATATTTATATTGTAGTTTTAAGTTTTTATATTTATTAAGCAAGTTGGGATCTCTAGTATATTTGTACATGTCAAAGATTAAACTTAATGTATTGGATAGTTGCTGTATTTCATGTGTAATTCATTTTGCTTTTGTGTGCTTAGAATCTTGCTTATGTTTATTAGTAGTTTGAGGAAATGCAGTGTTGAAATAGTATAAAAATGTAGTTAAAAATTATTTAGTTTAGTATCAAAATTCTGACTGTTGAAGACATCAGACCAAATCTCGCTCTGTAAAAGATACTTGAAGTACTCTAAATTGCAATTATTATATTTTCTACTGGTATATGTAGTACTTACTGGATTTGTGGATGAAGTAAACTCACAGCTACAAAACTGCGCAGAGTGATCTGATAGGCATGGATTGAATTTTTTTTATTGAAGTTGACAATGATCGATATCAGTAAAAAAAAAATCTACACAACGACCAGACGTGCTGCTTATTAAGGGAAACCCAGAATATGATGACGACATACCATATGAAGAGAGAAGTGTTGTGACTTTATAACATTCTTTTTCATCAGCAAAATTAATACTAAAGTCACTACTCATAAAAATTGGATTTTTGTAGCTGGAAATATTGTTCAATAAAATATTTAAGTTACTAATAAATAAATCTAAAATGCCACATGGTGCTCCATATATAACAATTATCATGCATTTGAAATTTTCGTTAATAACTTCGTTACATGAAAATTCAAAATGTTTATCACAACTTGTAATGTTAGGAAATGAAATATTTTTAAAACATAAAGATTTAAGAAAGTATATGGCAACACCGCCACATTCGTAGTTACTCCAACAGTAGAAATTACCTAGACTGTAAGAATCTATAGTTATAATGTTTATTTTGTTTTCTGGTAAGTGGTGCTCTGTTGAACATAAAATATGAGGAAGGTTAACGTTAGCTAGAAAAACAGTTAGTTCATGATTCTTACAGTTAAGGCTTCTAATATTATAGAGTACAATACGAAGGACATAATTATCAGTATTAGCTATTTCAGTGGTTTCCGAAAATTTATAAATTTTTTCAGTGTTACATTCTCGGACCATAAGTCTGGATTCACAATTTCATTGTACAGTGAGGGCATAATACTAACCTTATAGAAGTTATATTGACCAAACTTAACAGTTAATTTTACAATGTCAAATTTTTGGTTAGCAAAAAGATTCGTTAAGTAGGAGTTTAAATCTTGTTCGGTAACATTAAGCGATAATCTTGAAATATTGAGGGCAATTTTTCTTGGTACGGCACTGATCTTGCAATTTGGATCAATTTTTTTGGTGCCAATCACAGCTGGGCGTTTGTTGGCTAGACGTTTCGGAGGAGTTGTAGCTTGTTTACCTGGTGCTGGATTAGCTGCTGTGGCCTTCGGCTTTGCAGGCAAGTTAGCTGACTGCGCATACGTCTTCGGTGGTTCTGAAGTTGTATGGACAGTACTAGGTACGATATCTTTCGGTTTGATGATGATAGCACTTTCTGATACGACATCTTTTGTTGTGATGCTAACATTAGTATCAGGCTGATCAAAGACACGAACAAGGTCGCAGCCTTCAACTGACTTAACTTGAGTGCTGTCAAATTTCGATGGACATGATTTCTCAAACTGAGTGGCATGTGTAGTTTTATTTACAGAGATATTTTTATTAGTTTGTAGCACTTTTACTTCAGTGACTAGAAAATTGATAGTGTTGGACATCTGCTCAATTTTACAGAACAATTTGTAAAAAATAGAAGCAGTGTCATTAGGTTTATCACCCAATTTGGTTCCTTGGATGAGTCCATTATTATCAAATAGCACACACTCACATCAATCACTCAATCATAGAAAAATTTAATGTTTTTCGAAGTTTTATTACGTCCTACTTTAGCACAAGAATTGTGGAATGTTAGCCCACATATTCCAGAACATTTACTACTACTTTCACTATTAGGAGTAACCGATTTTTTGCAAATATTGCACACACTATCTGATTTAGAATTAGCTTAAACCGCCAGCAACGTGGGAATTGGTGACGTTCTTTCCCAAATACAAGACGGGCATCAGAAGGTTATTGCCGATTTTAATAAGACCTTGTCAAAACCAGAAAGAAATTATTAAGTTATTAGAAAAGAACTCTTGGCAGTCGTGAAATCCGTGGAACATTTCTACAAATATTTGTATGGAAGGAAATTTTTGATTAGAACTGACCATGCTGCATTAAAATGGCTGCTACAATTTAAGAATCTTGAAGGTCAGCTGGCTATAGGGATTGAAAGACTACAGGAATTCGATTTCAAAATCGAGCATAGGACGGGTATCAGCCGTCGTAATGCCGACGCATTGTCCAGAAGGCCATCCCAAGACGAATGCAAGCATTGTAGTCAACAAGGAGAGTAATTTTCCATCGTCGCCAGAATAACAGTAGTCGACGATAATTGGCAGCCCGATGGATTACGCGAAGACCAAGAAAAAGACCCAATTTTGAAAATTATACTGGAATGGAAAGTAGAGGCGAGCAAACCAGTATGGGAAGATGTTGCACCGTACTGACTGAGCCGAAAATCGTACTGGGCACAATGGGACTCTATGATGATTGAGGATGGCCTGTTAAAGCATGTAGAAGAAAATGCTGATGGAACTGAGAAGAGAAGTCAGTTAGTTATTCCTAAGAGTAGAGTACTAGACGTGTTGAAAAGGATCCATGACGGATCTGGAGGCCATTTTGGAGTCATCAAAACGTTAGAAAGATTGCGCCACCGGTTTTACTGGGTTACCTTTACGCAAGATGTTAAAGATTGGTGCAAGAAATGTGTGGTTTGCGCTGGAAGTAACGGTTCGCATAAAGCTCCAATGCGTCAATACAACGTTGGCAGTCCATTTGAGAGTATTGCGATTGATGTGGCTGGACCATTCCCAGAAAGTGACGAAGGAAATAAATACATCGTTGTTGTCATGGACTACTTCACCAAGAGGGTTGAAGCGTATCCATTACCCAACCAGGAAGCCACCACGGTCGCTGAAACTTTAGTCAAAGAATGTATATGCCGATTTGGAGTACCACTTGAACTCCACTCTGACCAGAGAAGAAATTTTGAGTCTGCCGTTTTCCAAAATGTCTGTAAGATATTAGGAATTAATAAAACTAGAACAACTACATTACATTCGCAGTCTGATGGCATGGTTGAACGAATGAACAGAACGATCAACCGATATTTGTCGAAGATAGACTCCAACCACCAGAGAGACTGGGACCGACATCTAAAGCTGTTCCTGATGGCTTATCGTTCATCCGTGCATGAAACAACAGGGCAAACTCCTGCGAACATCTTATTCGGGCGTGAGTTGCGCTTACCATGCGACATGGTGTTCGGCGGTAAACCTGGGGAAAATCTGGCCGGGGAAGATTACGTTGCGGACTTACGGAAAAGAATTGATTACATTCATGAACAAGTCCGTACGAACATTCAAGCTGCCAGCAACCGAATGAAGGACCGGTATAACATCAAGGCCGAAAAGGGTGTATATGAACCTGGAGATTTAGTGTGGCTTTAAAAACCACAAAGACTTCGCGTTTTATCACCAAAGCTGCAAAAGAATTAGGAAAGCCCCTATGAGGTAGTCAAAAGGATAAACGACGTGGTATACAAAATTAAGAAACGACCTAGCGGGAAGCCGAGAGTAGTATACATTAATCGGCTAGCCCCTTTCACCGGAGACAACCACGAAGACCATAATGAAGCAACGGTTCGTCAGATCATAACACAAGAACCAACTTTTAAAAACTTCATGAAGAAATATTCCTTTGGCCGCAAGGCGTGGTTCGGCGCGACGAAAGAAGAACACCGAAATCTATTCACCGTGTCTTCAGATTATTCCCTTGGTCACTGCGTATCGGAAGACTTAAAGATGTCCCGCGGCATAGCTTCAGTCTTTAGGTGAAATTTGGGCGACTACAAGAATTGGCCAACCAACGTCCAACTGTTCGGAAAACGCTGCGCCTGAGGGATAGCAATGCAGACCATCAGCGGTACATCTATTACCTTGTTACAAAACCACGCTCGTACCAGAAGCCGTTGTACCGTAAACTGTGGAACTCGCTGTGCGATTTGAGGAATCATCTGCTTGAAAATGACATTTTGAAGCTAGCCGTACCGAAGTTAGGCTGTGGTCTAGATGGCTTAGATTGGAGGATTGTTAGGAACATGATAGAAATACTCTTCCGTTTTACCGGTGTTGAAATTCTTATTTGCAACTTTCGAATAGTAATAAATTTAACAAGTTTATTAAGTTTAAATTTGCTACATACTACAAGTGAAATATTTGGAAAGTAATAAATAGTTATTTAGATACTACATTACATAAAAAACATTTAAATAATTGAAATTTAAATTTGACACATCACTCTGAAATTAACTACACAGAAGTGTTATGTAATAAAGTTTTAATAAATAAAATTATTTGCACACAAATTACTAATTATCAGTTTTATACTATTCGTGTAAAACGGTAAAGTGCTAGTTGCACGTTTTGTCTGCAGTTCTGTTTTCTTTTTATTGTCCGGTTTGAATTCAAACTTAAACTCAAATTTGTATCTACCGACGCGTAATATGATCCAGATTTTATTTATGTATTAGTTGAGGTCATAGAGTCGTTTAGACTATATGGTATAATTTTATAATTCATATATCAGATTTTAAATTAAGGTCTTGATTTTCATTGTGCAAATATTTACAAATTTAATTACTGGTGTTATTTACGATTTATGCTGCAATTACCTTGAACAATGAATAAATGCGCTAATTGCAAGGCCAAAAGGACCGACAATCTAATTGGCTGTGAAGGTACGTGTGGTCAATGGTTTCATCCAACATGCACCAATCTTTCTAATGACGAAGGGCGTATTTTGTCGGAAAGCAAATCGCTTTTATAAAGGTGTACATCCTGCCGTTTAAACTACTACATTGTGGACAAATCTAAAGAGACCAATATAAAGAACCAATTAAGTTCAATAAATAATTTAATCTCAAACTTGGAGAACGTGGTACTGCCGAACATCGCGTCTAGCATTCAAAAGTACCTGTCAGAGTTTATCTCCACGAGTGTTGCCTCAATTGAACAAGATTTAAGTTCAGTTATTGATGACAATCCTAAAAAGGTCCCAGTGTCTTCTGATGTTTTTATATTTTTTTAAGCACCATCGTTTTCTAAAGTAATTTCGTCGGATCATCCAATGATCTTACGTCCAAAGAACACTTCTCAGTCCACTTCCACTACAAAGTCCGATTTGTTGAATACCGCAAATCCTGTGATGTCTAACATCCAGGTGAATTCAGTCCAATCAGTAATAACAGTCTTATCATTCGAACGTATTAATCCAGTAAACTAAAGGAACAAATGAATGAAAATTTATAATAATAATAATTATAATAATAATTTTATTGCCCAACAGAATCTCCAATTACAGGGTAAAAAATGATTTAGTTATAGAAAAAATACAATTAATAATACAAAATTAATATAAATTTACAGATAAACATAGGACAAAGTTTTAAACAAAAATACTTTCAGATAAAGGCTCTACAACTAGCTCTAAAAGAATTCAACTTAGTATCACTTGAGGATCGCAGGAAATTTAATTCATGTGCATTTTTGTACAAGATGTACAAAACATTGTAAATGACGTTAATCTTCTTGCAAATATTATTATAAGAGTACCTAGAAATCCAAATTTAAAACAAAAGCTTTTGATCAATTTTCTTGCTGCTAAATATAATTATGAATTTGGTACTCCTGTCAGACGTATTTGCAGTATTTACAATGACATATCTTCCAACTTTAATGAAATAGATTTTTTTAATGATTCATTGAAAATTTTTAAAACCGAACTATTGTCATTTTTACATTCGCAACTGTCACACTGACTCCATGAGAATTTAAAATGTACATATATCGAATTAATTTGATACCTAATCTACATTGTTATAGTCGCATCTGTAATTGTTTTTCCTTCTTGTACCACTCAGTAATTGGAGCTCTGCCCTGTTGAGTGTGTGTGTGCGTGCAAATGAATAAATATTATAATTATTATTAACCTGGTAACAATTACCCGAAATCTCAGTCAAACAGCATTTATTCTTCTTACAACACCGACGTCTCAGTACACTTGCATATTCTACAGGATAGTAATAATATCTTGCAAATTGGTACAATTCACGTACACAGAACACATTCGCACAAATAAACAATCAAAAAGGATGTGTACGTTTTTTTTATTGTTTAATATGCTGGCGGTACCGATATCGTTTCATGTACCATCAACAGTTTGTGCAATTTCATTTGATCCGTGGCATCTGACCCGCATACAATTTTAAGTGTTAAGTATCTGAAATGTAGCTTCCAAGAATCAACTATGCTTTATTTTACAAGAATAGGACAACATCTCAACAATACAAAGTTCAATGATTAAATAAACTAAATAAAAAATAAACCGATACTATTATTATTTTGTTCAAATATACATTCTATCATATATTTATACATTACTTTTATTCCTTTTTTTCATATCGCAGTTTATCATTGAATCATTTTGTTGTTAAATTGTATATGTTAGGTATCTATGTTTGTTTTATTAAAATTTCCTACTTCTCATTATTACCCCTTGTAATACGAATATTAAAGTGTAATACGTATAGTTTGGTTAATATTATTTGGCGATGCGTTTCTCATCAGATATTCTACAAGAGAATTAAAGAAATTTATGAGGTCATACTTTCCAGGGTAGTATTTGAAAATACTTATCTATATTTTTCTCTTAAGTTTTTCTTAAAGGGATACAAATTATATCAAAAACAGAAGAAATTATGCAAGAAAAGAAATATTTTATTTTGATGTGGTTACAATATAAACATTAATTGACAAAAAACTCCATTATGGACAAAATCTCGAGAAAAAAAGTAAAAAAATTACTATAACCGTTCCTGTACACAAGTAAACTTAATACCTGCTGAGTAGAACCATCTCCTCCATTAGCGAGTCAATACCTAGTCAATCGCCAAATAAATTTAACCAAACTATAGGTATATTCCCCTTTCAGCTTTGAACGAAACATCAAAGGTTCCGGCAAGAGTATCACTATTCACTATAAGTTGTGGGGGAACCCGGCCTCGGCGGCACGTAATTTTTTACGAAAATTAAAAACGTGATAAGGTTACTTACTGTAATTTTAAACATATCTTGTGAAACCACACATAATTAAATACGATTATAGTACCAGGAAAATGATGTACTTTCACGTCGAAAAAGAAAATGCACTTACACTACTATGTGTTTTTCTCAAGAAACACTCAACGATTTACAGAAATTTATTTTGTCAAAACTCAAAACTTTCAGTGGAAGAAAAAAGAAACAATTCTATGTTTGTTTCTAACAAAAGACTTGTTAGTAAACTTCCAATGCAAAACAATTACATATTAAGTACGGCAAATGGGAGAGTGAACAAATTATAATATAAATTAACAGTACCTAATGCTCCAATGATAAATAAATATTAAAATGAACTTTAATTTATTTAAAATTTGTTGTAAGTAAAACTTGTATGAACGTGCTTTTAATCTAATGACAATCTAAACATCTGAAGGTTCTTTGGCTAGTCAAATATTATTGTTAAAATAGTCATCGTATGCGAGCATTAGAGATTCGGAGGGCGTAGGCGCAAATAAAAAGTTGTAAGAAGTAGATTCCAATTCTAAATTCCGACCGAAAAGTAGGCGAAATATTACAAAATATTGATATACCTAGTTACACAGTCAAATTTATCGAAAAATGGCATTCCAAAGTGATGACGTCATTTAGTTCATTTATATAGCCAGATAGTAAAGCCAATTAATCTAGTCGACGGGTCTGACATCTGTATTCAAAATTATTTAGAATATTTTTTGCCTTGCAATTTTATTCTATACGTATTTATATAAATTTATGTTTCAATACATTATTAGATTTTTTTTATAGTCATTAAAAGAAAAACATTAAAAAAAATGCTATTCCATACTAAAAATTACCATAAGCAGAGCCTCTGGTACAGAGAAGAAAAATCGAGGGAAGTTACCTACCTGTAAGTAGTAATAGTAATTATTATTCTTTAACATTATAACTATAGGTACATACTATATTTATTTTATATTATTTATAGGAAAGATAGAGAAGAAAAAACGGCAAAAATGCCAAAAATCGAGCCAGCAAGAGGAAGACGTACAAAACATAATACATGTATATGTTTTTTTAATCAATAAATATAATTAAATATATCATGATAGCATATTATTCATTGTTGGGTGTGCCAATCTGCTTTGTGCGCAAATGTCGGTAATGATAATGACATATTTGTACCGGGCGGGTGTTTACCAGGCGTCACCTCACGGACACTCAATCAAACAAAATACAATTTCCTTTTTAATTATTATAATAAAGCAACGATTTTGTTTATTCGTAATTTTATTCACAACTGCCTTTAAGAATGGTAATGTAATACATATATAACATGAGAGTGAGGTAATTATCCAGTGATATTTCCTCTTAATATTACGATTTACGGACACAGATTAACTTATGACATTTGTGTTATTGTTATCACGATAGAGTTAGGTGCCCAACTGTCTTTATATCCGTATAAAACAATATGCCTATAGCTAAAAATTAATAAGTTAATATGCGTGATAACCTCAAATTTTTATTTCATTTTACCTTTATACACTGCTTCTCCTTCGGCCATAGGCCGCACAACACCTTTTACATGAATATATACATCTATCATTGTAATAAACATTCTGTATTTAATCAAAAATAACAGAATACTTCCTAAAAACAAAGCATCAAACTACAAGGATTACAAGTGTAAAATTCAACGTTTTCCCTATAAGTCTGTCTTTAGTGCTGCCATCTCTTGGAAGTGGCTTTCCCGGATAAAAATTCCTAATGTACATAGCGTCCCTCTAGTGCTTATTTGTTTCATACAACATTTTTCACTTTTCTGACATACTGTGCAAAATGTGATGTTTGGGGCTTATTTATGCCATACAACTAAGAAAATACGTAATTGCTGTGCTTAATTTCATGCTACACAGTACTTGTTTTGTTCCAGTTACAAAAATATTTACTATGTTAAGGTCTTAAATGTTCCCTGTGTCCAATCAGAGGACTTGAATTCCTTCTTATGGAACAAATAAGATCTAAATAAGCATATATGCGTAGTTTCACTTTATACCTTAATCAGTCCTGTTATATAACCTATGTTCAATGTTTTACGAAGAAGTAAGTAGATATTTAATATATTATAATAGTTCTATTATTTCTTATAATACTTGATTATTACTTTTAGAATGAGTGAAAATATGCATAGCGTTAAAAGAAATTTGTTTGCCGACAATGGAAATGGAAAGGAATCACCTGCTCGAGTTATTTTTAATGAAATGCAAGATATATTTGATTATTCAACAGTTAACATTAAAAAATTACAAGATAATATTGAAAGGTATACAGAGCGATCTTAATTTCTTTTACAAAATAAAAAAATATAACCTTATTTTATGAGATTTACTGTAAAAACAAGAAGTCCTTTGCAAGAAACATCAGCAATATTTTTTGATAGTGATGATTCTATTAAGGATCCAGACTATGAACAGCCAAGAAGGAAGAAATGGTTTTTGATGAACTACTCCGATGATTCAAGCAGTGATAACAAAATTCTTAAGCATGACATTTAGATTTAGAATGATTCCGGAAATAAAGAAATGAAAAAAAAATAAGAAAAAGAACCCGTTGTCCGGAAACATGAAAAAAATATAAGAACTTGCGAGAACAAGGAAAGAGGAAAGGAATATCAGGATGTTAAAGGATCTATACATAAGGCAAAGGATGTAACTAGCACTTGTGCGAAAACATGTAAATTTAAATACTTGTCTGTAATAAACGCATTTGAAAGACAAGCAAGATATAGGGTGTAAATGAAATAAGTACATTAAATTTAACCGGTAATATTACTCTTTGAGAGCAAAAATATTTCTTAATAACTTTTTCTCGAAATCTCATATTTTTTTAATATTTTACCACACTGTAAATTAACGAGTCGTTCCAAATATTTTTGTAATAATTGAATGCAGTAACAATAGCTATGAAAAATTTTGTTTTAGTAATTGACCGTCCAGTCAATTAAATTTCAACATTAGTAATAAACTTGTTTATAAAATAAAATTCTGAGAAAATGCTTATTTTTATGAATAGCGGATACACAGACATTGTAATTACCTATGATAGGTCAACGAAGGTAAACGAAAATCATCTTCTTCGTAATATTCGTAAATTTATGTTGTACCACATGAATATTATCACAGTTTGATATGTCATATATGACAATTTGGAACATTTAAAAAAAACAATAGTTACTTCCATACCAAGTGCAAAAATTTCATTGTTTCCAGCATTTCAATTTTGCGAATGGGTTGTATTGTTCACTAATAGGGCTGGATACATTAGATAAAGTGTCTTTACTATTGCACAATGCACTTATCTGGTCACAAAAATCCTCGCACTGTAAAAAGAAAACACAATTTTAAACAAAAAATATCATTAATTGTTTGGGCGGGAATAAATTGTCGAGTCATTGGTCACCCACCTCGTTTAAATGGACAAAAGTATGTACTTACATTTTTTGAATAACGTATTTATGCTATTATGATTCAGACAGCAGAGATCTTGCCAGTGGCGGGTAACGAAATTTTAAACAAATCTTTAAAAAAAACTCAAAAACTAGAAAATTTAGAAAAAAAAATTATTAAGATAAATTGTTGCTCTCGACGAGTTACATTACTAGTTAAATTTAATGCACTTATTTCATTTGCACCCTGTATAAGAGATTTTGGAAACTGAGTGACAATAAAAAGAATTATTTTTATGCAAAATTTTTTAAATGATATAGACCCGCAAGAAGAAAGAAAAAGGTAAAAGAAAAAGACCCTGAACATATGAAAAAGCTAAATACGTTCAAATACTATTTTGAAGTATCTGGAGGATGAATTCAAGTTTGCAGAGTTTTTTTTTGAGTATATTAAATATAAGTAAACAAAGAATATATTATTAACTTAAAACAAATCATTGCAGTCAATCAGCTGTCGCATTGTTTCTTGTCAAAGGTAAACATGTTAAAAAATGTATACCTGATTTATATGTCCAGAACCATTTCCGCACGTTGAAGCACATTATTGCCGTGCAGAAACAGAAAAGTTGTACCTTGAAACAGGATTAAATATGAAAAGATAAGTAAGCTTTACCTAACAAGTGAATATATTTTAGATAATCAGCCAGTTAAAAAACATAAATACAGAGAGATTTTTAACACAAAATATAACTATAGTTTCTTTGTTCCCAAAAAGATCGCTGTGATATTTGCGAAAAATTTAAATTGTATGTAAACCAACCGCCAATGAAAATATTCATAAGAACGATCACGTGAAATATAAATTGATGTCAAAAGAGGAGAGAGATAAAATAGATTACTAGCAAAAACAAAAAATTCCGAAATTGCTATTATTTGTTATGACCTACAAATATATTTGTGCTCCCAAAAGCTGAGGTCTCTAATATATTTCACAAAAGAAAATTTTCAGCATTTAATTTAACAGCACTGTTCCTTAAGCTATTGCTGGCCGAAATATTAATCATATTGTAAGTGCCTTAATAAAACTGTTAAATGAAATTACTAAGAATAATTGACAAATAAGAAAAATAATTTTTTGGTCAGACTTTTGTGTACCACAAAATCGCAATTCGCACATGTCTGTGGCTTTGCAATATTTTCTTCATCATAATAGCTACGGTAAAAAAATAGAACACAAATATTTTGAACCTGGACACAGTTTAGTTCAAGAATTAGACTGTGTTCATAGTAAAATTGATAAACATCTAAAGTATTTAGAAATTTATAGTCCAGTATCTCTTCCTGGGGCTTTGATTACAATAAATAAAGGAAAAGCACTATTACAACTTTTTTAATTGAAAAAAAACATTTTTTTTGAACTTGCAGTCTGTAAGCATACATTAAATTACAAAGGTATTCCATTTTCAGAAGTAAAATACTTCTTGTACACAAAGTATGACAGTATGCATGTTTCTTACAAAAATACATTCTTTGAAGAATATTTTACTAATACTCAACTTTACCGAGATGTAACACCGGGACAAAAAAAGAAAAACAAAAATATTCAAATTAAACCTCTGAAGAAAAAAGTTATTCAGTCCATGTTTACTTATATGCCGGAACAAGACAAAATATTTTTGAAGCAATTTTTCGAGTTAATAGTTCATGAATTTTTTTGTTATACTTATTTTTCTTGTATGTAAACTGTTCTAAATAATTACACCGTGTTTGTATTTTTGACAATTTGTTTAAATTATATAGTATTATTACTAAAATGTACAACATTGTAACATGTATTTTTCACCAAATTAAAAACAGTTTACTAAAATTTACTGTTTGACTAATAAAAAAGTACATGGGCCAAATAAAGTTTTCAGAAAAATGTTCCACTTGGAATTTTTTTAAAAATTATAATTAATACGAAATATAATTTAATAAAATTAAAATTAAGTTTAAGTATTTTATCAAAATTTTCCTGCTTTAAACAAATAAATATGTTTTGCAAGAAGCGAGAGATAAAGGAAGAGAGAAGTAAATAGGTTAGCATATAATAATGTTCCTTCCACTAGTATTGCAAACCAAAAATGTTCATGCGAAAATGAAGAAGTTTCTGAGCCTACCGTAGAAGAAGATATAAAAACGGCCAGTATTTTAATTGATCTCTTAAAATCACGATCAAACTATTCTGGACCAAATGACATTAAAGAAATCACTAGAGATTTTGGTGTAGAAGTAAATACTCAAAAAAAAACTATATCCAAGCTGATTGCAACAAAAAAGCTCTAAATAGATTTATTAGACCAAATAGTTTTGCAATGTTGTCGGAAATCATAGAAATGACGAAAATAAATTTTCCATGTAAAAAAAACTCATCAACTTTCTGTGAATGACAGAATAATTTTAACTTTTATCAAATTAAAAATCAACTTAACGTACGTGATTTTATATGTTTTATTTGGTATTTATCGACAAGCTTGTGAACAGGATATTCAAGACATGCTCCCTAAAATTGCAGAAATTTTAATACCAATTATTTATTTTCCCCCGTCTGATGATATCAAGAAAAATATGCCAATTTTTTTTACAGTTTCAAAATGTCCGCATAATATTACATTGTACAGAAATGCTTGTGTTGTCGAATCAAATTTTATTCGCATTATAAATCAGATCAAACAATTAAATATATGGTTGGCGTATCACCTGCTGGTACAATTATATTTATCAGTGACCCATAGGGTGGTCGGGCTTTAGATGAAACTATATTTAAAGCAAGTGATTTAATATTCTCCTTAAACAAAGAAAAGATGCCATAATGGTCGACAAAAGCTTGTTAATTCATATTTGTATTCATAATAATATTCAATTAATACGACCTCCATTCTTATGAAACCAAAAACAAATGAGTGCCGAGGAGGCAAAACTGGATGCGGAAATAACTGCAGCACGAGTGCACATAGAAAGGGTGAACCAACGTATAATTTAAAAAAAAAATTGTTGGGTAAACTACATTGGAGTTAAGTGCCTCAAATCCATGCCGACAAGTTTTTAAAATAGTGTAATAAAACTCTGTTAAATAATGAATGTAATAAAACACTTTTGTATATCTATTTATAATTTATATATTATTTACAATATATATATATATATATATATATATATATATATATATATATATATATATATATATATATATATACGGTATCATATTTTGATAAAATTTTAATTTAATTTTTTGCAACATAGTTATAGTGGAGTCATAATTTAATGGTTTTTCTATAACTTTGAAAGACTTATTAAAGGATGCGTATATAATGACATAACATTTGGGATGATTTAAAATCACCATCCCCAATTGAATTTATCCATAATATTTATGTTTTCTTTTTAGTTTTGTAATGCCATTTCCTATATACAAAAATGTGGCTGTAACAATAGAATCCATTATTGTAGATGTAGAGTCTAACATAATAAAATACGATAAAACTTTATGTTTCCATGAAATATAATAACTTACCTGAAAATAAACATTTAATATCTATTAAAGCAACTGCATGATTTTCTTCAATAATTACACCATCTGGTGAAAATCCTAGCCAGATGTTACTTTTCGACAGAACCATTCCTACTTCAATTACATTTTTGTTTTGTTTTAACAAATTCTTGTCTTGCCTCTTTTTCATTCTGCATGCCGTGTTTACATATTTATTTGTTAATCTCTTAGGGTAAAAAGAGCAACCAAGTGACGCGATATCGACGGATATATGACGCATTTTGTTGACGTTACAAAAACGATTATGCGTGCATCGAATCGACGTGGTTTAACGATGAAAATTTGTCGTCGTTTATAGACGTTACATAGACAAAGATTACATACGTGACACAATATTCAAGAAGATTTAGTACATTTTACAATTTTTTTTAAAATTTTATCATTGCTTTCAGGTTTAAGAACCATAAAGATAATTATGAAATAAAATATTTTTTTTGGTACACTCAGCAATGGGTAATATTCCGTAATGATATACTTATTTATTTTATTTATATTTTTTGTTAAAACAGCTATACATATCATTTACAAATCACTGAGACGGTCGCTGAACGTTTCTATGACGTGAACATTGGCAAGTCAATATTAAACGTGTGTCGAACGTTTCTTCAACGTCAAAATAGTGACGTCAAGTAACGACGTCACATCGACCAGAAACGTCGAAAATTTTACGTTAAAAACACGTCGCCTAAACGTCATCCATCGACACGTCGATGTTGTGTTGCTTGGGTTAGTGCATTTTTTCTCCAATTATCTTGTATATAATTATAAATTTCATAGACTCTGGATCCAGTAATATTATACTTTTGCTCTTTGAACCATTCATGAGAATGTTGATTTAAAAAAAATATATTTTCTACGTAACGCTCTTCAAAATAAATTATTCTCAAAGCACGGCCGAGTAAAATTTATATTAAAGGTCGATAAAACAAGCATAGCAATAGACTGGCAAGTGATGATTTAATATATTGTTTACAAAAAAATATCGGGTTCAATACCGGTCGTATCTGTAATAGAATTCCTTCTTTCCTTTCTTAAAAATATATATCTATGCTTATAAATCATCTTAGTTAAAGAGATAAATTAATTTTTAAACCTGTGTAATGCAACTGCTAAATTTAGTAAAGCATTTCTAAATTTATTGTAACATGTGAACCCCGCTGCTACGTTGAACAAGCGTATAAGTATAGCTACGACGCAATCGCAGTAGCAGCCGGGCTACGTAAACAAACAAGCCGCGACGTGTTTAATTACCTGCGGTCGCCTGAACCTTTTATGTTCATTGTAATTATGCGGTCGAACAATGTAGAGTTCTCTGGAAGTTAATGGCAGCTGTATAAATGGGACTCAGCTATGCTCGGGAGTTAGTTAGTTACACGGAGAGACATATAGAGACATTCACATAGAGTGTTAGTGAAGCACAGCAGTATCGTGGTGAGCGTGTGCAGTATAGTGTCGAGTCGAGGACTCGGGAAGTTACTGGTTAACTGAATTTACTGGTATACCGGGGTAACTGTGGAAGTGAATAATCTGTAGTATTGAAGAGTATTGGGAAGCTAAGTATACGGAAGCAGTAACGGCAAGTGGAAGTGGATACTCGGCAGTGGTGTTAAAGAATTATGGCATACGGACAGTCGGTGATACTGAGTCTGTGGAAGAGAGAGAGTTACATAGACAGATAGTTAAGTTAAAGGTGTGACTTCTGTCCGAGGAATATACAGATGCTGTTGAGTCAGTTGAGTATATAGACGCTGTGGAGGTCGGTAGGCGGACAGTTGAACGTTATATAAATAAACTGACATAATAGTCGAAATAAATAATTAGTAGGATCGCATAAATAAATAGTCATGTTAATTGTTAAATAAATAAATAGTGTTAGAGTTAATTTTAGTTTTAGTCCTAATTAGTTTTTTTTAATAATTGTTTAATATTTGTAATAGACATTTTCAATATAATTTACTAAACACTTATTTTAATTAATAATAATTGTCTAATATTTGCACAGCACTTATGTAAATAAATAAATACGTTACATTATTTAAAATATCCACATCTGTAGACCTCAATCCAGAGTTGGTATAAATTTGTTAACAAAACATGGCATATCTTTTACTGGAATAGCTTCATAGTTCTCTCATGCCGTTGTTTTCTGAGCACTACATACATTTTGTATCAGTTTTTGATAAGATATCTAATTTATCAATATTTTTCCTGAAACAAAAAATCTGATGTGGCCAACACATAACCTCTCGCCATATATTTTACCTGGTTGTACGCATAAAACGAAAAATATTTTTAAATACAAATACATATATTCATGTCTCACTACAAAATAATTCTCACATATATTTGCAAAATCTATGGGATATTTTAAAATAAATTATGTACAGTACATACATTTTCCTTTATATAATAATAATAATAATAATATATAACTTTATTGACCACAGTCAACGGCGGGGTTCAGCCAAAGGCTGCTCTTCCACCCAACCAGTACATTAAATTACAAAAAAAAATTAGGAAAAAGTCAACATGAGTACATAGCATGAAAGTATAGCATAATATGCCAAAAAGCAGATAAATAGGGTTAATTTGTTTACATTATAATAATATATTGAAAATAATTACTAATTTAAACGGAACAATTTTTTTACATGAGTTTTGAAAGAGTGTAAAGAAAGAGATTTTAATTCACTTGGAAGATTGTTATACAATTTGGGTGCAAGGTAAGAAAACGCATTTTTCGATTTATTTTTTTTATATGAAGGTACGATATACGAATTCTTATCACGTAATTGATAATGCTGTTCTTTTAATTTAAGTTTTTTATGTAGATAAGAAGGGCAACCTGTTAGTATGATCTTGTGAATTTGACAAAGATAGAATATCTTCACACGTTCATCAATATAATGAAGATTGGATGAAATACGAAATGACGAAATATGGTCATATTTACGCACATTATAAACAAACCGGAGGCATGAGTTTTGAAATAGCGTTATTTTATTTTTGTCGTTTTGTGTCAAGTGTGGAACATATACACATGCACAGTAGTCGAGTATAGGTAGTATCAAGGTGTTAATTAGTCTTAATTTTATTTCTGCTGATAATAACTTGCGATACTGGTATAAATGTCGTAGTCTAAGTCTGGCCGCTATTAGTTTTTTTGTCAAATGGTCACGGAAGTTAAGGTCTTTGTCAATTATCATACCCAAACTCTTAATAGCCAAACCACGATTTAAGATTTCTCCTTGCAGTTTTATATCACCTGTATCACAGTTTCCAATTACTAACAGCGAAGATTTATCAGTATTAATCTTGAGCCCATTATTAGTAGTCCATGTCGACAACTTTTCCAGATCCTCATTTATGGCCTCACATTCCTCTTTGGCGTTCAGCTTATTTACGGTTGCTAGCAACTGAGTATCATCAGCATATGAATGTGAGGAACAGTATTGCAGACTGGATGATAGGTCGGCCACATACAAAAGGAAAAATAATGGACCCAAGATAGAGCCTTGAGGAACCCCTTGATGAAGAGGGAATCTACGCGATTGATGAATAGATGAATCTGGTGCCATGACTACATGAAAATTTCTATTAAAAAAATAGCTTCTGCACCAAATAATTGCATCATCACTAAATCCATAATATCGTAGTTTAGCTAATAAGAGATTGTGATCCACCATGTCGAAAGCTTTGGAAAAATCTATTTGGATTAAAAAAGTTGTTTTACAGTTATCATAATTTTTGATAATTTCATCAGTAATATTCATTAAGCAGGTATTAGTGCTGTAACCATTTCTGAATCCTGACTGTGTAGTTGGTAAAATATTAGTTCCTTTTAGGAAATTTGTTATCTGATTACAGCATATTCGTTCCAAAACCTTCGATAAGGTGGGTAGTATGCTAATAGGACGTAAGTCATTGTATGTTAAGATATCGCTATTTTTGGGTATAGGTTTAATTATCGCTATTTTCCAAATTTCTGGTACAACTCTATTCTCAATGCAAGTGTTTATTATATGCGTAATATAGCCAATAATTTTAGGAAGAATTAAATGAATCATCTTTAAAGATACTCCATCAATTCCAATTGTATTAGATTTAAGAGATTTAATGATCTTTATTATGTCATCACTATCAATGCAATGAAAGGTGAAGTGATTTGATTTGGCGCATAACGGATATTTATTTTTATTAAAATAACTCAGCGTATCCTGATTTATACTAGTAGTTCCCATCTTATCTACAAGAAATTCTCCATAGTCATCTGGATTCGAAAGAGTTTGCGGTATAACAGTTTGATTTTCTGCCTTAACTCCCAAATGTTTTAAATTTTTCCATAGCTGGTTGGAATTATGAATATTGTTATTTATTTCAAATTGAAGAAATGCCTGCTTTTCTCTTCGAATTGCAGCTGTAGTTAAATTTCTGAGTTGTTTGTAATATTGAAATTTGGACGGTGTTTTAAACTTTTTATAATCTAAGAGAGCTCTATCTCTTTTTCGTTGCATTCAATATCCTGAAGTTTTCTTTTTCTACTTTCCTTTTCTTTTTCTTTATATTCGTCATTTTTTCGCAAATTCCTTTTGTATTCTTTTTTACGTATATTCTTTTGCGTTGTTGACTTTTTTTTATTTTCATAATCTTCATATAATAATGTACAAATATTTTTGACAAAGGCATAAAAATATTTTTGGCAGTGACATTTATGTGTCAATTACAAACATTTGAATTTCTTGCCTTGTAGTAGTTTGATCTGAGATTTTTTCATCAAATTATTTTATATGCCTTTCTTTATCTCTAAATCTATAGAAGATATAATAATGAATTTATATTTATCGAATAAATAATTTAACGTTCTTTAATATAAGTATTAACATAAATTTTCGATAAATAATATTTAGATGATTTTTTTCTTGTAACTACTACTTCCGGTTGTCCAATTGTTACCAAAACTGACTGGACTCTTCCCATTATTGTTAGATTGAGGAATCCGTAGTTAAAAAAGTCTTAAGTCTTATAGTATTTGAGATATAGTGAATCCAACATCCACACACACACACACACACACACACACACACACACACACACACACACACATCCACACACACACACACACACACACACACACACACACACACACACACACACACACACACACATACGGACATCATCGTAAAAATGTTATAATCGGATTCTAGGGACCTTAAAACGTGCTTATTCATTAAAATCTGGATATGCGATTTTTAGCATGAATACAATACCTCTCTTAGCGAGAGGTAAAAAACGGAAAGCAGAAAACAGATACGACTAAATAAGAAAAAAAAACCATGCAAAAAAATAAAATAAAATTGCATTCTGTTTTTAAAAACTGGTTGTCGAAATACACCTGGTACAAAAAATTAACACTGCCGAGATATGTTTGTATTTACCACTGTTACCAGCTTTGCAAATACAAATTATTGTCTGAATGGTGATATTATTTTTGCAAAATACTCCTTTTATTTCGTATGATCGCAAACCAACCTTCAATTAATTAATTAACCGCTCTAACTCCACCATCGTCTTCACTCTGCTGGTACCATCAAACCTTCGGAAACAAGGCAAGAAAATGTATTCCTCCTTGCTCAAGAGAAACCCAACTACAAAAACAAGAAGTATTAACGAATCAAACAGCATCCAACTTCCTAAATAACTTATCTCTTTTACATTCAATTTCTTGTAATAAAATTACAAACAAAACTGCCAAACTGCTGTACCTCACAGACAAAACTTCTGGAATTCGTTTACTCGTTGACAGCGGCGCTCAGGTAAGTGTCATCAAAAATACTTCACATTCCAGACTCAAATCTAATTCATTCTCTTTGCATGCTGCAAACAACACAAACATCGAATCATACGGTTTCAAAACTCTAGCATTAGATTTCGGTTTATCAAAATCTTTCAATTGGAAATTCATTGTCGTCAGCGTTCAACACTCAATATTAGGAGCAGATTTTTTAACTCATTTCAAGCTAATCATTGATTTATCGGCTAAATGTGTTTTAGAATCGAATCATCCCCAACACAATATTTATAAAATTTACTACATGCCCAAATTACACGCACCAACAAACTTACAATACAATACTTTCTGATACATTAACTGTCAAACGTCAAATTAAACACAAAATCAAACACACTGTGATAACAGAATTACCAACCTTCTAAAAACCACGCCGCCTATCTCCCAAAAAAATAACTCATAGCCAAAAAAGAATTCGTCAAATTGCTTGAAATGGGAATTGAACGCCCTTCTTCTTGTCCTTGGGCCTCACCACTTCACCTAGTAAAGAAAAAAACGGGTGAATCCATTGCGAAAACTGCTATAACCACCCCTTTCGGCTTTTTGAATATACCGTTATGCCGTTCGGTTTAAGGAACAGCACTCAAACCTTCCAACGTTTCATTAACAAAGTTACTAGAGGCCTAAATTTTGGTTTCGCTTATATCGACGACATACTTATCGTAAGCAACACTTTAAAAGAAGAATTTGGCATATTACTTAGCATAGAAAAATGTCAATTCGGGCGAAATCAAATAGAATTTTTTGGTCATAATATCTTATCTTTAGGAATCAAACCAACAGAACAAAAAATAAACATTATAAAAAATTTCTCTCGACCTAAAACACGAAAACAATTTAGAGAATTTTAGGACGAGTAAATTTTTATCACCGCTTCAACGACTTTACATTCCATCAGCAAATTAATTAATAACACTGCAAACAGTCCAAAAGAAATAATCTGGAGTTCGGAACCAACAAAGGCGTTCATTCGTATTAAACATACATTAACAAAATTGACTACACTATCTTTCCCAAAACAAGATGCAAAAATTAACATCAGGGTCGACGCCTTAAACGTTTGAGTAAGCGCCGTCCTCCAACAATTTACCAGAAATCAGTGGGAACCAATATCCTTCTTTTCTACTACCTTAACAGACACACAAAAAATATACAGCACCTTCGGAAGAGAACTCCTCGCTATATTCTTAGCAATAAAAAAATTTAGACTCTATTTAGAAGGAAAAGAATTGTTTTGTACTCACTGACTACAAACCTCTAACTTTAATTTCAAAAATTGGTTACAACAACGATTATTCTCCACGCGAAACGCGGCAATGACAAATGACATACGTTACATCTCTGGCAAAAATAACCCAGTTCCAGATGCTCTCTCAAGAATTTCTATCAAATCGCTATATAAACACGAACATATTAATTATAGCGAAATAGCGAAAGCACAAATAAACGATAACAACTTAAAACACTTAAAGAAAACAAAAACATAAATTTAATATTTATTGGTTCCATTACCAAATTATAATCTAAAGTTATGGTGTGACATTTCAACACAAAATTATAGACCTTACATAACTAAAGAATTCCAAAATATAATATTCAATCACTTTCATTCATTCTCACATCCTGGTATTAGAACTACAGTCAAATTAATTTCCTCCAAATTTATATGGAAATATGAACAGAGATATAACTACCAAAACTAAACAGTGTTTACAATTTCAATGCGCAAAAGTTACCAAATATACAAAATCCTCTATTTCAAATTTCGACAATCCAATATTACGGTTCTACTCAATACATATCGACATTGTTAAATTACGATTGTCAGAATGTCATTCATATATTCTAACTTGCATTGACCGATTTACAAGATGGCCAGAGGCAATACCCCTAAAAGATTGCACCTCTGAATCGGTGGCAAAGGCTCTGGTAAACGAATGGATATCTAGGTTTGGCGTACAACTGACAGAGGTCAACAATTCAACTCATCTCTTTTCCAAAATCTACTAAAATTATTAGGAACACATCATATCCAAACTACACCGCATCACTCTCAGCCAAACGGAATCATAAAACGATTCCACAGACAACTAAAATCCTCTTTAAAAACCTTCACCAACTTATCAAAATGGTTCAATTTCCTTCCATTGGTTTTGTTGGGAATCCGAACTGCAATTAAAGAAAAAAATAATTGTAGTTCAGCTGAACTGGTACACGGAACCAACCTCAAACTACCAAGAGGATTCATTCCTAAAACCAATACAGACATTTTACAACATACAAATATACAAGAATACTTAAGTACACTTAAATCCGCAATCCAAAAAATACAGCCTATCATTTCACGTAACCAAACGTCAACACCTACTCACATTCCACCCGATTTGTTTAGAACTTCCCATATTTCCATACTTTCATTAAAGTATGCAAATAAAACATTGGCCCGTGTTATGAACCCTCTCTTATATACAGGTTTTGTTAAAAGTACCGTTTAACCTTATGGTGCAGTTATACGCCGCGCGGTTCGTCGAACCAGCGTACTGTAGGGCAGTTCGCGGTGGCTCGCGTACTGACAACCCCAGGACTGACAAAACGGCACGTGGTTCGTTCAGATTTATAATGTAATTGGTTCGCCGAGTCAATGTGGATACTTTCGTCTTGTGACTTCAAAATCACATTCATGGATGCCACTGATATTAGGCAATAAATTTTACTTTTACTTCCTTGTGTGTCTATGATATAGAGGGTTTTTTTCAACTTCGGGTAAAAACTTTAAATGCATATTGTACTGACCAAAATGAGTAAAAGGATTAATCAACATGGATCCGATCTTCAATAGTTTTTAAGATATAAGGAAGTGAAAAATGAGTTTTTACGGGGTTTACCTCTGCTATCTCGAAAATTATAAGAGTTACGACTTCAATTAAATGAGACTTTTTGTTTACCTTTCAGAGGTCAAGTTAAATGTGCTTTTGTGTTTTAAAAAAATTAAATAATTTTGCTAAGTTAAATGTTGTGGCGACCTTGATCAATATTTAATTTTAAAATAACTTCGTTACTACTAGAAATTGAGAAAAATGTTTCATATAAAATTTTATTGTACTTTTATAATCTAGTCGAAAATGGCCTCTTTTTCAGAACCAGTTGAAGATCAGACCTATGTTGATTAAGCTTTTTTACTCATTTTGGTCAATAATATATGGCCTTAAAGTTTTTACCCGAAGTTGGAAAACACCCGGTATTTCGGATTGTTAATGCAAAACCGTTTGAAAAAACGTAAAAATGTGGTGAATTGCGTCACATATGAAAAACAGAAAAAAGTAAACCATTCTGACTTTTTGAATTTTATTATGAATTTCAAGCATTTATTTGCTGGTCACGCTATAGATCACACTGTAACTGACAATGCAAGTGGTCCGCGGTAAGGCGAGCCTGCGCGAAACTGCTGGAAGCAACACAAACCTTTCACGAACCAACGTGTTCAGCGTCTTTGGTCTGTGCAAATTTATCGGCAGCCGATGGAACCTCGCGAACCACCACGAACTGCAAGCCATAGCAAACCGTGTATGTCAAACGGTGTAAGGTTCGTGGTTCGTCAAGACAAATTCGCCGAACCAAGCGCCGTTTAACTGCGTCTTTATAAGAATATAATGTAAAAGCGCGCTTCACAAAATGCAGTACTTTAGTACTTAGTACTTTTATTATACGAGCCTAACGCCAAATATACTATGATAATTATTTACGTCATAGTCCGATAGTAGTTCTTTATTTTATAAGGATCGTAACGTTAATTATTTCATATTGGTTTCCAAGTAGGCAAGACTGGCTCCCTCCTGTTCCTGTTAGAAAATACACAACTTGTACGTGTAATGGCGTAACACGACGATGTAGTGTTACAATAATTGTTGTTGTTGTTATCCAGTTTTATTGATATTATTATTGATCATCCTCGCACGATAAACTTATAACAGTGCCCTGAAAGCAACAAAATCGAACCGTTGAATGATATTGTCAATGTGATACAGTATGAAATAAAACGTTGTACGTCATACGTTCGTTATTATTAATTTACGTTATAAGTCTGCTAAATGAGTTTTTAGGGTACGAATAAGATATTACCGGACAAGGCGACGAAGGAGCGGAGCCAGAAATTTCGAAATGAATACCTTCAAAATTATTTGCTGGACTTAAAATGTAAATTTTTATTGCGGCTTGAGGCAGCGAACAGCGCTCGAAGCGAAAATCACCGCTCGGCCCTGAGGTTCGTGGGTTCGACAACAACTATTTTGAATCAAAAAACCTATATTAAAGAAATTAACAATGATTATGTTATGCAGACGTGTTTGTATTTTGACTTTTACCGGCTAGTCTTGCAGCTCGCTTTTTTTCATTTCTCGTTTCAAAGCGACAAATTTTAAATCTTATAATAACATTTTCTTCGTGGCTATATTGCTTATGTGTTTCCACAATTTTATTTTATTTATGTTATTCAGTAGGTTTCTTAGATGAAATTTTCCTTTCTCGGGTAGATATCTCAGTTGTTCGTTGGTAATATCGTCTAGTCCTGGAGGTTTATTATGTATCAATCTCTTTAATGCAATATTAAGTTCTGAGCAAGATATTTCCTGGTCATATCAAATATTATTTTTACGCCATAGTATTCTTTAAAATATTTTGCCCATTCATCCGCTTCTATTGCGTGTGAATAGTATACAAGGATAAGTGTAGGGTTTTTGTTATTTTGTTTGCCAATTCTTAGCACCTCCTCGAGATCCCTGTTCCCTATATTTAGTTTAAAAATTTCTTTTAGTACCGTAATTATTAATTTTTCTAAATTTTCAGACTCTCTATTCCGTAGAATACTATATTTTTTTCTTTTGTTCTTCCTTTCGATGGCGATTAACGTTTTATCTTTAGCTTCTAAATCCTTTTCGTTTTTTTTTATTTTTTTTTTCATTTTTGATTTTATATGGGTCTAATGTTAGTTGAAAATTTTCAAACTTTTTATCTAAGTTGGCGATTTGTGATTGCATAGGTGTAAGTACTTTAGTAATTTTCGTCGTAATTTCCTCTATAGTGCCATTATATACTTTTTTGAGTTTTTAAAAGATTAATTTTTTTATGTAGAATACAATTGGCAACACTGATATAATTTGTTTAAAATCAGATTTGCGTTTGCATTCTAGCCCCAACAACTACAAGTCATGACTTATGTCCACTAACCTTGCTTATGTCACAGAAAACAGCAAGCAACAGAACGGGCGCTTTGCGGGTAGTATTTACTCCACAAAAATGTGGGTTTTTTGAATGTCGGCCTCTGTGTGCAGCCCACAGAACTATATGTAGTGACCCAAACATATATTGTAGAGTACATGATAATGAATTAAATAATCAACAAGGGTGATTTAATCCGACGGTTGACGAAACGTACCGAAATAAGACGCGCTCAAATACGTAAAATTGATTTTTGTACTTGTACGTATGTACCTATAAACTGAAATATGGAAAATGTGATGCTGTATACATAGGCCAGTCAGGACGTAATGTTACCATTAGAATAAAATAACACGAAAAACAATGACTTTCTTATTCCTTGTTCATGTTGTATCTCCCCTTCGTAACATTGGAATTCGTCAATTTTCGATAGTTTCAGTCAGTTCTCGTTACCCTTACTAATAGCGAAAATAGTTTTGAACACTGCTTTCGAACCCCATCTCATTGTCATTCAAATAGAAGTTATCAGAACCATTTTCTTATACATATCGATGCGCCTAGAACCATCTTTTGGTGAACGGGAGAATTAGAAAATGAAGTTCAATTATTACCATTAGACGCCCGTTCTGTTGCTTGCTGTTTGTCTGTGCTTATGTTTCGAAGTCTTCCCAAAGCTAGTGCCAGGCCGATTCGCACGGGATTTTATTTCTTTATACACAGTTGGTTTTAATATAGACTTTGGTGGAGCGTTTTTAATATTTTGATCGTTAATATACTTTTAAATGATGATTTTCAATTGCACTAAAAATTTTCTGTTTGTTTTACAACGCAGTGTTGCCAACCTTACGACGGTTGTTGCAATAAAACAATTAAAAATGAGATTTTGTTTATTTCTCAGGATTTTATAAAGCCTTGTATATTTAATAGTTATTTATGGTAAAGTGAAAGTGTGTTATATTGCAAATAAGTCACGTAAGAAAAGTGTTAGCCCATGAGGCTGTCAGGCCGAGTGGAGTATTTTACTTAAATGACATGTAATTAACACACATGTTCCATTCAAAATTTTATCGAACACATCTTCAAATGGTTTAAAATGTATTTAAAAGATTTTCTAATTTGACACTCCGAAATGACATTTAGTAGAAACAGTATACAGTGCCGAGCACGCCTGAACAGTAACTGTAATGTTATGAATGTTTTTTCTACTCTCATAACAATAATAATAATAATAATAATAATAATAATAATAATAATAATAATAATAATAATAATAATAATAATAATAATAATAATAATAATAATAGTAATAATAATAATAATAATAATAATAATAATTCCTATATATTCCTGTATATTTGGCTTACGGGAACTGGAAAATATTATCAATAAAGCGAAAATAAAATTTCGTAGTGAATCGACACAAGGAAACAAGTAAAAGTAAAATGAAATATACGTTTCTGAACAATTGCAAATAATTTGAATTAGAAAAGTAAAACCGAGAGCTCCATTTTCAAATGAAAACATTAATGTCTGCAAAATAATCGTTCCTTCCGAGCAAAACTATTAAGATTTACAAGGCGGTATAATCGTACCAGTTCACTTAATTTTAATACATAAATCAAAACATATTTAAATTCTTTCAACCAGAACATTTCAGATAAAGTAATTCTATAATAAATACATATTAATATATACATATAATTATCATTACAAATGTTAATATATTTCATTATTTGCCGATAAATTTTAACGAATTAATCACAATGAAAATGTTGTGAGCAGATAATCGTTCTTCCTGTTATTAAATTTGTTTGGCCTCTCGCATTCTCTTCATCTCTTTTAGAGAAGATATCAATTTATATTTTAAATATTGTACAATCGTACGCTAACAACAAGCAAATTAGGTGGCGGGAGTAAACGTGAAAGGAACAAGAGCGCCATTAGTTCCAGACTAAACGTTTCCATTACCGTATTTCAGTGGCGGCTATTCGGGTGAAGAAGGTGAAGAGCAACTTTACCTGTTATTTCAGAAAACAAAACATTTTTTAAAATTATTTTCAACACATAATTTTTTTCATATTATATATTATGAAGCTTGAAATAAATTTTAAATTTAATAATCAAATTATCTACTCAAAATTATAATAACTGATCATCCGCAACCCGCATCACATGAAGAGCAATTCAAATTTCGAATAAACGCTTCAAAGTTGCGCGCGCAGCTACCGATTAGTGGCTAGATACATTGGTTGCCATGACAACGACGCTTCCCCTACCACGTACAGAAGCGAATGGTGAATATCACATCTCGAGCTCTGCACTACTGCACTTCACCGTCGCATTAAAATTGATGTATTATTTTACTACGCTTTTAATAAAACAATTTGAATAGTTTATTAATAATATTATTATTTTAACTTATTTGGAAGGTAATGCTAATATATTTTAAAGTGAAAATAAAATTACATTTATATTAGAACAATTTCACCAAGTATCGCAATTATTGTACTTTATTGTACCTACATTTATCATCATTTATATATTATTGTTATTACTAATACTTTTATACGCTATTTTATCGGAGACACCGTTCTCCAGATGGACAGACGACAATTCCAATATTAAATTTAAATAAACAAATGTTAAAACTACCAATACAAACACCCCCTCCCCTCTTTCATAAATATCTCTTTACCTAACTTTCGCCTCACAAGCCGCCACTGCCGTATTTGTGAATTTTTAAAGGGTAAACTTACAGATCAACTGTAAGCTATAAATATACAAATGTATAGAAATATGAACAGAATCGACCCAATAGTTTCCTAGATCCCAGTTGTGGCCTTCGAAATCCTGACACCCGTATATATCTAACTAACTGCCGTTCAGTGTAGACATATTTTTTCTTCGCTCCTACATTTAAAATAGCACCTACAAAAAGAAGTGATTCTGATCTTTTGGAAGATATCACTTCTAAAATAAAAAATGTCGTTGATAGTGCGCTTTGTGAATTTAAAAATAAGTTTGAATTAATTATCGATGATTTAAAATCAAAGATAAAAATCTTAGAGAAGAGTTATCTTCTTATAAATTGATTGTCGACCAAGAACATAATTTGGTCAACAATAAAACTACTCCAGATACTAAGAGTTACGCTGACAAATTAACTCAAAGTAAATCCTCAACCAACAACGCAAACTGTAATTTTGCACGTAAACCATTTGTGCCTAAAAACCTTAAAAGTTCACTGACATCAATAATGAGTGCCAACAATGTAATTGAACACGATTCAACAAATAAATCAGCTGGTAGTTTGAAGCAGTCAGGTGGCTTGCAAAGTCGACAGCGCACTTTTGGAACTGCACAGGGCGGGACTGAGTGCAAATTGACTAACGCGCTTCTATGTCCACATCAGCCGTATTGCAAATAAACAGATAGCATCCTCCGACATTACCGATTACCTACAATCAAATGGGAAAAACTTTCAATACCAATGGGAGAAAATCGAGCCCGACGGGGTCTACGCCTCTTTTAAATTACGGGTTCCGTATGATGAATTCTCATCTTTCCTCAACCCTGATTTGTGGCCCATTGGTGTATTAGTGAAAAAGTTCTAGCTTCCCGTAAACGAATCACTCAAAATAGTGATATTTTAGGATAGATGTTTCAACAGACAATCACACACGTAATTACAACATTAAATGTTACTACCAAAATGTTTGTTTATATATATATATATATATATATATATATATATATATATATATATATATATATATATATATATATATATATATGTTATATTTCGAGGATCCGAAATATTGTTTTAAAAAGGGATTTTTATTATGAGTTTAATATAATGCCAAAACTATCATTTGTTACACATAAAATTGTTAATATTTATTTAATGAATTATTACATTTATTCTATTCAACTGTTTATTGTATGAATTCTAAACTCTGACTGTCTTGTAACTGCACTAAAGTCTATAAGCTGGAAACGGGAGACTCAGGTGTCGGGTTCGACGCCTGGGAACTGCAATTCAGCGATTTGGACAGCGGTAACTCCTCCCTCGCTAAAATTGGGCTTCATCGGGTAACTTCAGCGCCGATCTAGGGGGTGAAGTTGGCGGTTGAAGTTCAATATCTTCGGCCTTGGGTTGTTTTCTTCTTGTGATGATCGTTTTTTGGAGGTAGGCTGCAGCAGTGATGATGGCACCGGTGATGATTATTACGTACAGTGCCCACACTGGGTAGTTGATGTTATTGGTATCGATTTGGTCTTCGTTGTACTCTGTATCTTCGAACTTGTTTAATGGTTTAAGTTCGGAGATAGAATTTAGTTCGATCGCCATCTTGGGAATTTTTGTATTGTTATAGTTTGTTTCGAAGTTTTCGATTATTAGTGGTTTGCCAAATGTGCCGTGTTTAAAATTTAAATCGTGATTTTGGAGTTGTAGTTTGCATTCATCTTCTTTAATTAAGAGTATGCCTTGTAGGTTGCTTATACTGTCGCCTTGATTGCATTTGGCTTGTACGTTTTCAGGATTTGGAAATATCGCTAGATATTGATTGATTTCTTCAATGTATTCGATGTGGTTTCTTCTTATGTTTAATTTGACAAAATGGCAATTTTCTACTTTGTTTTGCAATATGAAGTTCTTTTCGCAGGAATTTTCGCTGATTTCTTTAATTTTATTGGGACACTGGTAAATGTTTCCCTTATTGCGGACACACAGATCATACAAAGATCGTAAGTCGCCATTCTTAGACTTCAGAATGTACTCATGGTTAGGGATTATGGTTACAAATTCGTTATTTTGTTTGGTGGGTGTTGGAATAAGGTGAATAAGCTCGAATGAGGTTTCATAATTTATAGGGATATCAATAAAGTATATAATTTTGTTTTCTTGCAATTTACAGTTAATTGAGATTAATTTTTCAATTTCTGACATGTTTTCAGAATTGATTTCAAATGGTAGTTCATTGTTATAGAATTTTGAAATTTTATTTAATTCTTGGTAAAGGTCATGTGATTTGATAATGCTAGGATGCATCGTGTGGAGTTTGCAAAACGTTAAAGAGTTTTCTATATCTTGAACAGTGTTAAATGTCATGGTGTATAAAATGTTTAGCTGATTGTAAATATCTTTAATAAATAGTTTATCATGATCTTTGATTCCTCCGATGACAATGTGCATGAGCTGTTCAATTTTTGACTTTAAAATATTTTCGTTTCGTTTGATTGTTTCGACAGTTTTATTGAAATATTCCATAATTTGGTGACTAACAGAGTACTGGTGCTTAATTTGATTATTTAATTTATTTTGATTTTCTTTTAAATGTTTTAAAATTTTTGTGTATCGGTTATCATCTTCTGCATCTAAGTTGCCTGTTATTGATTTTATAACAGATCCTAAACCGTTTAATATTCCTCGCTTTGTTCTAGGGTGCGTAGATAAATGGCTAATTTTCTCATTAATATTATTTTTCAGGTACTCTATGATTTTATTGTTGTTGTCAAAGTCTGCAGCGATAGTGTTATCTGCGCTGATAGTGCGTTTGAGATTTGTGTACTGCATATTTAAACTTTCGTATTGTGTCCATAATGGGTTTAAATCGTAAAATTGTACGAATGTGTGTTTCGTTTGTTGTAACTTTGCTTGTCCAAGGTTAATTGTCAGTAGTCCTGGGTTTAGGGTAATGTCTTGGATATTTATTCCAAGTGTATGCGTGAAGAAGAGGGACCTGGAATAGCCGGATATTTATTAATTAATTTTCTAGGTCTCTTTAAGTTTGAAAGGTGAATTTTGGATTGTTTTTTGTCATTATGTCCCGTGTCAATTTCTGCAGTTTTTAGGTTTTTGTTAACCTTTTTAATTTTTTCCTTTTTGAATTTAGGGTTTTTCGTTTTATTTACTTTTTGTTTATTATGAACGTAGACTGTTTCGGGTATGTCGGGAAGTTTCTCGCGATTTTCGTTTAATTTAGTAATAGTTTTGGTTTTATCTGTCTGTAATTTGTTATTAATATTTTTATAAACTAATTTTATTTTTTCCTTGTGTTTCTGAATGTAATCTTGCATTATTTGTTTTTCAAGTTCTATATCGAGTGGGGAGTTTGTATCTAAATGTCCGTTAATAATTTCGACTGGTTTTAAATTTGTCGTGCTATGATTCGTATTGTTATAAGCCAGGATTGCATAATTTACTTTATCTTTTATTAGTTCATTTTTGAAATTTTCTTGTTAATTGAATAAACGAATGTGCTCTATCAAAGTTGAATGAAAGCGTTCGACTAACCCGTTGAAATTTGGGTTTTGTGAGCAAATGAAATGAATTTCGATTTTATGCAGGCTTAATAATTCTTTTATGACATTGTTTTTGAATTCGAGCCCATTATCTGCTACGATTAATTTGGGTATACCGTGGTGTGAGAAAAATCTCGTCAATTTATTAGCAATTTCTATAGCATTTGTGGATGTAACTTTATATGCTTGAGCATATTTAGAAAAAGCGTCAATTATAGTTAGGAATTTGGTGTTTTCTAGAGAGAGTGTGTCAATGTGGATGATGTCGAATGGTTTATTGGGAGTAGGAGTGATATTTAGTTTTGGTTTCATAGGGTTTCTTTCATATTTAGCAGCTAAGCAAATTTCACATTGGTTTATAAAGTCTGTGATGGTCTTTAGCTGGTTCGGCCAATAATATCGTTTTTTAATTTGAGTGTGAACTTCATTTATTCCGCGATGGTTTGTCTTACCTTCGTGGAAGTTTTTTATTACTTGTAAGATTTCATCATTTTCCTCTACGTCTAACAGTTTTATGTTGCTTTTAATAAATTTTATTTCTGAATGTTTAAAATATTTTTGTAGTACATTACTAAATTTCTCATAAATGGGTGTTTCAAAGTATAGGTAATATTTCACCTTTTGTGTAATATATTCTTTTATAAAGTTTACTGTGTCTCGTTCGAAATCTGTTTCAGAAACTTGGAGATGAATTCTCATTTTATCACAATGAAATTTTTGTATTTTTGGTTTAGAAGGGGAGTGTTTAACTTGTGATATAAAAATTTGATTTTTACCAAAATTTACAGGTGATTTAGTGATTGTTATACCTACAATAGGGTGTTCGGGGTTCGAGTGAATTGTTTGATCAGTTTCGGGATCATGTTGTTCGTCTTCGTCAGGTTCTACAATTAAGGATTGTTTGTCATTGTCGAGGTTAGAATAAGTATCGTTAAAGTTTTCGATGAGATCGAAAAGACTTTGTGATTCTGGGTCTAAAGTGTTTATGTTTAACTCAATACGTGATAATGCGTCTGCATTTTTGTTTAGAGAGCCTTTTTTATGAATAACTTCATAATCGTACTCTTCTAGCTTGAGTCGCCATCTCATTAATTTTGAATGGGGTTCTTTCAGTGAATGTAAGTATATTAAAGGTTTGTGGTCGGTTATGATTTTAAATTTTCTACCATACAGGTAATGTCTAAATTTTTGTGTAGCCCATACGACAGCAAGTAGTTCTTTTTCGATTGTGCTATAGTTTATTTCTGAGCTATTTAGCGTTCGACTCGCGTATGCGATGGGTAGGTCGGATCCTATGGGTCCTTGTGATAATATAGCACCGATAGCATATTGGCTTGCGTCTGTTGTCAAGTTAAAAGGTTTCTTATAGTCCGGGTATTGAAGGATGGGTTCGTTTATTAGGACGTTTTTGCAGGTATTGAAGCAATTAATGTATTCGGGGTCATTGTATTTAATAGTGGCATCTTTTTTCAAACATTTCGTGAAGGGTTTAGTAAGATCTGCAAAGTCTTTAATAAATTTCCTGTAATAGCCTAATAGTCCTAGAAATGCTTTGATTTCTGTGGCTGTTTTTGGGATGGGGTAATTTTTGATAGCATGGATCTTGTCCGGATTGGGTTTGACACCATCTGGAGTTACTACATGGCCTAAATATGAGACTTCTGTGCGTAAAAATTCGAACTTGTCCGGTTGAATTTTGAGATTAGCTTTTCGTAAACGATTAAAAACTGATTTTATATTTTGAATGTGCTCTTGGAGAGATGTACTAAAAATTATTACATCGTCAAGATATACGAGACAAATTTCGTTGGTTAAATTTCGAAGAACGTTGTCCATCACTCTTTGAAAAGTGGCTGGTGCGTTCTTTCATCCAAAGGGCATTCTTAAATATTCGAAATGACCATTTTCTGTGCTGAAGGCAGTTTTTTGTATGTCGGATTCACTCATTTCAATCTGGTGAAATCCTGACGCTAAATCCAAAGTTGAAAAATATTGGCATCTACCAAGTTTATCTAAAAGTGTATTGATGTTAGGTATTGGATATTTATCATCGATTGTCTTCTCGTTTCATTTCCGATAGTCAATTACGAGTCTCCATTTCCTTTTTCCGGATGCATCTAATTTTTTAGGTACAGTCCAGACGGGGGATGACCAAGGAGAATGAGAGGGACGGATAATGTTCTGATTTAACATTTTCTGAATTTGGGATTCCACTTCTTTCCTGTGTACCTCGGGGTATCTATATGTTTTCGCATATACGGGAATTTCATCTTTTGTACGAATGTAATGTTTTATTTCGTTCGTAAAGGTTAGTGGCTCATCGTCCGTATGAAAGATATCTGAGTACTCGCTCAGCAATTTTCTTATCTCGCGTTTCTCTTCGCTATTCATGTGGTCAGTTGTAACGTTATTCATGTCTAATTTAAATTTTGTTTCGTTTTGAATAAAACTTATATTATTAATTTCAAAGTTATTTACTTCCTGGACTTGTACGCAATCTACACAATTTATAATTTCATCGTTTTCGCCTAGGTTTATAATCGGGTATATAATTTCATTATTTTAGATTTTTGCTAGACCTTCTGGAATGATTAAATTATTTATTTTGGTTTCCGGTATAAATGCTTCGCCGTTTTCTATATTATTTACAATTATTTTGGTAAATTTTTCAGTTTTTGGAGGTTTTTAACATGATTGAATTTTGGAAGTATTCTGTGGTAGTGGATCTTTATTTCTTGAGTAGGGGTGATTATTTTGTCATGTGTTAGGTCAATGTTTGCATTTAAAATTTTCAAGTTGTTTAGTCCTAATAAGATGTCGAAATTTTTGTGAAAATTAAATAGGTGGTATTTTAATAAAGTATTAGGGTAATTAAATAATTTGGAGGCAGGTATTATGATGCTAAAATTCTCTAATGATGTTCCGTACGCGGTTGTAATTTTGAAAGGATCATTTTGGATTTTTTCTTTCAAAAATTTTTGTGCAATATCTGGGTTTATAAAGGAACGTTTAGTTCCTGTGTCTATTAAAGCTTTCAGATTTAATTCTGGGAAGATGACAAATGGTAATTCACTATGGTTGTGTATTACGTTCATTAATTCGACGTTTGTTCCGAGGCTGTTATCGGAAAAAACTCGTTCGTATCGTCAGAATTTGATTCAGTTACATAGTATTCAGTATTAGGGTCAGTTACACAAAAATCGAGATTTTGTTCTTCAGTGTTGTTAATTTCAGTGTATTCGTCAATTTCAGTGTTAAATAATTCTTCCGCTATAAAATTCGGTCTGTTTTGCGTGTTGTAAAATTGTTGCGGACGGTACTGGCTCGTTCCTGGCCTGGGTGTCGTAGACTGTCTAGTACTGACACTTATAGGCGTAGGCTTGGGGGGCTTTATAATTGGGGTTTGGTTTGAAAACATTTTGGGATTGATTACTAAATGTTTTATTTCCTTGATTTGAGGGAAATTGATTCGGTGTGTAAGGTTTCCTTATTTGATGATTCGGAAATTGATTAGGATATTGATTGGTGGCAGGTTTAAAATTTGGGTTGGATGGTGGATTTGGTCTGTACATCAGTTGTGGATATTGTGGTTGTCTATTTTGTGTATTATGAATTATTTGTTTCTGTTTGTGTTGAGTATGGGGAATATTTTTATGATATTGTGGACGATTGTGCGTTTCTAACTGGAAATCGTTTGTCAGCATGTTTAACGCGGTGTTCATATCTTTGGGATTCTTTGTTCTCATAAGAGTCCCTAGAGGATCTTTTAGTCCTCAGAGGAGAATTCTCAAAGCATAATTTTGACAATATTCTGTTAAATAAGGCTTAGCAAGTGCTAAACTGTGATTACTGATGTAAGAAATTTGGAGGTTCAATATGTCCTGAATTTTATTGTAAAATTCGAATGCCGTTTCATTGCCTTGTCGCAATTCGGTTAATTCGATACTAAGCGTGTATAAATCTCGTTTATCTGAGTAGGCGTTTAACAATGCTTGTTTAACGTCTGCCAATTTACTTATTGTGCTACTGGCGATGTTTATTGCGGCATCACCTTTTATTTTAGCTAAAATGCTCGACATAAGGTACTCATTTTGAAAATCTGCTTCGTCAACCAAATTATAAAATTTGTTAACTAATTTTTCGCAAATTTCAAGAAAGCGGGATAATAATTTGCTATCACCATAGAAATCTGGGATCATGTCAAGATAATGTTTTTCAAGACGTGCAGGTTGTAATACTAAGCCTGCTGTTACTTCCTGTGGCATTTTTGCTTTGTTTTTTGTTATTCTACGTTTACTTTTATAAGGTTTAGAAGTTACGAGTGTGGACTCGGAGTCAGAGGAAATTTCTGGGTTTGAATGTGTATCCCATCCTGTATCTGAGTCAGAATGGTACTGATAGTTTGTGACATGTGTGTACTCACAATAACAGAAGCAATTTGTCCATTGAATGCGTTGATTCCCGGTCAGGTCTGTGTTCAGCAGCGCCTTGTTCTTTCGTCGTCGATATTCTCTCGCAGATGAAGGAACTGGGTGGTCTTGCACTTAGACTGCGCCAGTTATATTTCGAGGATCCAAAATATTGTTTTTAAAAAAGGTTTTATTGTGAATTTATTATAATGCCAAAACTATCATTTGTTACACATAAAATTATTAATATTTATTTAATGAATTATTACAATTTATTTTACTCTAATGTTTATTGTATGAATTCTAAACTCTGACTGTCTTGTAACTACACTAAAGTCTATAAGCTGGAAACGGGAAACTCAGGTGTCGGGTTCGACGCCTGGGAACTGCAATTCAGCAATTTGGACAACGGTAATTTGTATATATATATATATATATATATATATATATATATATATATATATATATATATATATAATCCAGAATATATAAATAATGTACATACTCGTACAACAAACAGTGGAACTATAGTTTCAATAATATTTGCAATACCCTGCACTGATGTTTCGCTTATAACATTTAATATTGTATTATCAATATCATCGATATTGTCCTTACTTGGAGGACCACCACCCGTCTGTGCTCTGTTTTTATTTAACACTGCCTTTTTACTTTGTTTTCAAATCTTGCCACACCTACAACATACATCAACTTAATTTGTCAAATACCTTAGGGGCAACAATGTCGCTTCGTAATACAATGCTCACGGGTTCGAATGCTCAAATTCAATATTTAGACATACTTACTTTTCGCCATTGTTTCCAATTGTTTGATCCCTCGTTTGGAACTGTATTTAAAATGTTTGAAATATCCTCCCATTTTTTTTTTTACTATCTTTATATGTGAAATCTTTGTAGAATTTTCCTTCAACAACTTTAGGATTCTCTTTAATGAATTCTACTAAAATATTCTTCAGTTCCAAATTCACATTTCCGGCTCTTTTTGCTATATTATAACATATGATTCGTATGCGTAGGCTTCGACCGAGTTTCGTTTGGTATTCAAGAATACCACTCATACGTGCAGTACTGTTCGTGCACGAAACTAACCACATGAATTTTGTCGCGTGCGAAAAATTTCGCATGATTTCAAGAATCGGGTCACATGCCCGGGAAACGCAAATGGCAGATACCGGGATAGCAATTTTAGCTTTACTTCTGTAACGTGTGCGCCCCGCTGCTACGCTGAACAAGCGTCTAAGTATAGCGATGACGCAATCGCGCTAGCAAACAAACTAGTCGCGACATGTTTAATTACTTGCGGTCGCTTGACCCTTTTGTGTTCATTGTTATTATGCGGTCGAACAGGCTAGAGTCTAGAGCTTTTCTAGAAGGTAATGGCAGCTGTATAAAAGGGACGCAGCTATGCTCGGGAGTTAGTTACATTCAGAGACGAAGCTTTGTTCGCGGAGATGATTCATGACTAGTTCGTAACTTGTACGAGATAAAATATCATGAACTATTCTGCGCATGTGCGATTCGGAACTGATCAAGAATTGACAAATCTCCGCGAACGTGTTTTCGTATCTGTTGACAAATGAACTTAATCTATATGTATTATTAACCTTCTTTTGGATATCCTTTAATTTTTGAAAATGTTGCATTTGGAAGAAGGTATGGTATACGTTTGTTACATTGATCCTTGTAAACTAAAATAACATATTTTTCTAGAATTGCAAGAATTTGTTGATATACCACCCGATCCTAAGGAGGCCGATGACACATACAGGTGGACCCACGGAGAAACGCTAATTTTTTTAGATCTGTACAAAGTGTACAGGAAGCAAGTAGGTACACTACGAATAAAAAGTCTTAAGAAAATGTTTGAAGAAATTTCCAAAGAGATGAGATTAAAAACTGGCAAAAATATAAGCTCGACACACTGTGAAAATAGATAGAGGGTTCTTGAGAGGGCATTAAAAAGTTTATCACAAACAATAATAAAACGGGAGCATCAAGAAAAGATTTTGAATACTCAGACATTATGAATGAAATCCTTGGTAAGAAAAAAAATATTTCCCCTGAAATATTACTTATCAGTGAGACTGTAAATGTAGAATGTACAGAAGTTGAAGGGTCTGCCAAAAAGGATGCAAAAGACAATCCTTCAAAACAATCAACAATAACTAAAAATAGTTACAAAAATAAAATTTTTAAATATCATTTATTAAAACAAATTCGACAAGACAGACAAAACTACTATACCCAGAGGTTGGAGCAAGAGGATAGGAACTTGGAAGAGAAAGTGAAGAAAAATAGAACAGAGGATAGGAAATTGGAAGAGAAAGTGAAGAAAAATAGAATACTTGAAGAGAGAAATGACTTGTTAAGACAAATAATTAATAATAAACAATCTTTAACAGACTTGTTGTAGTTTAATTCTGTACCTAATTTATGGATAGGGAAAAATAGATATTAGGTAGTACACAATGTTTATTGGTTTTGTTTTCTATTATGTGAGTACGTTTATTTGTTTTCAGAAATATATTTTTTTATATTTCCAATAAAGAAAATGATATTTTGCAAAGCAGTATTTTATTTTTGTAAAACACATAAAGATATGCAACGAAAGTGTCTGTAGGTACTCTTAAAGTATATATGTTTTTGTTAAATATCAAATACCTTTTACACTCAATACTTTTCTGCCGATGCAAAGTAGGTATTACTTTTAGTAAGTATTGATACTTGAAAAATTAATGCCAAATTGATTAAAAACGGAATTTTGATATTTCAAGTAACTAGTTTGTCAGTTTAAAAAAAAATCCTCATACTTTCACAACTTTTTAGTCTGCAAATAATTTAAAATTCGTGTGTCAGGCGAAAATATACTTACGTTATTTTTTATTTAAGTACAAATTTATCATTAATTTAAAATTTTGAAAAACATAACATGAACCTATTACTCCAAAAGAGCCAATGCTTTTTATCAAAGTATCGAGTAATATAGATACTGACTTGGAAAAAATACTTAATTATTCCTTTGGTACTTTGCTGCTCCTGAAAATCAAAGTGAATACGACAATAGTTATTTAACCGACATTGTATCTCTTATAATTGTCGAGATCCCAATGGTGGCACCACTAAATGGGACATACTGTATATGTATTTTTTTAGATTTTAATGAAAATAACTATTGAATTTTACTTTTTTCAACAAATACCACTGTTTTATGTATCAAGAACAAAATACACAAAAAAAATGAAAGGGGGAGGAGGAACCATGAAAATAAGTTTTGAACAAAATTTATTGGACAATATTATAATTACAATACAAATGGTAAATTGTTCATTACAATATTTCTCATTCTCATACCATTCACATCATCTTCATTTTCGAGTCCTTCTGGTCCCTCGTCCTCTTCAACTTCCTGTTTATTTTCTTGAGGCTCATCTACTTCAAAGATTAAATCGTCATTTAATGCAATGTTGTGCAAAACGGCACATACTCTTATAAAATGTACAACGTCCCTAATACTTCTTAATTTCAAGTGGTACAGCTGCCTAAATCTTTGTTTCATTAAACCAAAAGTGTGTTCTATTATGTATCGGTTTTTTGACAAAAGATAATTGTAATTTCTTTGTCGTCTTGTTAATTGGACCCTATCTTGAAAAGGAGTCAGCAAATTTCTTAGACAAGGATATCCACTGTTTCCGAGAATAAAAAAAAATCACATTTTTCTGGCGAAGTTTGGTATAATGGAGATGTTCCTAACACTCTACTATCATGGACAGAACCTGGATATCCCAAGAAGATGTCCCGGATTTTTCGTTGGTGATCACAAACAACTTGAACCTGCAACAGGAGCAAAAATTCATTCTTCTATTGAAGTAGTTCATTATATAAATTTAGGGTGTTATTTAAGTAAGTGTACAACGCTTAACAGATATGAGCTCTGACCCCATAGATAGTAAATCTGGCAACAATTTTTGTTTTACATGCTTTTTATAACTGGAGGCCCTTAACATTGACCAATCACACCATAGTTGAAAATTTTGTGATAAGCGTTATAAACTTACTTAAATAACACCCTATATACCAAGTTAAGAACATGTGAGTCAAGTGGAAAAATATATTACCTGAATGGAGTGATAATGTTTGCGATTTAAATAGGAATCTGGATCTTCTGCTGGTTTATCAATCCTTACGTGTGTCCCATCAATAATTCCTATGACACCAGGAAAATTATTTTGCCGAAAGTGCCTTTCAGTCTCTACTTTCTCATTTGCTGTTGGCCATTTAATAATTTCTCTGGACATATGGCTCAAGAAATATGCCACTCTTCTAATAATCTTAAATAATGAGCTTTTTTATGCCAAATCTGTCAGCTACATCACGAAAGCTGGCAACTTCATTTCCAGTAAACCGCAGAAATACTGTTATAGACTTTAATCCCGAGATTTTTGGGGAATTTCCTTCTTGATAATTGTAGTATTATGAATTTTCAAATCGTTCTGCTAAATCAACAGCAATTTGTTTATCAATTCGAAAATGCTCCTTGTATTGCTGCTCATCATACGATGGAACAGTTTCTTCAAAGTACCCAGTATTTTTAGGAACTTCTATTATATCAAGGATATCTTCAAAGTCTTCATCACTTAATGATAAATGATCACTCATCTATAAAAATATTAAAGTGAAATAACAACGCAAGTAACGCTACAAGTAACTTACTTTTTAATTTCCAAACAAAACACAGGTGTCTGACAATTAGTACATGCTAAAACCCCCGGACCGTTTTGACTAGTCTGTGACTAGTACGGAACCTGTCCCATGGGCTCTGCGAACAAGCGACACATTGTCTAATATTCCGGATATTTCGCACCGCGAACGCTAGAAATTTAAGGGCGCATGCGTAGTTGTCGAAGACCGATCACGGACGATCTCCGCGAACAAACCTATATAGAGATATTCACGTAGAGACTACAGTGTTAGTGAGAAGCACAGCAGTATCGTAGTGAGCATATGCAGTAAAGTGTCGAGTGGAGAAGGTACGCTGGAAGTTTCTGGTATAGTGGGATAGCTGTGGATGTGAATACTCGGTAGTGTTGACGAGTATTAGGAAGCTGTAGTGTACGAGGACAGAAACGGGGAGTCTGGAAGTTACTAGTATATTGGGATAGCTGTGGAAGTGATTATTCGGTAGTGTTGACGAGTATTGTGAAGCTAGGTATACAAGGACAGTAACAGCGAGTTTCAATGGATATTTGGCATTGGTGTTGAAGAATTATGGCATACGGATAGTTGGTGATACTGAGGCTGTGGAAGGAGAAAGTTATTTACATAAATTACTGACAGTGAGATGAAAGGTGAGACTTCTGTCCGAGCAGTTGAATATACAGACGCTGTTGAGTCAGTTGAGTATATAGACGCTGTGGAGGTTGGTAGGCGGACAGTATATAGTAATATAAATATAAGATTAGAATGAGTAGTGAAATAAATAATTAGTAATATCTTGGAAATAAATAGTAGTGTTAATTGGTTCAATAAATAAATAGTGTTAGTGCTATCTAGTTAATTATAATTTTAGTCTTAATTAGTTTTTAATAAATATTTAATATTAGTAATAGCCATTTTCATTATAGTTTAGTAAACACTTATTTTAATTAATAATAATTGTCTAATATTTACACTTCCATACAAGAGATGGCGACCCCAATATCAGTATGTCAATTTTTTTCACTTGATTTTTGTGATTTGTCATTTTGAATTTGAAACGGTTCAGCCAGTTATTGTGTTTATCGTCTTGTACAAGTTATTGTGTATGATAAAATTTTTAATATTTAAGATGACACGATTGAAGTGTTATATACCGAATTGTACTACTACCGGTAAGTAAAAATATATTCTTACCTAGGTATACAGGGTGTTAATACTAAGTCGTTACACCCGAAAATGGTAGATAGAACTCATTAAAACAAACAACTTTTCTTAGCTCAAATTTTTGAATTGGAGCCCCAGTTCATAGTTATTGGCGTTCTCTTGTTTTTCGAAAAATCGTCATAACTCCCTTATTTTAAGGAATATTTAAAAAATACAAAAACTTTCAGCATTTGCTTTCGGTTCTCTAAAACACTTGTATTTACAATTTTTTTTTATTTCATCAAATAACAAAATGGCGACCAATCAAAAATTTCAAAACAAGATATTTTGAAAACCACCTCATCGATTTTCGAAAATAAAACATTTTTAAAATCCATAAACTTTCTATTACAATATTTGTCTAAAACATTTTTTTCTATCTGTCCAAAAAAAAAAGTTTTTATTCACTTACTTGGCTTGCATGAGTATTAACAAACTAAAAAATCTGATGTGGCCAGCACATAACCTCTCACCAGATATTTTACCTGGTTGTACGCATAAAACGAAAAATATTTTTAAATACAAATACATATATTCATGTCTCACTACAAAATAATTATTTTAATATAAATTATGTACAGTACATACATTTTCTTTATATTCAATATCCTGATTTTTTTCTACTTTCCTTTTCTTTTTCTTTTATTCGTCATTTTTTCGCAAATTCCTTTTATATTCTTTTTTACGTATATTCTTTTGCGTTATTGACTTTTTATTTATTTTCATAATCTTCATATTTTTGACAGTGACATTTATGTGTGAATTACAAACATTCGAATTTCTTGCCTTGAAGTAGTTTGATCTACGAATTTTTACAACAAATTATTTTATATGCATTTCTTTATCTCTAAATCTATAGCAGATATAATAATGAATTTATATTTATCGAATAAAGAATTTAACGTTCTTTAATATAAGTATTTACATAAATTTTCGATAAATAAAATTTAGATGATTTTTTTCTTGTAACTACTACTTCCGGTTGCCCAATTGTTACCAAAACTGACTCCACTCTTCTCATTATTGTTAGATTGCGGAATCCGTACACACACACACACACACACACACACACACATACGGACATCATCGTATAAATGTTATAATCGGATTCTAGGGACCTTAAAACGTGCTTATTCACTAAAATCTAGATATGCGATTTTTACCATAAATCCAATACCTCTCTTAGCGAGAGGTAAAAAAGCATTTAAAACGAAGTAGCTAATTTAGCGCACGTGTATGTCCGTTTGCATGTTCGTATTTTGCATAATTTATACGTAAACATGCATCATTATGAAAAGGTTGAACTTCTTGACATGCTTCTAGTTTTTGGGGAGGCAAGGCGTAATGCACAGGCAGCTCGAAGAATTTATCGGGAAAGATACCCGAATCGTCAACAACCAAGTAGCCAACTCCACTAGATTTCTCTTTTTGGGGTCAGATGAAGACCTCTGTTTAGAACTAGTGGCTAGAATCGTGACTGCAGCTGAAGATATAAAAGAGAAGCAGGCAGTCCTTGCGAAGGTCTCCACCAACATCAAAGCACGCTACCGGGCTTGCGTTGCTGCGCATGGTGGCCACTTTGAAAATCGTATTTAGTCCCACCCTTGTTGTTTCATTGTTTATTGTTTTATTTTTCTTGTTTGTTTGTTGTTTTTCTTGTTTAATGGTAGCAAGCCTAATTTGTTTTAAATGATTGTTGCGGTTTGTTAAAATTTATCTTGCAATGCAATTTGAATAAAAAATTTTTTTTTGGACAGATAGAAATAAATGTTTCAGACAAATATTGTAACATAAAGTTTATGGATTTTAAAAATGTTTTATTTTTGAAAATCGATGGGGTGGTTTTCAAAATATCTTGTTTTGAAATTTTTGATTGGTCGCCATTTTGTTATTTGATGAAATAGAAAATAATTGTAAATACAAGTATTTTAGAAAACCGAAAGCAAATGCTGAAAGTTTTTGTATTTTTTAAATATTTCTTAAAATAAGGGAGTTATGACGATTTTTCGAAAAACAAGAGAACGCCAATAACTATGAACTGGGGCTCCAAATCAAAAATTTGAGCCAAGAAAAGTTGTTTGTTTTAATGAGTTACATCTACCATTTTCGGGTGTAACGACTTAATATTAACACCCTGTATATGTATAAGTAATTGTATTTTTATACTAGTAAATTTTTTTACAAAATCGTATTCTAGGAATGATACAGAGTAGATTTCGTAATCCTAGTCCTAGAACACATCGAGATTTATTTGTCAGGAGGTTGGAAGTATTAAACATGAACAAACAAGTACTTTGAATTTTAGATCCGCAGGTCGTATACAATAAGAAGCGTCTTTGCTTTACCCATTTTGAGACAAAGCATAAAAGCCCACACAATCGACTTTTTCACCTACTTGCAGTTCCATCGCTGAATTAACCTGGTGAGTGTAATTGATTTATGAATCGACGTTTACGATTTACATTTCTTTATCTAATTTGTGTATCTTTGTGGTTTTTCAATCATTAGAGTAGATATTCTAGTTTTCATAAAGTATAACAATACGAAGAATGCGTTTCAGGTGTTACTCTATACTTATCTTCCAATTTTCATTATTTTAATTTTTCCAGGTATAGTTTACTCTTTAAATTCAGATACCGCGCCTAGCGCAAATGAACCTAATATCGAATTTGGTTTTCCGACAAACATAGAAGATCCAATTCCATCCACATCAGTTACCGCACTTGTTGTAAACATACCTGATACAAATCTACGAGATGATCCCCAAAGGCGTTACTCCTGAAATACAGCCAGGTAATTATTTACGTATTTAATTTAATTTGACGCAATCCCTAGTTTGGTCAGTGGCAGTTAAAAGGAAGTTAGAGTTGACCCGAAAAGGAAGAGAGCGCTCTATTCTAGCTCTAAGTATTGGAACAGGCTGTCCGATGAAAAAAGATAAACAACTCATTTAAACAATGTTTGGTAGCAGAGTCACCTCACGCTTACGGACTCTCAATGCTGTCGTAGAGAGAGCACCACAGAGGTCACTTTTGTTCTATACGAAAATTTGAAATAAATTTGAAGCACAACCGGTCACCTAACGCATATAGACATGCGACCTCATATTTATTTATATGAAAATTAAATTAATTACATTATAAACTTTGATAATTTGTGTTGATGAAATAGAACCATAAATTGTGCTCAAATAATAATTCAATTTGATTTTATTACTTTTTTTTTAATATCTGATAAAGAAAAAAAAATAATATATGACGATAAATTTGGATAACTGACTCGTGAATAATAATTCTCCTCGTCGATAAAATAAAATTATATTATCTCGTAAAAAATAACTATTAGTATTGTATCTTTTTTAAATGAAATTAAACTTTTTATAATTTATAATTGTAATATTTTTTATTCATTTGATGTAATCTTTATAAGATTGATTTGCAGTTGAAGTATATTTTTAATATAATACTAAGCAATGATATAGTATTTATTAAAAAGAATGCTGTAACTGCACATCGTACATACTAGAAGTAATTAATAAACCAAATATACCAATAACAGTTGTAGATAATGATTATAGCGACCGAGTTTTACATTTAATTAATGCTTCCAAATATCAGTTGGCGCCACTGATGTGGTTCTTATGCTTAAGGTGAATACCCACTGTCATGCCTTCATCTGAGGGGCAAGTGAGGCTTGCGAGGGGACGGCTAGTAGGTTTGGCTTTTTTATTATTTATGGGATTATAAGGGGACTTTATTTCTGCAACTGTATCGTTCCCTACTAATCCGTCTGGTGTAGCTGCCAGAAAAGCAAATTCATTATCAACGAACATGCTGCACTTTATAATAAGCTGATTGATCTGCTTTTGAAGAATTTCCAGAGCTATTGGCTCGAAAAATTTTACATCTTTAATTGATGCAACATGGGAAATACACCATACCATATAACACATTTTTGACTGGTACACAACTAGCAGTTGGTAACAATTTCCTACAAATTCATCCACCACTCTGACTCGGTTAAAGATACGATAATTTTGCCGATATAAAATTCCTCTGAAATTCTCAACATCTGCAAATCTGCTTAGTTTTTACTTTTTCATCTAAAATTTCGACACGAGTAAAGATATACAATATTACGTATTTAATAAGTGTCGAAATTTCAGATAAAAAAATTAAACCGATTTTTAGATGTTTAAAAGTTAGAGGAATTTCATGTAAGTTTTAGTTGTTAGTATATGCTTATAACTCGCGAACCGCTCATCGGCAAAAATCTTGTAATACATGACATACCTTTTGTACGGTAAAAACCTTTATTGACTGGACTAATATATTAATTGAGATGAAAGTAATTGTTACTCTGTATGAAAAAAAAATTATATATATTAACAAAATTCAATTCTCTTTAATTAACAAAAATTATAACAACTGAGCGTGTTATTTTATACTTACCTATTGTATTCTTGTAAATTCGTACGCTTTTTTCATCTCGCAGACAAATCAAGTCTAGATTTATTTCCTTTCCGATTGACCATTATTATAAAATTATTTTACTTGTAATGCATGCAGAATAGACCAGCAAGTGAATATTTTTCACAGCACTGTATAAGGCGTAGCTTATGGTTGATACTAATAAATTGCACTTGTGGCGCTAGCCATAATAATAATACAAAACAAAGTAATAAACAATAAAAACCCTATTCCAAACATACTTCAAATTCTCGCTACAATTATTTTTTTTATTCCTTCCGCCATATACATTGGGTGGTATTAATAAACATAAATAATTGCTTATACTGACAGTTTTTTAAGTAGATATATCCATATTAATAAAGTTCAGAAAAACTGTTGCTATAAGACAATACTTATTTGTCAAAAGTATGTACTCATACTTATAATCAAAATAAGTAATTATTTAAAATTCTATTAATAAACTGGAGTTGATTCTTATAGAATTAAGTATTTACTTATACATTTATAAGTATGATATTTGTCATGCTTATGGGGGACCGAACTAAAATTTCAAAACTTATATTAACTTAAAGAAAAAACATATTCAACGCAGTACTAGCCCGACATAACTATATAATTTCTAGGGAAAATCCCAGTAAACAAAATTTTGAAAAATTATCAGAACACTTTCTTATAGTATGTGTTCATTTATTAATAAATGAAATTATTTTAAGATAATTATGTTGTCGACCAGTGACGAATAAACCTTATTTGGTGTCACAAGGCCATTAATAATTTTACACCCTGAGCTCGTACAATTTTTGCGCCACAAGCCCGGGCTTCTTAGGCTTCTGCGATAATACGCCACTGTTGCCGGCCCGCAGGTAACTGCAGATTCTTCTTGACTGGAATGTTAATAAGGGTAGAAAATAATTCCTAGGTGTTCAGTCCATCCACTTATTTAAAAACGCCGAAAAGTTTTATTACATTAAGTTTTCAGAATGGTATTGGTGAAGACAGTGAACACAAAACTTTATTCATTAATATTTTCTTTCTTGACGCTACTTTCAAAGCTAAACATTTTAAAATTTCAGAAATTGATATAGAACTGAATTTCAGATTAGTTTCTTAACCTTTATTAAATATAAATAAAAAAATAAACGCTCAACAAATGTCAAAATTTACATTTTTTACAAACACACAGCTTACTACTGTATTTCATACGTCAGTATATACTTATAATTAAGTATTTTCTATAAGTATAAGCACTTGGTTATTTATATGAAAATAAGTATTTACTTTTACTTCTTGCTGTCAGGGCTGGACTGGCCCGGCGGGATACCAGGAATTTCTCGGTGGCCCGCGACGGCTCGTGGCCTGACGAACTTAAAAAATAAATTATAAAAATTTTAAGTTGAAAAAATAAATAAATCGATACAAAAGAGCACATAAATTCTTGATTTTGAAATAATTCCCTACTACTCTTGAATGTGCGCCAATATTTATAGCTATTTTTCTTTTTGACAACCAATTGTTAAATTCGCAGTACATACTTATTTTTTGTATTACCGACATCATACACTTGAAATGATCATTTATGTAAGAATGTATTTTATTTAAATATAACTTTTATCAAATTATAAATAATAACATACCTGATAAACCTTTTCATATAATAATTGATTTAATCAATAAAAAAGTGACAAAAATATAAATACGGATGATATTCGGTCAATAATTTTCGTGACTCGCCAAGCTTCGTTACGAAATACTTGAGCTCATGGCATAAAGCATGTGTTTACACTCTTGTTTCATAAATAACTATTACATACGTTTTAGATTAAAAGGGATCTACCGCAGGCATCTACTTCTGGATTACCGAAATAGTCAAGCAAAACAATAGTAATAACACGACAACTGTTAATGAAGATGACTATATTTGTATTTGTTGTAAAGAAAAATACAGTACATCTGTTGAAGACCGAATTATTTGCGGAAAATTTCATCAGTGGGTACACGAAGGATACACTAACGTTAAACTAAATGCCGACAAATATATATGTGATTTTTGTCGCGCTTAGGAAACATTTTTGCAGTCGTTCACTTTTGCCTCGCCATGCGTGGCAAGAGTAAACACTTATTTTTTTAAATAAAAATATAAATACGGATGATATTCGGTCAATAATTTTCGTGACTCGGCAAGCTTCGTTACGAAATACTTGACCTCATGGCATAAAGCTTGTGTTTACACTCTTGTTTCATAAATAACTATTACATACGTTAGCATATTAAAATTTATTTTTAATCTACAAATTTATTGTCACATTGTTATCAACCCAAGTATCCTTTTCAAAATTAAAGTACTTACATTTTAAACAGATTCAGGAATTGTTTCTGTCAAAATAAATTAGAAAGATTCATGATTATGTTATGTGCAAAGATATATTAAAGAATATCAAAAATGCATCGACGTTTTGAAAGAAAAAATCTGATGTGGCCAACACCATACCTCCCGCCGTTTAATTTTTATTAATTTAAGTACATAGGTGCTTACATATTTACTCATGTTGGAAACTATATTTAGTTCTTTTCTATATAACTAATGTTCAGTTAACTATTTTCTTTTCAAAACGTTACCACTATTAATTTGAAATGATTAGTATTTTGACAGTGGCAGTTATCTGACAGTTACATATATTGGAGATCTGAACTATGTAACGAAGGAGTTTTGTTTTAATCGTAGGCTCCGGGATTTAAATTATATATTATTTTGTAAATTTATCCACAAAATATATACCGTGTGCCTGTCGTAAAGGTGTACACTGGCTTGTAAAAAAATCGCGTACACCTATTTTTTGCTGTATTGAGTCGATCTTGATTTTGAATTTGTTAATGTCACTAGTGTCAATTAACATGTCAAAGTTAACAGAAATTCAAATACATACTTGGTTGTTCTTTCATTTTTCTGGAATATATTTATAATTTAACAGTAGGTAAATTTAACACAATTAAGAACTAGCTCCATAATAGATCAAATAGTGATGACAGTGACAACATTGTCAGTTTTTACATTATTTACAGAGCTAAAAAATTACAAAAACTCGGTTACTTGATTTTTAAGGTGTACGCGATTTTTTTGCAAGCCAGTGTACCTACATAGGAGATTAACATGGGAAATCAGTTTTTTTGCAATTTCTTGCTCATCTAATTATTTTAAGCAAAAATGCGTCAAATAAAAGTTTTAGACCATAAAATTCTGCATCTAAATCAATAAACAGAATTCGCTTTTCATGCATTGTAACGACAGAAATTAAATACGAACTTACTTAATCGTTGAGCCCTTTTACCATTTCTGGTGTCGGGCTAATTAAATATGAAAATATCGAAAATTACGTTGTAAATATCGACAGCCATGGAATTGAATAAAAAATAAATAAATGCTTGACGTTTTATCTGTCACAACGTAAGTTAACTTATTTGACGTTTCTGACAATTTGATTTTATCTTTAGTTTTATTGTCTGAAATGATTAAAAAATATACATTTATATGAATGAAGAGCTAAATACGTGACAAAATTTGAAAAGACTGCTAATGTGTCTTCAAAAAATACACGTGAGCCGCGTAATCAGAATATAGGACGAGCAGAACAGGCGTTACTCTAAGAAAAAGTGTTAGGAATGATAAGTGTAGACCCCTTCCGTAGTACTAAGGTAGATGTATTGGAAATGAGTTGAGAGTACATAACAGCATCATACATAATTTTGTTACGAAATGTTGAATTTTTGATATATTCATATTATTTAAACAAAATTATATTTTCTTAACTTTATTTATTAATTTTATATTCCTATTATTGTCATAATTAACGATATTTGTTAAATCAAATTGTCAGAAATGTCAAATAAGTAAACTTACGTTGTGACAGATAAAACGTCAAACAGTTATTTATTTTTTGTTCAATTCCATGGCTGTCGAAATTTTTAACGTAATTATCGACATTTTCATATTTAATTTCTGTTGTTATAAAGCATGTAAAGGTAATTCTGTTTATTGTTTTAGATGTAGAATTTTATACCCTAAAACTTTAATTTGATGCATTTTTGCTTAAAATCATTAGGCGAGCAGGAAATTGCAAAAAACTGATTTCCTATGTAAATCACAGGTGTTTAAACGCAGTGGTAGTTTAGATATATCCCACGCCTAACTGTGATGCGGGTCTCATACACAAGTATATGAGAATATAACTTAAGAAAAGATTGTATAGACTGGCGGATTTGTAGCCCAGTTGTGGTGTAGTTGGTAACACGCAACAGTACATATGTTGAGATCGTGGGTTCAAATCCCGCCGGCTAGCAATCTTTTCTTTCTTTCATTGATTTATGTTCCCGAAATTTATTAATTTTTTTATATGTTAGATATGTATAATAATATTCTTCAAAACATATTAAAGTATGAACAAAATTGCATGTTTAGTATAGAAGAAAAACATTAAAATGTATGAAAAAAGTAGGTTTTTTGGATTTTTAAAATTGTTCTCGAAAATCATTTTTTCTAAATTTTCACATATTTTATTCCTTACCCTGTTATAAATATTTAGTGCAAATTTAATCAAAATTGTAGGTTTGAACTGGAGATATATTAAAAATAATATTTAAAATATTATTTTGGGAGAATAAATACAAACAAATATTATCGAAACTATTTTGTTTTCATGGCAAATTTTACCCTTTTTATTTGTGTATACGAAGAAATCATATTACATAACATAATTTTTAATAAAAAATGAAAAACCATTTTACGAATATTGAATTACGCGCGCTGGGGTATCATTTCACCTTAAAAATCGAACAAAATGAATTTGTTCTTTTAAAGATAAGATTTGTTTACATAACAAATAACTTTTGTTAGTTCAAAAAAACATGTTGTTAGAATAACAAAAATATATAATTCATTGTAATAATAAAGTAAAAAAAAAATGTTGCTTCAAATAAATAAATTCAGTTGCACTAACTAAAATGTTTTATATTCGTTCAAAATTTTGTTAAGATAACAAAAAATTCTTTAACAAAATAAATTTTTTATTTACAACAAAATCGTCCATTCAGTGTACTTCCACTACTGACGGAAGGTAATGTGCTGGCCACATCAGATTTTTAAATATTTATTCTTGTACGTAGAATATAAATAGAAATAGCCGGCGGCGTAGAAATTAAACTTCTACCTTTTGAATCAAGTCACAAAAGATGATATTTTTACGACTTTTGAAAAAATGATGTATTTTCTTACAGTAATAAATGTTCTGACATAATATTTTTGTATTTCGGCATTGTACCAATACTAGTAAATATATATATATATATATATATATATATATATATATATATATATATATATATATATATATATTTACTAGTATTGGTACAATGCCGAAATATATATATATATATATATATATATATATATATATATATATATATATATATATACATATATAAAATAACGATTTTCTACGTCATTATTTGAAGATAGCAGAGCTTTCCGAAGGGCCCCAAGGTCGAAAACTTGTATTTTTTTATTAAGACTCCTAAATATATAACTTCCAAAAACAAAAATACCCGACCTTTTGTGGAATAAACCCTTATTTTGTTACAAAATGACTGGACTATATGTATTTTATAATATTTAATTTAACATAATTTAATTTTAATATATCATGAATTTAATATTAAAGCAGTAGTAAAATAAAACTCGAAAACTTTCCCGCAACTACATCTGTGCCAAAATAAGTTACCTGTTATAATGAATGTTTTGCATAAAAGTTTTAAACATAATTTAAAACTTTCCTACTTGAAAATTTTATTTATGACCCGAATAATGGATATTTCAGTTTAAGTGAATAACAATGTTCTCTTGTTAAACTTTATATAAAATATGTAACAGTTTTTCATTGAATAAATCAATTTATTATGACTCTTCATCTCAATACTAAGATATTATAATAATATTTTTTATTTTGTACGTTGTACCTGATGATAAAAGTAGGCTTTGCGTGTTCATTTTTTGTTGATTTTACGTAATAACAATAACCAACGATCTATAGGCTAGGGCATCTCCACCATGCATTTTATGATGCAAGCGAGCCGTTTAGTTCATATGTTATTTAAACCATTCCTACGGATGAAGAGATGAAGCTACCCGAATATACCCCAGAGGCCATTGTTATTGCGGGGGGTCGCAATGGTGCGCAAACCATTGAATCTACAGAGCTGAATCTTTTTTAGTATTAATTGTAATGATAATATATTTGATGATGCAGTGCAAGAAATGAGTTTGGTTACTAATACCGTATCCATTTTTCTCTTGAACAGAGCACTTTGAGGTTTTTTTTGTAGAGAATTTTGGCGACATTCCTTATGGCTACACCTCATAATCGGTAGAGTATGTTCAATTCGAGCAAGCCGTTCGGTTTATAAGTTGCACTACAACCGTTGCAGGGATCATATTCTGCCAATTATGAGGTGTAGCCGCCCGAAAATGTCGCCAATTTTTTCTCCAAAAATCACAAAGTGCTCCTTTCTTGAGAAAAATTGGTACATTATATGTAACCAAACTCATTTTTTGCACTGCATCATCAAATACATTATCATTACAATTAATATTTAAAAAGATTCAGCCCTATATACTTAATGATTTGCGCACCACTGTGACTTTAACCCGCAATAACAATTGACTGCGGAGTATTTCTGAGTGGCTACATCTCTTTATCGGTACGGTATGATTTAAGCAACATACGAACCAAACGGGTTGCTTGCATCCTAAAATGCGGGGTGGTGGCAAATTTTCGCCCTAAACATCCGGACTAGATACGACACGCAACTTTCCCCACCTGTAGCTCGTAGGATATCGATATTGCGTAAAAATGTGTATGAACCTTTTCGATAAAAAATTTATTTGTCTTTAATTTTGATATTCACCTTATTTATTACAGGACCATCCGGAACCGAGATATTAGCAAAAACATATTTTTGAGCCATATTTAGGCTAAATTGGTGATGTTCAGGGGGTGCGCGAGGGGATAAATAAGTATGTCTAAAAGAGGCCTACAATAAACTGATTCCAATAGATAAATATTTCTCCTGATTTAACACCGTATTTACATTTGCTGAACTCCCTGACGACTGCCTATTGTTATTGAACAAGAAATTGTTACTTAACAAGAATTAATAACAATATTGTTTAAATTTCGTATTCACGTGCACCTCATTGTTAAACGAGCTATAACAATTATTGTTTAGTAACAATCTTGTTATCATACAACATGAAGTTATGCGCAGTACAGCTGCCTATCGGACTTTTTCACGAGTATATTTTTATTGAACAAGAAGTTGTTACTTAACAAAAATTGATAACAATATTGTTAAAATTTCGCATTCACGTGTCTCATTGTAAGACGAGCATTTATTTTTTAGTAACAATCTTGTTAACACACAACATGAAGTTCTATGCAGTACAGCTGCCAATATTTAAAATGGCGGTGTTACAACTATTAGAATATTAAAATTAAAATATTTTATATTTAAAAAAAAATATTTTTAAATTATTTTAGGTTAATAATGTTTTCAAAGCATAATATTCTAAATTGATTTAAAAATATTTAAACTTATAAATATCTAATAGGGTATTCTCTCATATATATATATATATATATATATATATATATATATATATATATATATATATATATATATATATATATATATATATATATATATATATATATAATTACCACTGAATAGAACACAATTTACTCTTAGTAGCTGCACAACTAAATGACACAAAATGGTTTGAAAAGCATTGACTTAAATCAACAAATTCTGACAACTGTCATATCAAATTCAAACGTACAAACGAACCGCCCCGGTTGCCTGGTTACGATACTAACACAGATACTAGCGCTATTTTGCGGACTGGTTTTGCAGGGCTGAACTATTGCTTTGCAAATAGAAAACCATTGAGGTGTCAGCCGCCTGGCGGCAAAGCCATCTTTTTTATAGAAAAAAAAATATTTAAGAATTTTCAAATTTCAACATTTATAAAATAAACATATTAATAAAGCATTGTTCTTTTAAAAACTTGGTTTGGCCGACTGGTTACATATTTATCCTCATAGGTATATAGTTTATTTTATTAAAAGACTGAGTATACTTATGATGTCAATCAGTGGCGTAACTAGAAATCTTGCGCCCTATGAGAACATTTTCTGGGCCGCCTTGATTTACAACACTTCAAGAATAAATTTAAAGGCAAAAAATAAATATTAATTTTTACATTATACGGTGACAGTAATGTTATAATCTTTTTTTGCGTAATTATTAATTAAACTTTTTCATTATTGTAATCAAATTTTCTTTGTTTTAATCAAGATTTTCTTTGTTGTACTCAAAAATCTTTAAAAAAAACCCTAAGGAATTTAATCAGAGAACATATTTTCATTAAATTTTAAATTACCCCACACTTGATACAGGTATACATAGCTACAGGGTGCTAATCAAAAAGCGGGCCATAGGCGTTTAACATTTAATTTTAGACAAAAATGTTTCAAATAAAACTTGTATACCTTGTTCCATTTAAGCCATTCAGTATAGGGAATAGGAATAGTTTTGACATCTCTGATTGGCTGAAATTAGAGACAAGTTTACCCAATGTAATTTCGGCTAGTTCAGATTTGCGCTGTTGCCAGTGTTATCTACTGAATAGCTTAAATGGAACAGAGCATAGATAATTACATTCTACGCCAAATTCACTAAACTTGTTTTTGAACATAGTATTAGGTAAATGATTTTATTTCTAATTCATTGTGTGCTATTGTTTAGAACTATACTCTGTCCCATTTAAGACATTCAGCAGATGGTGCTCGCATCAGCGCGAGTTTTAAGTAAACTTGTCTCTTGTCTCCAATTTCAGCCAGTCAGAGAGGTCAAAACCATTCTCTATTCTCTGCAATATGAATAACAAATACCTGAAAAAATAAAATGGAGCGGAGCATTTTTATAAAAGAACAAAGGCGGCTGATAGGTTAGGATTGGCCCTGTGTAATTCTAAATTTAAACTTAGTAAGAATAATAAACGGTCCCGCACATCACCAGAAAAGGCATCCGAAACTTATGCGAACAGTATTGAAAAACGGTTATGTTGCGAAGGATTGAAAATGCTGCAATGAAGGAAAATACTGCGGCTATTCATTCGCTGGCAGAATCAATTATAAAGAGAGTTGAGATTGAAGATAAACGAAACGAAGAATTAGCAGCATTCACAGAAAGTATCCGTGATTTTTCAGCTTCTATGAGGCTTGTAGCTGAAGCTCTAAATAAAATTGCTTCCAAACTAATTTAAAAAAGATATTTGTATATACTCATATATTTATTTTTCATACAATGTTTGTATCTATTACTTTGCTTAGAGTTCATATTTTGTTACAAGTTTTGTTTATTTATACAGCGTGATTCAGGACGAGTTTAACAAAATAAAACCATATATTGGGGGAGTCATTTTAGTAAAAAATGTTATATGATGATATGTCCGGAAACTTTTCGTTGCAGAGTTACAGGCCTTTAAAAATGCACCTCATCAAGCACAATTTTATTTATAACTATGGTACTAATTGAACGAAAATTTTGAAACTTTGTATGAGGGTACTACTTATTTAGATGCACATTTATACTTTTGTTTCTGTATCTCAACAAGAGGCGTCTCATGTGGGGAAGCCATGAACATTTTTTATCGTTACACTAATAAGTACTACTAAGTAAAGATCAGTTTATTCTATAAATGTTGTAACGTTTATTATTTTCCATCCTTTGTATTTTCGCATTTTATTTAATTAAAATGTCGCCGAATTAAATTTTGCTGGATTCGCCTAGCAGTATGGAGTAATTCATTTTCTCTAACAGGTACGAGTACATCTGTAATGAAACAAATATATAAAATTCTATAAATTTACATTTATCTACATTTTTCCACGGTAATAATCACCATTTCTATCTTCTATAATTTGTTCGCCGTCAATAAATAAATCTAATCCGTGTCGTCTACGCATGTTCTGTAACACACAACATGTATGCATGATGTGTGCACTTTTTTCTGGGGTGTTGTGCAATGCTCTATCTTTCATTAGACATCTAAAGACGCTTTTATGAACCCCAAATGTACGTTCAATTGTATTTCTGGCAGAACAAAGAGGTTTAGTATACCTATATTCTGGGGAGCCTTCAACTGCATTAAGAATAGGCGTAAGAAGCCGCGGTTCTAATGCATATCCTGAGTCACCTGAATTATAATACATTATTAAAACTATATATATATATATATATATATATATATATATATATATATATATATATATATATATATATATATATATAAAGTAATTACCCAACAACCAGGAGGAAATATCACCAGCTTCAAAATTTTGTCGGAGATGTTCTTTTATGTTCGACATACTCCATATCGCTGCATCGTGCAACGACCCAGGGTACCGAGCATTAACTGATATAATATTAAGATTATAGTCACAAATCTAATTAAGATAGTTAAAGTAAGAAATTATAAATTCGATATATGAACAAAAACTTACAGTTTGAGCATTTAGACTGTAGAAACCTTTGCGGTTATAAAATGGTAAAGCTGGTGGTGAATGTATAGCTATATGTGAACAGTCTATGCAGCCAATTACTCCCGGAAAATTAAATAGCCGCAAGAACCTGAACATATGTGTTTTGTATTCTAATACGAATGAAAATAGATAGTTGTGCATTTATTAAAAGTAATTATATAAACAAATTACCCAATCTTTGTTTGGAAAAATGACGACATCTGTAAGTATAAACAATTAAAATTTGACTACATATTTAGCCTTGACAAGCATATTAGTTATTGAATTTCCTTCTGATAATACTGGAAATAGTGCACTGGTGACACCGAAGAGACAAAAACGTTTTGCTGCTGGTATGTTTCTTTTATGAATTAAAATAATTAATTTATTTACGAAAGATCATCGGATGATGGATAAAAAGGAAGATAACAAATTTTTACATCTCCTCTTGCAAACGTTTCGGTCATTTATTTAACCTTCATCAGTGCTGTGAGATATGTAGGCCAAACGAGAAAACATATGGACAGCATCACCTGCGACAGTGTAAGGTCAAGGGTTGACCTTACACTGTCGCAGGTGATGCTGTCCATATGTTTTCTCGTTTGGCCTACATATCTCACAGCACTGATGAAGGTTAAATAAATGACCGAAACGTTTGCAAGAGGAGATGTAAAAATTTGTTATCTTCCTTTTTATCCATCATCCGATGATCTTTCGTAAATAAATTTATACTTGGATACGATCACAATATTAATAAAATAATTAATGTTCTTTTAAGATCAAATTCTAAAACATCGATTTTTTTCCAGATCATATTGATCTACATCAAATTGGCGTGAACAGAGTGGCGCAATTATCGCCGAAGAAACAGAAATTATAGAAACGTCTGCAGACTGCAGAAAGACTTTTAAAACTAAGCCAAAAACGTGGCAGGTTTTTATCTGAAAAGTGTAACCGCAGAAAAGTTGATGTCCTTTGATAATATCGAAAATAATGATTCTTTGCCACGAGTATCGAAATGATAACTAAATGTGTATCATAATCTGTATCGAAATGAAAATCTATATCATAATGAGTGTCATTCAAGTATGGATAATATATTTAATAAGTATATTGAAGCATAGAAGTAGAAAAAAATGTTTTTTTCATTTATTATTTTCAGATTTTCAGAAGTAATATCACAAGACCTGATTTTATCGATAAATTTTTATTTTGCACGATTTTTTTTTGCTTAGCAACAAACACGAAAGCAAACTGCGTGGTAAATCCCGACTCCGAAGGAGGAGGGGTTTTACCTAATGTCAGTTTGCTTGAGTGATTTTGCTTAAAAGCATAAAAAATGAGTGCAAAATAAAAATTTATCTGAGAAAATCTGATAGGTCGTGTGGTATTTGGTGAGATAAATTCCAAAGACAAAGCAAAATGAAACTATTTAATTATTAATATTTTATTTTTAAACTTGAAATATTAATTAACTGTCACACTGACAGTTATAAACAATAACAACTGTTTATTTACTTGGTAGCGGAGAATTATCGGGGTAACGGGGTTTTATCAGTATAATACTGTTACCATTGGTTGAATTTTCAAGTGTTTTGCATCATGATTGGTTGAAAACTAGTCTTTGGAATTTATCTATATAAAATGATTAATATATTCTGTAACACAGTAGTTTAATTTTTATCTATCGATAATTTTTTCTACAATAAAAAATACCTGATAAAACGATTTAAAAATTTCTCATGTCAAAATTGTTATCGATATATAAAAATTAAACATTGTGTTACAGAATATGACAGAGTTTCAAATTTGAATTATTTGAAACAAGCATTCAATTTTCCCGCTTTTTAGTTTAGTTTAGCCCTGCAAAACCAGAGGCGCTGCGATCTGCGTTTTTATATTTACTATAGAGTTGGCAAGTCTGATAGTGTAGATGGTCTGTGTCAACGATATCCCATATAGTAATAGATACCGAACAAGATATTCTACGCATGGATCATTTCTGTGCCAACATCTAAGCAGCAAGTAGGGGCGGAAATAATGTTTGCGCATGCGTAAGTTGGCGCGAAAATGCTTTTAAATTTGTTTCAATTTCAAAACTATATATTTTTGTCTAAGCGAATAATTAAATTGTTTTAATTATTATGATAAATAAAAAATATAATTTATTAACACGTGTATATTATAAGGGTAATATAAACAGTAAGGAAAATAAATGAATAAAACAATTACATGTACAATATTATTGATTTTTAAATAAAACTAATTTACGCAATTGCACACAACAATTTTTTACCATTTTAAAACAAACGAAGTAAAAACCACAAGACTCACGAGGTTCAGTAAGAAAATCCAAATATGAAATAACTGCAGATCTTACACAAAATAGCGCCGACAGCTGTTACTTCCATTACCAACTTAAAGAAGAAAAATACTAGTTGGAATTATGTGCTAAGAAAAATTAATTCTTAACCGAATAAAAGTTGCAACATATTTTAATATATTTTTTTGGGTCATCCTGTCAATATTATTGTTGTTAAATATCTAATACTTTCATTAATATCTATTTTAAAAGTACATGTATTACTAACAATGTTGGTACTAATTTCAATCATGCGAAATGAATACTTCCGCCCCTACTTGCAAACACGTTGGCACAGCAAAAATACTTGATGCGGTATCTATTAGTATATAAGAGATCGTTGGTCTGTGTTTGCCGCCCCCGTGCTTGGACGCCTTTGTTCTGGGAACAAAACGAACACCCGCTAGGATCGGGTCTGGAATTACTTATAGTAAGTTTTGGAGCATTCGAGGTAAGCGTTGTTTCTTCTAGAAGCAAATCTTCTGAATTATTTTCAGTTAACAGCAAGATTATAGGAATGTCGGCTTTAGGTCCTTACTGTTGACTGCTACCTGGTTTAGGGTTAGCTGTATCGATTAAAATATCTCGTAAAAATGTTTCAGGTTCTATAGTGTTTATATCCTGTATTTGCGGTTTAGTGTTTATATTCTGTAATCCCGGTTCGCTAACATCAGACATCCCATCTACTGTCACCCTTAAAATTACGTCTAGTAGCTTTAATTCTTTTTCACTGAGCGACTTTTCTTCATTACCCTCACCACCTCCAGTAGCTTTTTGTGCGATCACCAACGTCCTAGCTTTTCGTTTTGTATTGCTTTTAAATTCCGTCAAACACTAAAAAAAAGTCAGAATTATTTTATTAATTAGAGAATTTTTTGTACTGAAATACTCACTTTCTTCCACATATCTGATGTTCGTGTAGGTCCTGCTCCACAGCTATTTAAAATAAATGTTAAATCATCCCACAACCTAGTTAATGTATCAGGACCTTCTGATGGTGAAAATTTCCCAGTAATCATGACTTTATGTTTACTCATAAAGTCTAACATTAAATTCCACTGTTTTTCAGTGGTTTTAGCAGATCTCACTTTCGTTCTCATCATCTTATATGCTGCTATAAATAATATATGTAAAACCTAACCAAAAAATGTAAACACCACTGACAATTGTAATGCATGCGTGGTGCCAAAAGAGAGTGCACTCAATGTTAAAACAATAGAACCGCCAAGGCGGCATGTCGGTTAGTTGAGGCCCGGGCCGCAAGGTGTCTCTCATGACAGTTTTCCAATTTTTTTTTATTAAAATTTAATTTCTTTTATAAATAAACTTAAAAGAAACGAAATATTGATAGATTGTTATTATATTTCATCAAAAACCTGTAGTACAAAAAATAGATATAAAATACATACATTTGCTAACTTATCATACATAATCAACAGCATAATTAATTAATTTGACGCTATTCTAAAATAGTTATGAAGTTATTAAGGGCATTTATACATTATACTGAAATTGAGTTGGTTAAAAATAGGACTTTATAATTAAATTTATTTATATTAAATGAACAACTAATTTAATGGCAAATTTTTAGGGTCCGCGTAAGCAGCAAGTTTTAAGGTACAGTTTGTCAACAGAATGAAATCTAAATATACCATGATGATCTTTATTCCTCCTCTGATTTGTTTTCTGGTATTTCTAGGAAGAGTCAAGAAATGTGTGGTTTACTTTCTTCAAACATGATAAACCCATTAACTGCATTTTCTGTTTGATAATAAAAGTTCAGATAATTTTGTTTCTCTAACTTATAAACTGAATAATATTACATTTTTAAGTTATTTTTGTTGACACCTAAGAAATTTTTACTACAAGAATTGGAAATAATATTGTTAAAATTTCGTATTCACGTATCTCATTGTTAGACAATTATTATTTAGTTACAATATTGTTATCATACAACGAGAAATTGTGTGCAGTACAATTATTAGAATATTAAAATTTAAATATTTCATATTTAAAATAAGGATTTTGTAAATTAATTTAGGTTAACAATGTTACGTTTACTATAGTATAATATTCAAACGTGACTTTTTTTCACGCTCCCATTGTAGGCCTAAAATATTTGTATGCAACTCGTGAGTAAATTATATCTTTTTTCACTCGAAGGATTTGCGCACTCGCCTTCGGCTTGTTCGGCAAATTTTCCTTCTCGTGAAGAAACATATACTTTATTTACTTGGTACATAAATAACTATTAACTAATAAATATCTAATTATAAAAACTATTCATGTTCGCATTGGTAGTGTAAGGGTAGTAGAATTGCTTTAAGATTTGATTACTTTGTGACAATCAGAGATCAAACAAAACCTGCGAGTGACAAGTATGACTTGAAAAATAGAGTTGTTTCTATATTTAATTCAAATTCACAATGTATATGGCGAAAAAAATAACACAAAAAATAGATTGCAACGCGAATCTGAAAGTATGTTTGGAATACGTTTTTTAGTGTTTATTACTTTGTTTTGTATTTTATAATATCTTCAATTGCTATGAAATACCCTCAGGATCTCGATTAGGACGTCGCCCAATCCTAAGAAATGGTACCTATCACTTCACCAATTAGGTCAATTGTAGTATGTCATGTCATGACATATACGAAATAAATATATTTTCTTTTTTTTACGTCTGTCAAAAAGTACCCTTTACACTTCCGAACATTTTTTAGACTCAAATTATTTTCGGTCCATTATCCAAATTACTAAATGCATTCGGGCTTAGTGGTGAAGAAAGGATATTCCCCGAACACCATAGAAAATACATATTATATTGGGCCTCTACCTGATTTGTCGTATTACAGCCCAGACACAAAGAAATGAGATAAATGAGCAAAATTTCTAAATTGGTACCAGGAGCATAAAAGCGACAAGTTTAATATGCAACGTGATTTAGTTGATTATTGTGTCTCTAATGTTGAAATTCTTATGCAAGCCTGTTTAAAATTCGGAGAACAGTTTCTTAGTATCGGAAATGTATGTCCGTTTATAGACACATGTACCATAGCATCATAGTATAACAAAGTATACCGACGTAATTTCCCAGAGCCCAACACTATTGGAATTACACCAAGGAGTGGATATAGACGTCGTGATAATCAAAAATTGCGCTACATTAGTGTAAGAAGAGTACACAAAAAAAAATATTTTGCACTTCGCTAAACAAAAAGACGTTAGATTGAACATATAACCATAGGTTGTCTCGTTCAACTTAAACAAAACGAGACGATAAAAGTGGATTGTATTAGGGAGATTGAACCAAATGGTTAAGTCGCATGTTGTGAGCTTATATACCGACTTAAAATGTATGGTTAGCCGTCGTGCGCTTATTAACTTCTGCGGAGATGTTTGCTCCCACGATGGTCGTTAGTTGGCCAGTGTGTTGACAATGTCATACAATCGCCATGGTCACCTTTGCAAGAATATACCTATAGACCACGGAGAGGCTCGGTGCGAGCCGCCATCTTGAATAAAAGGTTAAAAAAATATGAGTTTTTTTGGGTTTTTGGCTATTTCCTCAAAATACGGGCCTGTATAAATTTTTTACAAGATTACAAAATTAAAGCTCGTAAATTTTGTATTTTTCTCAAATTATGATACGGGCTGCTGTTTTTGAGTATTTTCACAAGGACAAAATAGAGAATTGCTAAGTTTTAATTTAAACGCATGTTTAGATATTAAGCAGTGATTGAGTCTCATGCGTGTTATTGTCACGTATTCTCTTTTGTACAAATTTGCTAAACCAACACTTCGCAAATATGCTATTTTGAACTTTTGCATAATCAATGCCTTTTATTTCAGACATTGCCTTGAATTTATTATTTCAATTATTTTTGAATATTTTTGAAAAAAGTTATTATAATTAGCTTTTAGAGATTGATATTTATAGGTATACCATTGTTAATTGCGATTTTTGCCAACTTGTCTAATTCTTAGTTATTATTATTAGCATGTGCTTTAGTCCAGATTAAATTTACTTTAACGTCATTACTGACTGGTAAAAAAGTGTACTAGTTTGATTATTTTGTATATTAAAAGTGGATTATTTTTGTAAAATTTAGGGTACTTTAATTTCCCCTCGCTTAACGATAAAACCTGTATAGAATTATTAGCTGACACATTAAATGATATATTTATTAATTACAGCAATCATAATATTCTGATCGTAGGTGATTTTAACGCCAAAATCGGCAATCTGAATCAAATGGATGATGACATTTTCTATAACTCTAATATTTCCAATAACCGTACTACTTCTTTACACCAAACGGATAAAAGAGGTAAATTATTAGTAAAAAGTATGGAATAATTCGGTATGTTTTCTATAAATGGGCGATCAACAGGGGATATCCTGGGTAAGTGCACTTTCATAAATCATTTAGGCAGTAGTATCATTGATCTTGCATGTATAGACACAAATATGATACAACGTATAATTAAATTTGAGTTTATTCCTACGTTAACTACCTCTGGTCACAGTATTAGGCATATAACTTTAGATTTAAAACATGATGTAAATAATAAAACATTATTAAATAGATGCCCATCGAATGAACCAACTTCTTATTCAATTTCTTTCAAATTTTATAAAAATTTTGCAGAAAACTTCTATAGTTTCTTACATTCTTCTCAATTTATTTACTGTAATAGTAATGATGTTGATATTTTGAACAATGACCTTGTTACAGCCATTAAAGATGCTGCTTCCCATACAAACATGTTGAAAATAAAGAAAAATTACCGTAATAATAGTTTTTTCCAATCATTCCACCGTCCGTGGTTTGATTCAGACTGCCGTGCATATAAAACCGAGGCTCAAAAAAATTTAAGAATATACCGTAAGGAAAATACAAAGGAGACTATGAACCAATATCAGTTAAGTAAAAAAAAATATTTAAAAACGTTAAAAACAAAAAGGGCTAACTACGAGCGGAATGTAACAGAAATGTTATCAAATGTAAAAAACAATTCACAATTCTGGCGTACAGTCAACCAGTTAAAAACCAAAAATTCTAACACAAATATAATTCCTTTATCGGGCTGGGAAACATTTTACAAACATTTATATGCATCACCATTACCAAGCCAAAACTCCCAATCTTTCCATAACAATAATAATCCGTATTTAGATTCCCCTATTTCCTTAAAAGAAATACAAATGGCACTTAATAAAATAAAACCAGGTAAAGCGTCCGGCAGCGATGATATCAATAATGGTTTTTATAAACTTTTACCACCAAACTGGATCCATTATGTTCAAAATTTATTTAATAAAATTTTCTCCATAGAAAAAGTACCAGCCGAGTGGTCAAAAATTCAATTATATATGTTATTTAAGAATGGCGACCCAACTATTCATAGCAATTATCGAGGCATTGCATTAATCAATGCAATTACAAAAGTTTTTACTACAATATTGGCTCATAGACTTCAAATGTGGTTAGTAGAACATGAAATTATTGACGAATTTCAAGCTGGTTTTAGAGCAGGTAGGGGCACTACAGACATCTTTATTCTAATATCCATAATTCACGTACAACTCCGTCTAAAAGGTAATCATTGTTTTGCAATTTTTATTAACCTTTCGATTCATTATCTCACTTAAAATTATAGCAAAAATTATATGACAACGGCCTTAGTACCAAATATATTAGAATCTTGCAAGACTTGTACAAAGAACCTGAAGCGTGTGTTAAAAATGGTAACTTAAAATCTAATTATGTTAGAATAACAGAGGATATTTTGCAAGGCGAAATTTTAAGCCCTACACTTTTTTCTTTATACAGGGTGTTTCATAACTTCAGGTACATATTAGAAGGGCATATAATTCTTAATGTCCTGATTACGGAACAAAAAGAATTTTTTCAAAATTCCTATAATTAAGGGTAGTTCAATTAAGAAGAACATTTTTTGTACCCCTGGATACTATAATATTTGGAATAGTGAAATTAGTTATAACTATTACATAAATAATTTAACAATTAAATTAATTTATGCAATTACATAAAGCTTTGTCACACAAATTAAGTTTGGGAGATGTGTATGTAATGAAAAAAAATATTTACTTTATTTTTACAAAAACTGTTCAAAATTATTTCCATTAACAGCTAAACATAATGCAGCACGTTGAATTAAAGACATTGAACAAGCCCGATGAATTGCATTCTCTTGTCTAATTCTTTCAGCACAATTTTCAACTCGTTGCCGTAATTCTTCAAGGGTTTCAAGTGCCTCTTGATTATCATAGTCGAGGGATTTAAACATTACCCCACAAATAAAAATCTAACGGATCTAGGGGGGCCAAGACGCGGGACCTCCTCGACCAATCCACCTGTACTCAAATACTCTGTCAAGATGATGTCTGACATTTCTAGCAAAATGTGGCGGCGCACCGTCATGCATAAACCGTGCATTTTGACGTACATTAAGAGGAATATCTTCTAATAATTCAGGCAAATTATTCAGCAAAAATTGTAAATAATCATTCCCAGACATTCTGTTAGGAAGTATGTATGGTCCCAGTAACGATCCGTTTACCATCCCAGCCCAAACATTTAGTGAAAATCTGTGCTGAAAATTACTCCTGACAGCAGCATGTGGATTTTCTTCGGCCCAGTAGTGACAGTTATGAATATTATGTATACCACCACGAGTAAATATCGCTTCGTCGGAAAATATTACTTTTAACGTAAAATTGCCATCCTGAGCATGTTGGTTTAGAAGCCATTCACAAAACCTTACTCGAGAGTAATGATCGGGTTCAATTAACGCATGGACCCGTTGAAAATGATAAGCATGTAAATTATTATTCCTTAAAATTCCCCAAATTGTCATTCGTGGTACACCTGGTAGTTGACGAGATATTCTCCTTATGCTGATTGTTGGGTCATTGCGTACCAAATCTAAGACAGCATTTTCAACATTTACTGGTCTCCGATCAGCCCCGCCGTCTCTTCCCCGATTAGGTTGCAAAGGACCAGTGTCGCGAAGGCGTTGAGTAAAGCTTACAAATATGCGAGAATTCGGATGCCGTCGTCCTGGGAAACGTTCAGCCTAATAACGCTGAGCTAATCTACAGTTTTGCCCTGCTTCGCCATACATTAGCAACATATCCACTAACTCACTGTTACTGTAACCATTGATATTTGAAACAATAATCAGAAGAGCAATATCAAAACTGTTATAAGAAACACTATTTATGTGGCCGGCTACTAGAAACCTAATGAAATGATTGTATTATGCAAACATTTCTTATTAATTAGATATAATACAACGTAATATTTAATATTAAAACTACCTATTCAACCAGTGTCCCAAAACTGTTTCCTTCAAAAACCTCAAAATCTAATTTTTGAATTTTGAAAAAATCTTTTTGTTTCGTAATCAGGACATTAAGAACTATATGCCCTTCTAATATGTACCTGAAGTTATGGGACACCTGTATATGAACGATATTGAAAATTTTTTTCGTGCCCAGGGAGCTAGAGGCCTGAATGTTGATGGCCATAGCGATATTGTTTTACTGGCTTACGCAGACGACATTGTTTTACTTTGTAGTTCTCCAATCGACGTTCAATTGAACCTTAACATCCTAGCAAAATACTGTGATCAGAATAATTTATTAGTAAATACGGAAAAAACAAAAATCCTAAAATTTTATAAAGGTCGAAATAAGCCCAATAAACCATTTATTTACAAAAACGACTCTATTGAAGTAGTTTGTCAATACACTTACCTAGGAATCCCATTTTCTTGCTCAGGAAAATTTTTGTTAGCCTCAAACCATGCAAACAAAAAAGCTCAGGCTGCTATACACAAAACTAACAATGTTCTATCTAAAGGCAAATCTATTACATGGCCGGAAAAACGTAAATTGTACACCGCGATTGTAACCGCCACAGGTTTATACTGCGCGAAAATTTGGGGTCTGCGCTACTTGAATATTATTAAAAAATTAGATACAACTTTTATTAAAAGAATGCTACAATGCCCGCGTAATACACCTGGTTATATGTTAAGGGCAGAAACTGGTATGCTGCACATACAGGTTGCTGTTCTTAATCGAACTCTTAATTGGTGGAGTAAAATAATTAAAATGGAAAATACTAGATTACCTAAAACAATTTTTAATCGCCTTTTAAAACTGGATTCGTACGAATTTAATAAACCAGAATTTAATTGGGCAACACAATTAAAAAATATAATTTTTGACCTGGGTTTTAATGAATTGTGGGAAAATCAAAATATAACTAAGAGTAAGATTAAGGAGGTCTTAGACTCGTACGAACACAGATTACAACAAAAGGATCTCGATCACATTCCACACTTCCTATAATAATCATTACAGAATATTAAAGGACGCGTATGCAACAGAAAATTATTTGAATTGCGTAAATACGCAAAAAGCTAAGCTATTTGCACAAATTAGAATGTCAAGTAAAAAAGGCTTATACATTTTTCACAACAAAATTAAATATTCCCTAAATGCAGAGTCCGAATGCACGATTTGCAATTTACTTAAGTTAGAAGATCTTTTTCACTTTTATTGCGAATGTCCAATTTACATTCCATATAGAACTACTTATCTAGTACCTGTTTTTAAAATTCTTAAGATTGAGAATATCAACACACAGAACTATATATCGCTTTTTGACTATACGTCGGTGGATATAATTAACAAAATTTATTTTTATACACCAAGTGCCTTAAAATTAAGAAGTTTACATAATAAACAAATAACCAGAAATTTTAAATAACAATATAGAAAATTTCTCATTTATGTTTACACTGCTTTCAATACAAAAAATTAAACTTTAATGGATAATAAAAATTTATAATAAAAGGATTAAAAAGAAAAAAGGGTAACACATATGCTGGGGGGTAAATATAGGTATAAATAAAAATTTAATAAATGTAGTAAAGTTGTTTTGATTATGGTTAAATAACATGTACTTTGAATAATGTTTATTGGTATTTTATTATAAGTTGCCAACATCAATATTGTAACAAGTTGTACAACTTATATACAATAAAGCTATTGATTGATTGATTCCAAAATTATAATAATTCATCTTGGCTTGGAGGCATTACATGATCCTTAACCATTATTGAATTCAAATGTCGCGCGTCTAGACAAACTCGCGGCTTTCCGTCTTTCTTTTTAAACACTACCAGCGGGCTTATATATTCGGTTTGGGCAGCTTCTATCACCCCCCCCCCCCCACTCTAAAATTTCCTCTATTTGTTTGTCAATTTCCTCACGATAACAAAACTGTACCGGATAGCTCTTTAAAAAAATGGTTTTGTTTCCTTGAACTCTATTTTATGTTCATAGTTCTTAATAAGTCCCGGTTGATCCGAAAATACCCTCTCATGTTTTTTAATACTTTTTTTTATGACTCTCTTCTTTGGTTATTGACTGATCCACGATAACTTCTTCAGTACTATATATTTTTGCGGTGTCTTCATTTATCGTTTTTCTACTTCAATACCGGTAACTGTTATCTCATTTACTTTCTGAATTTGAACCCCCCTATTTGCCTCGTTTTCTACCGTTTTAAACGGTACGTTTATGAACTCGTTTTTATATTCCCCTTTTAAAATTTTGTTAGTAAAACAAAGACTAGCCTTATTCTTCATTAACCAATCACAGCCTAAAATTACCTGTCTAAACAATTTAGGTACTACTAAACAAACTGTTTCTACTTCTATCTTACCCATTTTTATTTCTAACAAAACTTGTTTCTTTACTCTCACGTTCTTTTACATAAAGGCACTTCCTAGTTCCACTCCGGTAACTGGCAAATGTTGGAATCTTTACTTTGTTTTCTATCTCTAAACTGTTAATTAAATCTTCCGATATGCATGTCACCTGACTACCCGAATCGACTAATGCCTCGACGACCTGATTCCCTAATTCAATTTTGATAACCGGCATTAAAACTGTTTCATTTGGATTTTCTATTACTTCTTCATCGGATAACAATATTTCGGTTGGATTTTCCTGAAAAATAGCTCCTACATTTGGTTCTCTCTCATTCTCCTTTCTCATTGGTCTGCTATTATTACTATTTCGCCACGCATGATTATTATTATTTCGGTTTTCGCGTCTATCATTATACCGCGCATCACCCCGTTCATTTTCTTTTACCTCATACGTTTCATCTAATTTACGCAGATACTTTTCAATATCCTCGTTAGTTGTAAAACCCGAATTTAATATTCCAAGTTTAATTTCAGCACTAAAATGATTAATAATCAATTCACTTAAATGTTCACTATCTACCGGGTCATTCAAAAATGACGCTTCCTTCATCATCTTTAAATAGTGATCTGCTATTTTATTTTTAAATATAAATCTCGGTCTTGTTCTATCCCCCAGTATCTATCTAAAAAAGCAATTTTAAATTTTTCAAACGATACTAATTCGTTTTCTTTCATCGCGCCCCAGTCTGCTGCAGATCCCCTTAAAGCATTTAACGCTAATGCTACCTGTTTGTGATCGGGTACACCCGCGTCCTCAAAAAGCGTACTTAATTTTTTTTATAAATATTTTAGGGTTCAAACTACCCCCACATTAAAAACAAGATTAGTACCATCTAAATCTTTCCATGCAGAAATGTAATTTCTATTAAAATTCATTTCAATATTAACTTTTTCCTCGCTAGGCTCCATTTTACTACTGTTACTTTTAATATTATGTTGACTTAATTGTTCTACTAAATTATTTACTGATTGTTGCATGGACAATATATTTTTTGCTAATAATGCCATCATAATATCGTCTGTACTACTTTCCACTTCCCGCTTCTTTCTTCGTGACATTTTCACTACGTGTGATGAGATATACAATTCACCATAAACAATAAGTATTAATACTTATTTCCTTCTTTCTAAGCCCACTCGTTGGGTGCCAAATTATGTAACGAGCACAGATGCTCACTGTTCTCAGGCTTTGTTTTAGGTCATGGGTACTTTAAAAGAAATATAAATATTGGTACTTTATTGATTTTTATTAAATTAAATATTTATACCAACATAAGAAACAAAACTAAATGAAAATGTGTGGCCTGGTACCAGCTTCCAAACTTGTCTTATATATTCAACCTTCGATGCTCTTACCAGCCTGACACAGGGCTGCCGACTGACTCTTCCCGCTGCGACTTGCTTCTTCTCCCCACCACGGAACGCGCTGTTGTCTACCTTCCTATCTTCCAGGAATTCTTCCCCCGTCACGTCTCGCACAGACCACATACAGCACTAACATAACACTCACTTTCTGGTTTTCATTAATCCTAAACTACAACTACGTTTTTAGCATATAATATAGTAAGATCATCTCAACATTATCGCCAAAAATAAGATAGCCATGGAAATAAAAAATAAATTCTCATTCCGACAGTTCAATGTCAATGATGCTAATTGTTGTAATCATTGTTTACATTGTCATAATTCAGCAAAAATATTAAAGTATTATGTACGGTCTTAATTAATATTTTCCTTTTTGTTTTTTATATCCATAGCTATCTGATTTTTGACGAAAATTTCATTTTTATTTTCTAAATATCTAGTAAATAAAAATTTTAAACAACTTTTTACTCTTGAATTTTTGCTCTGAAATGTACAGGAGAGCCAATTTTCACACATTTTTTAAATCCTATGTGCCGCGTTTCGTTGTACAGCCTGTTCGTACTTGAATAATAGACGATAAAAGAAGGTATTATGTTATTCCACAAAATTAGTTTGAATCTGGTAATCGAAACTATGACGTGACACCAATCAATGCGCGCTCTAAATTATGAATATTTCAGATGATTTTATTTACTCATTTTTACAAAAATATAACAGAATTTAATGTTTTTATTTATTAAGATCTTATAATTTATGTTACAGAATAATTTTATATAATTTTTAGAGGATATTTAAATTTATGAATTAAAGAAATAATATTTATTTAATTAAAATAAATAAACCGCTTTTTTTAAAAATTTGAAAAATCTTCTAATCTCTCCGTACAAAACTATGCCTCCTATCTTGTATCTCTCTCTCTTTCACTCGCGAATAAAATTATCGGCCGTCCGAGAGGCACTTGTGTCCACACTTACTCTTGGTGTTATAGGTACTTCGTCCAAGAGTCCATATTTGAAAATTTCTCACTATTATTTGAAAACAAAATTTTCAATGCGAATATTTTCTACAAAATGACGTTTTTTGATTATCTAGAAGTAGTGTTGATGACATCAGTATGGATATCTACAATTCACCATTCACATTCACCATTTAATAAAATTATCAACATTTTATCAGTGTGTTGTTCGTTAATTTCTGTTTTTAATTATTCCTTGCTAATATACAGGGTGTAAATGAAATAAGTGCATTAAATTTAACCAGTAATGTAACTCGACGACAGCAACAATATTTCTTAATAACTTTTTTCTTTTAGATTTTGAGTTAAAGTTCTTTAAAGATTTGCTGCATATTTCGTTACCCACCCATAGAGAACAAATTGCTGCTGCCGTATTCGACTGGGATACAAACAGCTCAAAAATTGTCGGTTATCGGTTACACTTGCAGTCACAGTAATTAATAAACGAATCAACGAAAATAACATTTATTATTAATTAATTCGTAATAGTACAATTTTTAAAACAAAGAAATTTAAATTTTGGATAACAAAATTATAAAGTTGTGTATTAAACCAGGCTTTTAATCACCTGTGAATAGAGGAAGACAAGGAGGAACGGTAACGAGGAAGAGCAAAAGCATAGTTATTAGGTTATGAGATGATTATTTATAGTCGACAAATCATAATAGTTTAAATTCGTTATTCAAAAAATGTAAGTACAAACTTTTGTCCATTTAAACGAGGTACGTGAGTACCACTAATTAGTCGTCCATTTATAGTTCCCGCCCAAACATTTTTTAATGAAAATTTTTACAGCATTTTCGTCTGTCGAGATGTGTATTGTGCATAATAAATACACCTTCCCAAGTAAATTCAGCCTCATTAATGAACATTATGAGCTATTCCCAAAATTGAAATCTGTTATGTGCTGAAAATATTGTACTATTTACACATCGTATGGATACAACTGTTGCTTTTTTCAAATTGTCATATGTGACACTCCGTATAAGTATAAGATTAACAAATGTGCGAATATTAAGAACGTATGATTTGGAATCGCTTAGGCTAAATGTGTTGGCAACTCTATAACATTGTCTTTATATCAACCACAAATTAAAATGTAGTAAAGATATGAATAAATAAATACACCATAGGTAAGTAATTACAATGTTTGTGTACTCGCTATTTGTAAACGTAAACATTTTGACAGAATTTTACCTTATAAACAATGTGAAAATTTAATTGAAACAGACAGGACTGTCAATTGCTAAAAAAAATTTTCAGTGCATTCAATTACAGTGTTTCCAGATGCTCAATAGTCAATATCCCTCCAAACCTTTGACAAAATCCCTTTTTTAACCTAAAAATCCCTCCAAATTTATATATATATATTGTAATATCTTTAATCTAAAATTAAGAAAAAAAAAGAACAAAACTATTAGATAAACCCAACGTATTTATTCCTAATTTAATATATTTGCGTAACACTCATTAAACAAAATAACAAAACGTCTAGCTACTATCAAGTCTCTAGTCGGAATCCCCTCTCGTTTTACCCAAATGTCGGCTGAACACGCCGTTGCCCCCACTCTACGCCCGATGACGCGACATGACGACACTCGGCTATGTCCACGCCTACTTTCATCCTAACTTCTTCAACAATATATATATATATATATATATATATATATATATATATATATATATATATATATTAGAACACATGTAAAACAGTTTATACAATATATAAATAGGTACATATATATATATATATATATATATATATATATATATATATATATATATATATATATATGAGGAGCAAAATTTCAAAACGCTGTATGTCCAAAAAAAATTTTTTTTTTGTTTTGGTTGGCAACATTTCCTCTATTTGTTTTTCTTTAACATGTTGAAGAGCCGAAGTTGCAAACCGACGTAAATCCCGTATGAAAGTATACTAAATAATCTATAATGTTTCAAAAAGCTGTATATCCAAATATATTTTATTTCAAAACGCTGTAAAATATCCTGACTGCCACATTGTGAGAACACGTGCATACAATTAATTTAATTTGTGTTTTGCACGTAATTTGATTTATTTTTGAAATAAAAAAATGGATACAGTTGTTGTAGCTGAGAGTAACTGTGGAAGTAGGAAAAAGAAACGAGGAAAATCAAAAAGAGAACGGGAAAAAATTGTCCGGTAAGTAATATTTTATGGTTATGGTAATTTTTGTTACCATTTATATTATTTTAAGGTATTCTGAGCAATTTACGGAAGAAACCATATCATTGCCTTCATGCAAACATGGCGCCAAAAGCACATTTAAATGTGCAAACATATCAAGGGATGAACTATTAAAAAATCGATCAAGATTTTATCGTGAGCCTTTTAAACATATCCAAGATGTTAAATTATCACATTTGATGATAATTTATAATCCAAAAAGAAAAAGACCATCTGATAAAAAAAACGTGCGACGTCAATCCCATAATTTGCAGGTAACAACAATAATTTTATATTACAAATGAGCAGATCCTATTTTTTACTTTTGTCTAGATAAGATACAAATTAAGATGTGAAGGAAAATTTGTCACAGTATGCCAAAAGCTTTTTGTTCATGTTTTTGGTATTACTCAACGAAGAGTGCTAAGTATCGCTGCCAAAATGAAAACTGGGGAAAATTTGAAGGACGGGAGAGGTGGTGACCAAAAGTCGAAGAAGAGCGAAGAAAAAAGAAAGGCTATCAGAGAATTCATAGGAAAATTAGAAGCTAAAGAAAGTCATTACAATCGAATGAAATCTGTAAGACTGTACCTGCCCGCCGAACTTAATATTGCTAGATTACATAGAATGTATAATTCTACTCATCCTGATGAGTACAAAGTAAAGTATAGCTTCTTTTGTAAAATATTTAGTACGCAATTTAATTTGGGATTTGGTTCGCCTGCTACTGATACATGCAGTTTATGCCATAGGTTAACATATGCTATAAAAAATTCTAAGGATGATAGATTGAAAACTCAGTCAATGATTGAACTACGAGTTCATAAATTACGTGGTAAACAGTTTTCGAAAATGATGAAAGAAATTTCCGAGGATAGTATTGCGTTTTGTTTTGATATGCAGCAAGTTCAGCCGCTGCCTAAAATACCAATTCAGGAAGCATATTACAGCCGACAAATATCATTTTACACATTATGTGTATGCGATATAGAAACCCAAGCACCGTCATTTTATTGCTGGACTGAAAATCAAGCAGGACGAGGAGCAAATGAAGTCGCATCTGGTCTTTTGCATTTTTTAACCAATTATAAATTTACAGAAAATATTACAACCCTCCGATTATTTGTAGACGGCTGCGCAGGCCAAAACAAAAATAGTTTCGTAGTTCATGCTATAATGTATTGGTTAAAGAATACTACCAGTGCAGTCGAAAATGTTTTATTGGTTTTTCCAGTCAGAGGTCATTCATATATGCCTGCAGATAGAGTCTTTCGTCGCGTGGAGAAGATATTACGCTTGCATTCTACAATTTTAAATAAAGAATACTGCTTAAAACTGTACAAAGAAGTAGGAAAAGTTCAAGAATTAGGTAAAGATTGGAATGTATTTGACATAAAAGCAATGTCCTCAATTTTAAAGAAGGTGGAGGGCATCAGTGATGTGAAAAGAATAATATTTAAAAAAACACAGAAGGACAACCTAATAAAAGTAAAAACTGAGATTTACTATAGAAACGATGACGACACAAAATTATTTCAGACTTTAACAAAAAGAGGCAAAAACCAACGAAATATGAACATTAGGGAACTATGTTTAGGAAAAAGTCTTAAAAGTGAAAAAAAGACCGATGTCGATAATTTATTGAAAGCTTATATTGGCGAAAATTGGAGAAATAATACTGAATTTCAGTGGTACAAAGACATTATAGATTCTAAAAAAGAAAACGAGCGTGAAGAAAATTCAGAAGAAGAGTGTGATTGCTGTGAAGAAGATTGCGGTTTAAAGATTTAAAAACGTTTTCATTAATGTTTGTTACATGACTGATCTCACATTTGAAAGAATACATATTTTTTTTATATAAGCTGTACGAGTAAATTTGTTTATAATAAATAACTTTGATATATGAACTATTTTGTTAAATTAATATAATTATTCCTAGTTTTTGTTACAGAGCTAATAGTTTAAAGTTTTCATAACGGCGTATATCCAACTAATTTGTTACATAACGCAATAAATCCTTACTTTATTTTCAGAACGTAGTAAATAATATTAAATGTATTGCAAATTAACAACATATTATGAATATGATTTTGTAGTTGTTCATAGTTACATTAAGCTAGGCTCATGCATTTTAAATATCAATAAAAATATTTTGTAATATCAAAGCGTTCAGAGTAATAGAAATCGTTCCATAACTCGAAATGGACATACAGCGTTTTGAAATTTTGCTCCTCATATATATATATATATATATATATATATATATATATATATATATATATATATATATATATATATATATATATATATATATGTCGCGGGGTAGTATCACTGGCAAACTCTATGTCGACCAACACTATTTCAGAACCACAGCGATAATATAAACGTGATGATCTCAGCGAGGCGGACCTGCACTCACTCTCTGAGCACCGCTACACACTGATTCCATCCAAGCATTCTAGCCAAGAATGCTTGACGTTTCGATTACGACAATACAATTAAAAGATTATAAGTGATTCATGTAATACTTGATTCATTAAATGATCGTTACGACATGCCTTGATATTACAATCTCCGACACGGCCATTCTGACGTTTCACACGTCCTCGTGTGAACTATCTGAAAACAAAGAATTTATCCACAGTATTTTCGCTCGGCTATCTCTGACCAATAAGTGCTCAAATAGTTACAACTTTGTTCACATTTATATCAAGCTCAAAATTTAGCTATAGTACACTAAATTATTTAATGGACGCCTTTTTTACAAGACGTCAAACAAAACATAATTCTGTGACAATACATTTCACCAGTAAATACATGACTACCAATATCAGTATTCAAGCATTGTTATAGCCTGTCCAACAGCGAGAGACCATCATTGCTTAACCAGCAATCGATCGCTATTCCATCTTCGCTTAACCAGCGCAAGAAAACAATACCGTCATTGCTTACCCAGCAATGGAACACCCTTCCGTCATCGCTTAACCAGCTCGGGAAAACCACACCGTCATTGCTTACCCAGCAATGGAACACTATTCCGTCATCGCTTATCCAGCTCAGGAAAACCACACCGTCATTGCTTACCTAGCAATGGAACACCCTCATTGTACTATAGACAATTCTAGTTTTAATTATTTTGTGTAGAACTTGGCTCTTCGTCAGTCCATAGGGAAGAAATATCATTATTATCTGACATTTTTCTAATTTGGTCATGTGCGTATTTATAAGTGCGATTAGAGTCATGGGCCTTTAGAACATACAAAACAAATTATTACTGGTTTGCTAACATTCAGGTCCTAAATCAGAAATCCTATGGCAAATCGAAAACTTAGCTCGTCGTCTTAGGCCACGCTTCCCAATTCATTTACTGGAAAACACACACGACAGAGGCACCTAGTTAGCATGTTACCTTCGGCAGAGGTATCAGAGTAGCATACCGAAACACCATGACAGAGGCATCCAGTAGCATGTCATCTTCCATCACGGTTAATAATTCTAAAGAATTTAACGAAAATAACCAATCTCCAGACTAACGCCTCAATTACTCCTTAGCCACTTTTGTTATAAAAGTTTGTCGGCTCTTCAAAGTTTTAGTCACCCCTGTGGATTTTCAACGATCCACTCGATTAGCCCAACTAAATTGTGGTCTCAACCTCCAGAAGGTTCATTATTGTACGCATGAACCGCTCTACTTAAAAATTAGAACATGGATTCATGTGTTATGTAAATAATACTTAGAGCTATCAAAATGTTCTAAATTTGTTAAATAATTCAAACAGATAGTTCTTCTTTTCGTTTTCCTAACTGTATTTTGGCTTAGTGTTTTTTAGTTTAATTGTTTGACAAGTTGGTTTTTGCTCTTATTGGAGGTTAGTAAGTTTTAGTCAGTTGATCTTACACTGTCACAGGTGATGCTGTCCATTATAATGTTTCTCGTTTGGCCTGCATATCTCACAGGTATTTTTTTTTATTTTTATTTAAACTTGTTGTTTATTATTGTTTGATAACGAAAACGATTGTTGTTGATTTCAAATATTTTTATTGTAGCACTTGATGAAGGTAAAATAATATACCGAAACGTTTGCAAGAGAAGATGTAGAAACAATTTTTTTTATCTTCCTTTATATCCATCATCCGATGAACTTTCTTCAATTAAGTTTATCCTTGGATACGATCATAATATTTTAAAGCAATTTGTTCCAGCGTCCATCACGCTGCACTTAGGCGTCCCAAACATGAAGACAAACATTTGAAAAGCAAGTCCCGTTTTGTCAGACTTCTCTGCTTCCAATGGCTGACAGATTTCTGTTGCTCAATTGTTTTTCAGGTAAAACAGTCTGCTTCGCAACCGTGGCAGGCTCCAGTCCGGGCACCAGCTATCCTGTGCAACTCCTCTGCGGATGATCTAGCTTGCCACAATTTAAACATTCAACAAATTCACAATTTGACAAAACTGGAATGGTCACCCCGAAAACGGTCACGAGGAGCCTGATCGGCCACAGCCCCATCAAAACCAAAACGCCAAGTTTTATAGCTACGACCATGCTCACCGGAAATTCAATAAAGTCATATAGTATGTTCTGGGAATAGACTCAGGGACTATTTCAAACCACTACCATATTTGTACCTAAATTTCAATATTCATGAAAGTTCCATCCGTAACGACTCAGGGTTTGGAACATGGACGTGCAGGAACTTGAATAACGTCATACAAATTATACCATGAACAATTAATAAAAGTTCACTCAGATTTGAACTGTCTGCACAGCGCTATATTATTCACGCTAACACGGTACATCCAATAAATTCTCTCACTTCAATCACATTACCCTTAATGTCAACGCAGATACCTGAAACCTGAATACTCAAAAGTCCACATGCAATTTATACATCAACAAAATCATCAAAACAAATCCCGTAGCAGCCTCGGACACAAGCCGCTGTCCTTCTAGCAAAAACTAGAGATTGCAGGCAGAAACGAACCACTGGCCATACATGACCGTATTTGGACCAATGATCACTCATGTATCATTAGTATGGCGGCAAAAATGTAACAAAACACAGCACAAGCGTCTTTGCGGAAGCGCAACGATAGTTTTTCTTTGTATCACATACCACAGGCGCTATGAATACCTGTCCAAGTGCAGTAATGGAATTGATTCTGGGGCCAACGTCTTTGCACTGTGCAAGACAAAACACTTCAAGCTTGGAGATCTCGTAGGCCACTCATAACTTCGGAAACAAAAGCTACACAAGAGAGTTTTTGGTAATCGCCTTCGGTGGACAGTAGTAAGGCCACTCTTCCAAATAGACTCTCTGTCCTGGTTTACGGATATTTCTAAACTAGAGTCAGCAGAAACTGGATCGATTTTATTTGGTCCGTGCTGCCAAATAAAGGAATCCATACACAACGGTTTCATTATATCTCAAGCAATAAATATGTGTGCTCAATAAACTTAAACAAGCTCTCAAAGGAGAAGCAATCTACATAACGTCAGATAACCAGGCTGCTTTCACTTGTGAATCAAAGCTAAAATGGGTACCGTAGTATAAGTGAGTCTTAGGCATTTCCTGTGGATACTTGAAAAGCCATAATTCATAGCCTGGAGATATTCATTTCACCCTCGACGATGAACGTTAAAGAGTTATCAGCTCTTAACAAAAGGGAAGGGAAGTATCTTTACTAGTCATTGTTCTATAATATACCAAATTTCAGTTCATCAAAATTTTGAAGTGGCTTCCAGACATTCAGTCAAAACATGCTACAGCAGTTCTTACTGGTCGTGGTGACAAAAGTCACCAGCGCTTAAAGCCCTCAACCTTATAATGATAATAACAATTTGTAGCTCAGTAAACTTTATCTGCAGTTAATAAAATATTAATCTTTAGCATAGTTTTCCAACATATTTCCACCATTAACTATCTTCACTGAAGATCCCCAGTGAAATTTTAATGTTATAATTTATATTTCGGTACACCATGGTTCTGCACCCGAATCGGTCATATCTGGATAAAAAGTAAGTAACGATATATCAAGTGTCTCAAGGTTGCAGTGTACCTACTCAACGTGTCTGTTAGTTTGCGAAACTTGTACAATGAAAACATTTTACAATCTTTCTTGACATACCGAAACACTTTAAGGAATTTGTATTAGTTCGTTTGTTATTTCACAAATAACTAACTAAATCGCAAACTGGTTGATACTCCCGATCTGTGACTACGTGACCTACATTCAGTTTAATAATATTGTCACGTCGCAGACGATGTAAAGGAGTAGAATCTAGCTACCAAAAATGAGATACTTATTACGTCATACAAGCTCAAAGACAAAACATCAATCAAAATATAACAACTGCCATGAACACCTACTGTAATAAATAATATCTTAAATAACATATATGGAGATCGGTAATCCGGATCATCGGCCATCACAATATCATAAACAACAAACTCGACTTCGTCTCTCGTTTCTCAACAAGCAACTGACCGAATTGCTTTTATTACAACAGCAACCCAATTGCCACCAACATAGCTCACAACGATATCTTGAGCTTTGTAATAAAATCTCTTACCAGTATTGGAAGATCGCTTAAAATAAATTCAGTACTCATTACTCACGGTTCTACTTAACCAGCTCTTGTAATTACGTCACTACTCTCCGGGTGTGACACAGACGGAATCCTTATTACTGGTCAATGCCCTAGGATGAAAACCTGCAAAAATTGCTAGACGGCCTTTCCATCTTAACCTGCTTGGCCCTACACTTCACTTTATAATTCACCAACAGAACAAACACCCACATACAATATTGTGGATCGCAGGCGAATCCCACTTCTGATGTCGCGGGGTAGTATCACTGGCAAACTCTATGTCGACCAACACTATTTCAGAGCCACAGCGATAATATAAACGTGATGATCTCAGCGAGGCGGACCTGCACTCACTCTCTGAGCACCGCTACACACTGATTCCATCCAAGCATTCTAGCCAAGAATGCTTGACGTTTCGATTACGACAATACAATTAAAAGATTATAAGTGATTCATGTAATACTTGATTCATTAAATGATCGTTACGACATGCCTTGATATTACAATCTCCGACATATATATATAATTGCGTCAATATAATACCGCTTTAATAAATGCTGAAAAACGAATGAAATAGATTCAAAATTTCTTTAAGGTTATATACTCCATTCACAATAGCGAGAGAATTTGGAACTAATTCTTGAACAAAGACAGACAAATCATTCTATTGGTTAAAAGTGGATAATTATGGAGCAGAGCCAATAGAATGAATTGCTTTTGTTCAAGAATTAGTCCCAAATTCTCTTGATAGATTCAAAACTTCTTTAAGGTTATGTACTCCACTCACAATAGCGAGAGAATTTGGAACTAATTCTTGAACAAAGACAGACAAATCATTCTATTGGTTAAAAGTGGATAATTTTGGAGCAGAGCCAATAGAATGAATTGCCTTTGTTCAAGAATTAGTCCCAAATTCTCTTGTAATCGTGAATGGAATATAGTAAGGAAAATTCTTTTTTTGTTGAAATATCCCTTTATCCCTCTCGCATGCCAAAAATCCCTTAAAAACGGAATAATCCCTCCGATTTGGCAACACTGTTCAATTATTAGAAAAATACTTCGAACGACTCCTCAATTTACGAGGTTGTAACAATGCTAAAAAAATATGCGATTTCGAGGAAAAGTTATTAAGAAATATTGTTGCTCTCGACGAGTTATATTAGGTTAAATTTTATGTATTTATTTCATTTACACCCTGTATATGTATATGTTGGTTTATGCTAAAAGAATAATTCTTTACGCAACTTTAGTTATATAAAAAAGACGAAAGTTTCTGAATTTTTAATTACCGGAATGAAGTAATAAATTATTAAATTAATAGCTTTACATTATAAATGTAAATTGTAAAGAAATTTTTCATCTTATGTAAGTCTGAAATTAGTTATTCAAATTCCATATAACTTTTGGAATGTTGGAAACCTAGAAACTATTCAGGAATTGTTTCACAGTTGAGAAGTTGTTTTCGTGTTAGATCGGACGAAAGTGTAAACCCTAGGGATCTTGCAAGTTGTGTAACACAGTTTTAACTGGGAAAGTATCCTCACAATTACAAGTCAAGGAGTTCAACACTTTAAAAATATGAAAATCTTTACTAAATATTATCTAAATTAAAAAGGATGCAGACCTTCATGGTTGATATATGTAAATGTAAAAACATTTATTTACTGATTAATATACTTTGCCTGCGATAACTTTAAGGCTTGATTTACATTAGCGGTACAATTACAGTACAATAACGGTACGATACCTCTTGATCCAATGTATTTTAATGGACCCATTTACATCTACGTTCTCAGTACGATGACGGTACGATGATGGCCCAGTGAGATTTACTGATTTATATTGGCGATGCGACCAGGGTACAGTATAGTTTTGTTTCTATTGAAAAAATATTGTATATCAGAGTAAGGGCGTAGTATTTCCATGCAATGAGGAGTGAAAGGTTGCGTTTGAAGAGTACGTGCACTTCAAGTTAACGTTTAACATGTTTTTGACTTTTTCATATTCGTATTTTAGTTAAACCAAAATGTAATCAAAATGAGCTAGAAATGAGAAATGATTATACATATACATTTATTAACAAAAGTTCTTTGCTTATAAAAAAACGTGAAATATAACTACAGGTTATTACAAGAAGTACATATAAAATAGTATCGTTTTGTAAAATTTTCTAGAATTTCTTCATTTTCTTCTTCTTCTTCTTTTTCTTCTTTGACAAGAGTAAGAATAGTTATAGCCAAGTTGGTATTAAAGAAATTGCACGATATTTTTTACTATTGATAGAAACATGACATGTGCACCACAAACTGTCATAATACATAAAAGACAAAACTATATTGTCATGGTATTTTATTATGTTCGTACCGTCGTGGTACCGTCTAATGTAAATGCCTCGCGTAATTGGCATCCCGTCATTGTACCGTCATCGTACCGTTATTGTACCGCTAATGTAAATCAGGCCTTAAACTACAATTTCAAAATATGAAGAGCTGATTAGATTTTGCTTACAATTGGTCAACCAAAAGTACCCTCATCTGAAGTTTTTAACAGTTTTTTTTTTTAAAAGAACTATGTTAAATATCATTTTTTCACATTTAATGTTATATAAATATTAAACAATAAATTTTCTTTGATTAATTTGATTAATGATTTGTACAACCATTTTGGGTATTTTGATTTCTTAAATAGTTTCATAGATACGTATAAATTCATTAAATTATATACTATACTGTAAAAAGTAGCTTATTCCTGTTAACATTATTATCATTTAATTTAGTTTTCCAATCAATAGCAGGAAGCTTATAAATTAATTCTTCGTAGTTGCATTGGTTAAAATTGTAAGTTAATATATCATTGGAACATAATTCCCTGTTAATTTGTAAATTAATAGTTAGGATTAGAGGTGGGTGATAAATGTCAATTTTGGATAATGGGGAATGACACAACTCTACTTTGCAGTTATCAGAACACAGAACCAAATCTAATATTCTATTGTTGATATTAACAACACCATTATACTGTAAAAGGTTACATAAATTTGAAATATTAACGAATTCTAAATTAGTGTACATTTCTTCTTAAGATTACAGGCTCGAAGTAATTACTTTTTGGTATCCAGTATATGTAGGGGAGGTTGTAATCACCAACAGTAAAAAATGTATCATTTGGGTACCTTAAAGAAAGTTCACATATTTTATGAAAGTGGTTAAAGTAAATGTCTGACTCTGATGAAGATGAGATATATACGGAGCACAAATAAATTTTAGGATAGTTGGATTGTGTAATTGTTACCCAGATGTCCTCTGCTATGGAATTCCAGGATAACTGCACTTTTGATTTTAATCGTTTGGACACTAGAATTAATACACCACCACCTTGTGATTTATGTAGATCTTGCCTATCACGCCGGAACATAAAGTATTTATTAACATCACAAATTTCAGTGTCATGAACACTTGTATTTAACCAAGTCTCAGTAAATAATATTAAGTCATAATTATTTCTGAATTTATAATAATTATTGGAGAGGATTCATTTTTACACACAAAAATTTTACATGGTTTGATCAATACGAATTTGTAGTTCGTTTCTGTTGCTTTAACTTTTGCTTCTTTAAGTAGTAATTTATTTCCCGGACTAAGATGGTTTATGTAAATTGGATTGCTATCAGTATAATTAAGTTGACGGGCATTGATATCTTTAATTTGACGCGCACCTGTTATAAAACTTTCCTTTATAAGTTTGGATATAAATCGTACTATGATATTTTTCGGTCTGTTTTTATTATAACTGAGCGGAGCCACCCTACGAATAGCATCAATATCACTATTTGTTATAAGACATTTAATAGTATTACTAATGTTAGTCAAAACATGTAATAAATTTTCTTTTTCTGGGACGCCCACAATTTCTATATTATTTATACAAGACTATTGCTCCATATCTGCAACCTTTAGTTTAAGTGAAGTACATTCTTCTTTTAAATCATCAACAGCCTTGATTTTTTCAGTAAAACTATCAAGTTTTACTTTGAAATCATCGATTTTACCAGAAAAGAATTCAATTTATTTCTTTACTTCGAGAAACATGTTGTAGACATCAAACATATTTACTTATATTTCATCATTTGAGATTTTTTTGGGAGTTGATGTTGATACCGTTTTACAATTATCACATGTCCAACACAAATTAGGAAGTGATGAGAGTGCTTGCTTTTCAGCAGGTGATATTGATGTACAACTGTAATGAAAGTCTTGCCGACATGCAGTACACATTACTGCAGGATTGTTCCGATTAACATTATTTTTGCATTTTTGAAATTAGATTACCATAATGAGTAGTTATTGTCAACGTTTTTAAAAATCAGCTGTCCTGTTGAAGGTATAATACATATGTATGTATACAGAGTGTCCCAGGACGAGCTTACGCTATCGTTATTTTAAAAACGATTTAATATTATTTTACGAACTTTGCTATCTACAAGTTTTCCGACATGCCCGTTTCAGCTAAAATATTTTCAAAACACTAGCTTAACCGGAAGTAGACCCTAACTTTAATCACATTTTAAATAAAATACTATATTTTCTATTTTACCATTGAATTAAGCGGAAAATTTTACATACGAAACAATTAAATATTTTATTCATGATGAACCACTTCCGGCGTAATTAAACTTTTTTGATTTTTTCTGCAGAACGGCCACTTCTTTATCACTCGATATTTTGAGAATGGAATAGAATTTCAATAATCTGTAAAAACTGTTTTATAAAGAAACCCTTTTGGTACACTAATATAACTTAACTAGGTTTAAGTTTAAAAAGTTCAAAAACCTCAGGTTTTTTAAATGGAACATCCCATTTTTTATTATTTAAATAAATTCTTCGTTGAAAAATAGGGGTAGTTTACTACCAGGAGTATTAAATTATATTTAACCTTTACTTTGTACTGCGACAAATACTACTACACACGATCGAATGTTTCATCATACAAGAAAATTAGCCGGAGGAATAAGTCTACCTTTATGGTTAACAAATCCAGGTAAAGTATTGATGAAAAAGCAAATTCGATTAGTAGAAGTGACTCTTTTAAAAGCAAATCCTGATTATGCTCTAATACACCTGTCGGTCGAGAAACTTCGTAGATCTTCAAGACAAACACAATCGCCGGAGATTATGTTCTCAAATGAAGACGGGAAGAATGTAATATATTTATAGTTAACTTTCTAATTAATTTATATAGAAGTCTGTTCATTTTGTTAAATTTGTTTACTCTTCATATTGAATTTTACAGGTTTGTGTGTCTACGCGTAAACTATGATAAATTACATACATTCGTAAGCAATGCGTGAATAGCCATGGAATTTATTTTTTTCTGGTTGTTAAAAGTTATTTATAAACGTCAACCATGCGTTAATCTAACTTAAAAATTAAATTAAAACAAACAACTTTTAATTTTAATACGCATTTTTTTTATTAGGTATACCATTTAATAATAAACCAATTCCAAATGTATCAACAGTTTCATAAATAGTTAAAAAATTTGAGATCACAACTAATGTAAGGTGAAACAAATTAACGAAAATAATAATGATAATAAAAAACGTCCTAAGAAAGAGAATGAAGACAATAATAATTATAACGTAATTTTTTGTAACAAAATACAGAAAGAAAATAATTAATAGATTACAATAAATATTCAAATAAGCCACCATTTTCGGCAAGGCAATAACCAAGTCTGTTGTAAAAAGAAGCTCTAACATTGGCTAATTGCCTTTCAGTAATTTTACCACACTCTTCGAATTATAGCTTCTCTTAATAAATCTAAATTATCTTTTTATGAGTGACATATGTTTAAACATTTGAGTTATAAGTCATTTTGAAATTTCTTTTTAAAATTGTGAAGAAACCAAAAACATAATAATAAATGTAAATACATTTTTGTATGCAATTTTTAATTCTGAACAATTTTGTACTCTACAGTTTTTGCCGCAAAATCAAGAGGAGAGCAGGAAATTACAAAAAACTAAAATCCCATGTTAAATCCCTATGTTCACCCCTAACCGCCACCACCCTGTATATTTCACATGCGCACTGGGGGTTTAGCGAAATACAGGTGATTTCTTACTTAATCTAAAAGTCCAGTGAGTCTATGATTTAAATGGGAAGTAGAAAAACCTACGAAAATTTTTAATTCTTACCTTAAATACAATGTACTATGCATGCTTTGTTTAAAAATATTATCAAATAATAGTGCATTTCAATTTACAGATTATTACTTATTATCCAATAACTTTTGGATTTTATTTTTGTTGTCTAGGAATACAAAAATATAAACATCTAAATAATTTTGTAATAGCTATTAAAGAAAAAAATTGGAATAAAAGATGATTTTATTCATTAATAGGCGTTTTTGTTTCATATTTTTACGTACCATGATTGATGTAAGTCACGTTGTTGTAAAAATATGTACTATTAGCTTATGATGATGTCAATTTGATAT